>VZSC01004433.1:2421-85254 GCA_013398225.1 Steatornis caripensis
CCCTTATTAAAGTTTTGTTTCATCCAGAGTCTTATGATATGTTGTCCAGGTGTCCTGGTTTTACTGGGATAGAATCAGAGGCCAGTCGCACTATGCAGGGCATTAGCAGTTTCGAGTCAGCCAGGATCTTAAGGTAGAAGGAGCAAAAACCAGGGCAGCTGACTCAAGCTGGCTATGTCATACTCATTATAAAGAGGTAAGTTTACTGAGGCGGGGGGGTGGGAGAGGGGGAGAAGAAGAGGAGTTTCCTGCTTCCTCTCCACTTCCCCTCCCCCTCCCCTCAGTGGTTGCCATCCCTGGAGAAACTCGCTTATCCTGCTCCTGAGGATGGCTTTCCTGTTTATTGCGACTGCTGGGCTGAGTATAACTTCGTACACTTTACATTGGCATTAGTATTAATATTAATTTTGCTGTTTTATTAACTATGTTTTCATTTCAACCCACAGGTCTCCTCTCCTTTTCATGATTCCCCTTCTTGACTGGGGAGGAGTCATCAGGTGATAGAATAACTGCTATAGTTAACCCTGTATATGGGCAAATGTAGACAGTTTATTTGATGCCTAACATTTATTTTGGGGCCTGATTTAAATAGCTTGCCCAGGAGAATCACAGACCTTTAATTTGAGAAACCTGAATGGTTAAAATTTTAACACATTTGACTGAATTGTTACAAGCATTCATTATGTTGGTGTGGGTAAGATGATTGTTGGGCAAACTTCTCTGGTTTTGATTCTAGAATTGCTTTTGGAGCGGTGGGCAGCTTAACACTGTTTGTTATTGGTTTTGCATGGTTTATTGCATTTGGGTGTGGGGTTAGAGGTGCTGCTCTGCTATGTTCTGCTATGCAATAGGTTATGGTATTATAAATTCTTTCGTAATTATGCTGATTTCTGATTTTTATGGAACGGTAGTGGGCAAATAGGATTGGGGATAACTTTAGGATGCTCCCACCACCTATCTCATATTGTCAGGCATTTTGAATATCTTTCAGCTCTCAGTCTTGCTTAGAGTAAAACATTGGTATAGAGGTGGGTACTGTGTAGCTGCCACAAACCCTGTAATGGGTCCTGCAGCTACCTAAGTCCCCACGAGAAGCACTGCAGCTACTCAGCCTCCTGTGATGAATAATTTGGCTGATCTGGGGACTCAACCAGTGCCCCTATCAGTCACACAAAAAGAGAAGGTTGTGCAGATCTACTGGGGACATCACAAGAAGAAGAATCAGAGACGACCACTCAATCTCTATCCCTACCTGAGTTGCAAGATATATGTAGAGATTACAGTCATCATGAAAGCAAGAAACTTGTTGTTTGGCTGCTCCAGTGCTGGAATAACTGAGCTGGTGGCTTGGACTTAGAGGGTAGTGGAGCCAAGCAGTTGAGAGAGATGGCTAGAGAAGTGGATATTGACAGGGGTCTTGCAAAAGAGGCATGGCCCCTCACTCTCTGTTAACTCCTGTTAACTCTCTGTGAACTCCTGTTAAGCTTCAGGAACCAGTATCCCTTCAGGGACGATGTTGTATACCATCCAGGCAAGGGGACAACCATTGAGAGGTGTTGAGAATCTGAGCGAAATAGTTGTGTGGGAGCTGATTTTTACTGACCTGGACAACCCGCAGAAACCAGTAGATCCAGATGCAGTCAAATTGACTGGACCCGTTTGGCACTGAAGAAGCCACCATCATATGCCAATGTATTTGCATTATTCGGCTGAAAAGACAACGAGGCACCAGCAGTGGGTGACGCTGATGCTCAAATGCATCAGTATGCAGGCAGTCTCCCTTCCTCCCCATGGGCCAGCATTTCTGCTGTGGAAACAGTAATACAGTGGAAAAACTTTCTGAGGAAGGGGAGAAATTAATTAAAATTCTTCTGAAAGCTGGCTTTGCAATTAAAAGGCAAGGTCAAGGGACCTGCACAAGAAATCCAATTTTTAGGAATTAAATGGCAAGATGGGTATTGCCAGATCCTGATAGACATGATGAACAAAACAGCTATGTCTACACCAACTAATAAAAAGGAGACACAAGTTTTCTTAGGTGGTGTGAGTTTCTGGTGAATGTGTTTTCCAGATTGTGGCAGATTGTGAGCCCTCTGTATGAAGTGACATGCAAAAAGGGCAATTTTAAGTGGGGCCCTGAGCAATGACAGGCCTTTGAACAAATCAAGCAGGAAATTGTTCATGCAGTAGCTCTTTGGCCAGTCCAGAGAGGTCAAGATGTTAAAAATATGCTCTACACTGCAGCCCAGGAGAGCAGCCGTACCTGGAGTCTCTGGCAAAAGGCATGAGAGGAGACTCAATGCAGACCCCTAGGGTTTTGGAGGTGAGGATACAGAGGATCAGAGGCCTGCTACACTCCCACTGAAAAAGAGATACTGGCAGTGTATGAAGGAGTTGGATCTGCTTTGGAAGTAATTGGTACTGAAGCACAGCTCCTACTGGTGCCCTGATTACCAGCATTGAACTGGATGTTTAAAGTGAAGACTCCCTCCACACATCACGCAACTGATACTATGTGGAGCAAGTGGATTGCACTGCTCACTCAGTGGGCTAAAATAGGGAACCACAATTGCCTGGGAATTTTGGAAGTAATCATGGACTGGCCAAAAGGCAAAGGCTTTAGAATGTCACCAGGGGAATTGGTGATGTGCACTGAAGCAGCCTCACTATACAACAAATTATCAGAAAAGAGAAGCAACATGCCTTGTTTACTGATGGATCGTGTTGTATTGTAGAGAAAGTGTAGGTGGAAAGCTTCTGTGTGGAGTCATACACAACAGGTTGCAGACGCGGCTGAGGGTGAAGGTGAATCGAGTCAGTTTCCGGAGATAAAAGCCATCCAGCTGGCTTTAGGTATTGCTGGGTGAGAGAAATAGCCAGTACTTTATCTGTACACTGACTCATGGCTGATGGCAGAGAATTAGAGTTGGACAATGGGACTCATTTTTGAAACAGCCTCATAGACACTTGGGCTGAAGAGCGTGGTATCAAGTGCATATATCATCATCCCACTGGCTGCCAGTGAAGTTGAACAATGCAATGGACTATTAAAGACTGCACTTAAAACAATGGGTGCTGGACACTTAAAAAGTGAGATTAAAATTTGTCAAAAGCCACCTGGTTAGTTAACACCAGGGGATCTGTCAATCGAGCTGTTCCTGCTTGGAACTTCTACGTATTATAGAATGGGACAAGGTCCCTCTGGTGTACGTAAGGAATAAGTTCAGGAAATCAGTCTGGGTACTCATGTCGTGAGCCAAGGCAAACCCATTTTTGGGTTTTCTCAAGGACCTGGGTGCACCTGGTGGATAATGCAGAGGATGAGAAGTTTGCTGTGTGCCTCAGAGATATTTGATTTTGGCTGACAATAGCCTGTAATTTGAACTGTATGATGCCAATTGTTATATGATACTGCTTGTCACCATTTCTCCAGTTATTTATTACAGTAAGAATCACCCAGATTAATGAAGAATGAACCTCAGCAAACAGCACCTAGTAATTCCCCCAAGATCAGCATCTTCATCACAGATATGGTGAAGCCAGATATCCCAGCTACACATTCTAGATGCATGGCACACCATCCTGCTGCGCCCAGCTTCACCTGTCCATCACACCATTTTTTCCTGCTCTAAAGAACTGTTATGACAGATGGAACCCACAGTTTTGTACTAAATGAATTCAGTCAACTTTTTGAAGAAATGACTCATAGACTAAGGAACTAATGCCTCAGTGTACGTAAGTATATACATATTGAGACACAGGAAAAAAAGAGGTAGTGACTTGGGTGTGATGTAAATTATATGGAATAAGGAGTGAATACTGTCCTGGTTTTGCTGGGACAGAATCATAGGCCAACCATGTGCTGTGGCTTAACCCAGCAGACCACTCAGCTTCTTGCTCACACTCCTCCCTCCCCCCTCCTTGGGTGACGGGGAAGAGAACTGAAGGAGCAGGGGTAAGGACTCTCATAGGTTGAGATAAAAACAATTTAATAATTGAAATAAAATAATAATTAATGAAATAATAGTAATAATTGCAACAATAGTAATAGAATATATCAATGACTGATGCGCAACACAATTGTTTACCACCCACCAACCAAGGCCCAGATCATACCTGGCTAGCAATTTCAGAGGAGAGATCCTGAAAACTTCAGTCCTGGAACAGGTAGAACTTCCTGGCCCAACTCCTATCTGTATACTGAGCGTGATGTTGTATGGGACAGAATACCCCATCAGCAAATTTGGATCTGTTGTTTTGGTTATACTCCCCTCTCTCCCCTCCCCCCAGCTTCTTGCACACCTGTATGCTAGCGAAACATGGAGTTCTTGATCTCTTAATAACAACTAAAACCATCAGTGTGTTATCAGTGTTCTTCTCATACTAAATCGCATACTGAAGCCAAAACATAGTGCTGTTCTACCTACTCGGAAGAAAATTAGCTCTATCCCAGATGAAACCGAGACACCATAGTCTGCAGGGCATTAGCAGTTTCAAGTCAGACTGGTGCTTAATCTAGGAGGGGCAAAAGCCAGGGCAGCTGACTCAAGCTGGCTAACAGGTGTATCCAATACCATAAACATCACGCTCATTATAAAGGAGGAAGTTTACTAAGGATGGGGGACTCTTGCTCCTCTCAGGGGTTGTCATCCCTGGAGGAACTCACTTATTATCCTACTTCCCAAGGATGCCTTTCCTGTTTACTGTGGCCACTGGGCTGAATATAACTTTGTACACTTTATACTTGCACTAGTATTAATTTTGCTGTTTTATTAAATCTATTTTCATTTCAACCCGTGGATCTCCCTTCTTTTTCATGATTCCCCTTCTCAGCTGGGGAGATGTCATCAGGTGACAGAACAACTGCTGTAGTTTAACCCTGCATATAAGTAAATGTAGACACCAGGGCGTAGTTAAGTCTGTGGTCAACTGTGTTGACTCTCCTTATCATACGTTATAAAACAGAATATGTGGAGAAACATAAAAGTTTGTCTATTATTATATAGCTGGACAGATTATTCCTCATTTGATTTTACCAGTTAGATTCCAGCTGCAAACTCCAGGTGCTTTGTTTTCTTAAGACAAAAAACTTCTCCCACACCCCTGGGAAAGTTTTGCAATACATCTCAATGTACTGCATCAGGAAGAGCCATGACATATGTCCTCCTAGCAATGTAAGTGGATTAAGCATCAATAGGGACACCATACTTGGGAATCGTGCTAAAATTATAATATACTCAAACACGGACTTTCCTAATTCAGGCATTCAAATGCAGGTGTCAAATTTATTTCAGAAGTGATGGAAGCCCTCAAGGGGTATGAAGCAGGATCGATTTAACTAAATGTGATTATTTATAGAGATAGACTTTTACCTCTAAGCAAGTCACTCTGGGATGTCTTTGCAGTTAGCAGAGAGCTAGTCAGTAGAGTTAATGTAGTTCATGGCATGATTCATCTTACCCTAAAGGAGAGAGCTACATTTGGCCAGATGAATCATACATTAATCTCCATGGACTATATTGATCAGGTCACCACTGAACATGATAAAATATAGGCAAGTGGCAGGCACCTAATATTAGGTCAGGTGAATCATTGCATAACTAGCAGACTTCCAGCCTAACCTTCCTGGGGCCGTTATCTGAGGTTGTCCTGATGCTCCACTAGGAAATCAAGGGCTCTGAGTTCATCAGAAGAGATCAACATGTACCTTGATCCACCAGAAATGAGAGGTAAAAGAGATGATGGGGTTATGTCTTTGACTACGTGCAGGAAAACGTGGAGGATTTTGGAGGCACTTAGCTGACCTTTCTGTGGATTTTATGGCTGGATACTAAGTGACCTGATGACCTACAGTAATGACAGGAAAGGTCCTGTTATCAGTGTTACACTGGACCTAGTTAATTGTCACAGGGGTGAGTGAATTACCCTTCACCTACTGCAAGAAGCACCAAGTTTGTTTTGTAGACTGTCCTTCAAAGAGATTATGCACCCACTCTGCTGAGAGCACGCATCTGAATAATGTCTCGGTAGTAAAAACCTAAAATATTCTAGATATTCTTGAAATGTTTTTGTTAGACTTCAACCTTTTTAGAAGCTGATTTTTACCACAGCAGACATTACATAATAACACTTTGAATGCTAAATAAAGTATTGAAAGGGAACTTTGTAGCTAAATGAAAAATTTAAATATTTGATCCTGCAAATGTCAAAAGGTCAGAATTTTCCTCCTGAGTTTTCCTCTAAAAGAGAATTCCTGAAAAGAAATCTGAAAAAACTGATCTGTAAAGCATTTCAAATCACAGTGTGCTCTGACCGAAAAAGTTTTCATCAAGCTTTTTCTGATCTCCTTTAGTATTTGCATACTTGTATGTCTTTCTTCTTAATATGTAAGCTTGTTAAATCATTATAAGTTAAAACGAATGTTATTGTTAAGGAAAACTTCCAGGCCTCCCTCAGGTAGGCTGCCAGCTTGTAAAGCCAGCTTTATTCTGGCCTATTTATATAGCACTTCCATTTTGATTTATTGTTATCTGTGGCATTTAAGCAAGACTTGTTCCAAGCAAGTTTCTGAGTCCGGACTTAGTGCACTCAGACAGAGCAGGTGGAGAAAGGAAACAGTGAAATCTGTCACCAGCTAAGTTAATTCAAGCGGGAGATCTCCAGTTGCTGATTACTCCACACATAAAGGAAACCCAGCCTCTGAGATTAAAGGTTACAAATAATTCTATGGATATCAGACATCTAAGAAAAGACCTCACTAGGAGATAGAAGTGCTGGGACAACAGATAAGCTCTGCCAAGGATGAAATACGTAATACTGAAGAAGAGATGAAAGGAACAGAAAGGCTTTCAGCCCAACTGAATGTTTTTCAGCTTAGAAACAGTACTTCAGGATTTGTGAATAACTGAAGAAAAGGGGAAAAAATTATTCATTTGCACTGGAAACATAGTTTTAAGTACCACCTAGTGAGAAGGCCCTCTGAAGTGAAAGGGATTCCAAAGGATCCTGCTGATGCCTGGACTAGTATAAGCATAACAGTTCATTTTCCTACCTGCTGCATATCTGCATAGTGGACTCACATCATCAAGAGTGAGAGAGAAATATTAAGATCTGAGCCAGTGCACCAGGACAGAAGAAATAACATTTGCCTCACATCTGTCCAACCCAGTAAGAATGACATATTTGAGGATCCATTATACTGATGGCCTTCCCACATTACAATCTCCGGCACAGCTGCCCCAATACAAACCACTAGCACAGACAGGCACAGCTCCTACTTGTACAAAGTTTACAGCTGCTCCCATTGCAGAAAGTAGCACAGCCTGCATCATCTCAGCTGCAGTGGTTCAAGCCATTGCTGCTTTACTAGCACTTTGGAGCGGTGCAGTTTAATGAGCCGATTGTGGCCAGCTGCTAATACAAGAGCAAAGCTCTAGCAGGAGCAGCGCCTTCCTTTTGAAACAATGCAAAAAAGAAATTTAAAAATAGAGAAAATAAGCTGCATTGGTGAAAGAACAGTCATGAGGTCAGCAGTATGTTCTCTCTAGTCATAAGTTTTCAACTTTCTTTGTGCAGGCAAAGCTCCTGCTTCCAGAACTCAGGGTTCATATCATCACTTAACTCCTTCCAGTCTTAGATCACTCTATTTTACCTCAGATGTTTGTTGGGTATCAGCAGCCAAGCTTGGAACTGAATATTCAGATGATATTTTGCTTAGAGTAAATGTCTAGGAATCAGGATACATAAACTAGATTTCTACTAACAAATCAAATGTGCTTAGGACCGTTGTCTGGCACTGAGGCAACTGGGCATTGAAAGGGCTACTCTAAAGTGTCCAAACTACCTCACCCTCCAGCAAAGTGTAGCTGCATGGAAACTGCTTATTGGGAAGAGTTTCTTGTCTGTGCTGATTACTGAGCTGTGGTAAGGAATGGTTTGGGACAGTGCTGGTTGACTAAAAGGATACCAGGAACAATTCCAACAATTTTAACAAAGTAGACAATTAAGTTTCAGTGCCAAGGGACATTTCCTGGCTCCATTTCCTTTGCTAGCATAGACGTAGTTCCAAATTCTCGATTCTTGATGCATGCAGTTTTTTGTGTCATGGTGTGCATTGGTTCATGGAAGCTGGATGCTACGTCTACTTTAGGAAGCTCATACTGAAGACTGAGCTCCCAGTCCTCTACACCACTTCTGCAGGGGGAAGGGCTTACTCTGGTCCAGCTGTGGTCTGGTCCTGAAGGCAGAACACTCAGTAATGTAGGAGCATGTGAGGGCATCTTCCAGAGATCGTCTTCTGGTTTGGTTTCACGTGGAATGAATCTGGTTTGCACACTTGAATACTGCTCCAGGATTCAAAACACAGGTCAGTAAATGGGGATGATTGGAAGAATTGCTTCAAAACTGCATTTCCATTTCTAATTAAAGTGCTAATGCAGACATGCCTACACACATTCAGGTCCAATTAAAGGTGGTCACTTCCTGAATTTTTGTGCCTAATTTCAAGTGTTCTTGTTTCAAGTTATGATCAAATTCTTTGTTGTTCTTGGTGTGTTCTATTATGATTAAACTCTTTAGTTCTTGGTATATTTTTTTCCTTGTAAAACCCTGTTAATGGTACAACATGTACAAGCCTGATTGATAGTACACACTACAAAAAGCCAGATTTGTATACCTGTAGAATACTGCATTGCTGACTTTGTCTTTGATATGCTTGATTATCAATACTTAATCATTAATCTAAGCTGTTGGTTTTTTCTCTTGACAATGAAAAAATAGGGGTTTTGAAAAGTATGTTTCAGCTCTTGCAGGAGGTTTGCCAATTAGACAGAGATGGCAGGGCTCATTCAATCTCTGGGGCAGTAATTTTTTATTTCGATACCATGCAGAAACAAACCAAAAAGTCCCACTAAGTAATTGACAAGGTCAGTTATTTTTTTAATGAAAGGAAGTCCCATAAAAAGTGCTCTGAGAGGGGTCTGTCAGGGTTGGAAGATGTGTCACTGTCAATAAGGAAAAAATGCATAACTGCTTTCTGACTTTCTGATTGCAGATGCACGGTAAACTGGCAGTGCTAACAGAGGCCTACAGAGCCCTTAATGACACTTTTTTTCTGAAAATAAGCATTCAATTTTGATGTACAGCTTGGTTCATGACAGTGCTTTGGGAGTGTATGGATGGTGCTGCTCTCTTCCACGGTCTAAGTCATTGACTGCCTGGCAACTGTCACAGGTAAGAGGCTGCAGCCCTACTGAAAGAAGCAGCTGCCAAAAAAGTTGATGTTCCCCTGACTGTGAAAACTTCTATTAAATTATTACTATCAGTCCAAGAAGCAATCACAATAAAATCTTAACTATTATGTCTTTAATTTTAACTTCATTAGACCTCATTCCGTCCTTACAAATGACCAGACACTCAGTGACTCTCTCATTTAGGAGAGAGCATGATCTTCTAGAAACTACTTGGCACAACATTTCTGCTTGGAAATAATAAATACAATACTACTACGTGGAAATACTCAGAGTAGTAAGCCCTGAAATTGATAATAAGTGTTTGCAGTTTCACACTTAAATTTTTGTAAGACTGGATGTGTCATTGACACTAGGACAGCCATCTACATCTCCAAGGGCTGAGTGAGATAAATACATAGCAGTTTATGGTTGGGGTTTTTTTTCCAGAAGATTTCAATTTACTACTTCTGCGCAAAACCCAGCATTTTCAAAGGCACAAAGAATGTGCGGATGCCCAGCTCTTATTGACGTCTTTGAAAGTCACTATTTAAGTAGGACAATTTACTTAATAGCCATATTTTACTTGATTCTGTATCAGTTGGCTTCATTAAATCCCTAAAAATATTGCCTCATCTTAGAATTAATTCTGACCAAAAAAAAAAAAGGGGCCGGGGCATTTCAGTCATTACCTCTCAAAACACTGCAGTCTGTCACATTAATGTAAGCTACACTGTTTTCAGCTGTTACTACAGAACACTGAAGTTTATTTTTATAAGGTTGCTAGGCAGTTAAACTGCCTTGAAAGAAAGGAACTATCTGTGTGAAAGCATGTACAACAAAGTTATTGATGGAATACTAAATAAAAAATAAGCAAGAGCTAAATCTGGAGATATTTACTGGTGCACTGCTATTGTATTCCAGCAACACTGAGATTTCAGTCTGCAGTTTTCAACAGCCACTGCAATATAATTTAAGCCTCAAAATCAAAACCTTCAGAGCTTTTGGACCCAAGAGATTGGGAAAAAGTTGATTTTAAAATAGTATTTTTTTTTCCTCCAACTTTCTAAGTATTGCAGGTACATAGTAGGTTGTACTTACTCTGTTGCTCTTGGACGAGGACTTCCTCACTGTCTTTGATGCAAAACTGTAGAACCACTAGAATAATTTTGGTGTAAAGGGACCTCTACAATTCAGCTCCTCCAACATCTTGTGTAAAACAGGACCAGCTTTGAAGCAAGATCTGGCCTGAAAACCGTCCTGAGCACCAAAAGTCCAGCACTGTCTTGAATCAGAAGGATTGTCATTCACATAAGTACTGACCACTTACATATCTACTGAATCTCATGATTTTTTCTCCTTTTGACGTACTTCTTTTTGACCTCCTGTCTGTGTAGAGCATACGGGAATATTAATTCTGGGCACAGCAAACAGGAAAAAGCATTGCCATCCACTTTGTGTCCCAGCCCTGCATTTATATACACTTACAGTTAAGACACATGAAAAAATAATTCCGCTCTCCCCAGGCAAGTACCAACAGGCATTCACAGTTCTCTACCGCAAATGTCTTGAGCTAAGGGACCATGGTTCACATGCGTTTTATATTTGAAAATAAATCTACTAAAACTTGGCTGAAAGGCTTCTAAAGGACTATTTAAAACATTACCAAACATTATGACATACAACAGTAGTGGTTTATGTAAAAAATATTTCCAAAATGGAAAATACAGGAAGCTTAATTTTTAATATTTTTGTAATTTTTAAAATGAAAATCCTTCATTAAAGGATAAACATTAAAAAGGGTTCAATATAAATGTTAAAAGTTAAAAATTACTTTACTTTCTAATTAATAATAGCAATTAATAAGATTCATTAAAAAAACCAAGACCCAACGTATGGGACCAGTCTAGAATGTACTCTTTAGTTTGTCTGGGATTTTTGGCTGTTAATGTACCCTCTCCTGAGGATGCATTAACTCCTCATCTGATTTAATGTTCCATGGAAATCAGTGGAACAAAGCAAGAGTAATGGTTCTATAAAGGCAGTTCTAACTTTGCCTCTTGCTATTTAAATAAACACAGAAAAAGCAAGGAGAGTAATGATTTTTTTTTTTTTAATAATCCCAGGAGTCTAAGGTGTAAACCTTAAAGGAAAAATATCCTCTACTGCAAGATGCAGGTTAAAATGAAAAAGCTCTGCAGCAGCTTGTGCTGAAAGTGCTCCATATACATTTTCTGGTTACAGATAAGCCCAGCTCCTACAGCAATGAATACGAGCTGGCACTTAAGTACCTGTAAGAATTCACACCGCAGCCCATGATAAAACATCTGGTTTATCATCAGCAGTAGAACCAGTAGAATTAAGTAGATAATACTTCAAAGTGATACAAACTGTGGCTGTAAGTCCAACAAAGCTTTCTGCTGGAGACCATGTAAGGACACAATAATGACAGCAAATTGATTCACCTAAACCTTTGCTTTGCATTTCCTACGAGACAGGCTTTCCAGTAAACTACTTCAGCTCTCTTCCACATTAATAACTACCTCACTGGCTGTTGAAAGACCCACACGTACAGACACAAATGGAAAAAAAAAAAAGAGAAAAGAAAAAAAGAGAAATACAACAGACATGGAAGAAGGTACTCCTTGTTGGAGCTCTCATTTGTTGCAGTTTTATAAGGATATAGAATGTGGATCAACGTATTACAGTAGATCCATGTAGTGCCTTAATACTATTGTTTTTCTCTTTTACAGCCTGCTGAGATATAAGTGATTGAAAAACTACTCCATTAAAACCAAGCAAATGCACTTTCCCCTGGCTTTACACTCTCCCCCTAAAAAGACCATGACTGGTTTTAGTCTCATGGGAGAATTAACTGTGCAGATTTTATAAAGCTCTGACGTTAATGACGTTAATGTCAAAATGGCTGCTTTTCCACAGTGCTCTCCATAAGGACAATGTGTGTCACTCATTTAAAGGGCAGCGCTGTGGGACCTCTCATCCCATGATCCCACAGGCAACCAAGCAGCCTGAACCACGATGCCCCATGCACCTCGGCTGCGGGGTAGGAAAGCAATGGTGGTGCTCACAGCACATGGCAAACAGACTGCTTGGAAGAGCCCCAGACTCAGAGGAGGCCTGTGACAAGATCTCTTCCCAAAGGCAGCTAGCAGGAGGAACCTTCAACACCATCTGACCCCCCCCACATGCACACAATGGTGTTCCTGCCACCTGGCATTGCATGCAGGCTTCTGTTTGTCTTCTGGATTTGCAAAGAGGAAGACTGCAAAATAATTTTTATTTTCATCGCGCTCCTCAACAACCTTCTCTGTTTAGACAGCCCACCTCCATAGTCGCTGTGCAACTAAGATTTTATGTGATTGGATGGGTTCCCTGCTCCGGCTCTGACTGGTCACTTCTGAGGCGTTTCTGCAGCACTCAGTTCCACGACGAGTTGTGAGTGGGGCATTTGCAACCTAGCTTGTAAATAGCCATTGTGTTTTCACTGTGATTAAAGTCTCAGCATTTCTGAGGTTTTACAGATCTCATGCAAACATTAAGAGTTGTAAAAAAAAAAAAGTTTGAATTGTAAACTTCACAGTTCGTGAGGGTTTTCCTCTAATAATAAAATAATTTATCTGCATATGCAAGGAGGTACATTCCTTTCCTCAGAAACAGCCTTCTTTGGGTCTCAAAACCCCTAAATGCCATCAGCTGGAAGATTGAAAGAAAAATAAAGATGCAGAAATCTCAAACTTTACTGCAAAATCTTACCCTAAGGTAAAATTAATCCACTGTACTGTCACAGAAGTCAAGGGAGGTCAGACACTAATTCCCCAGGTACGAGGCAGATCGTGATTGCTGTGACAACATTCACAACATGCTGGGTTTTGTCTTTATACGGGTTGTTATTTGTCTTCATGTCACTCACTACAATCTTTTAAAAAATGTGGCACCTACACCATGCAGAAACTGCTACCTTGGGGGAGCTGGGGTCTCTGGTCACCACCCGACTTCATCATTTGTATTCTCCAGTCCATCAATTCAGTCATTGTAGCACCAAAAAGCAAAGGAGATGAGAAAGGAGGTGGGGGAGGAGGCCTTTCTGTGAGTCTGCCAGCTAGGATAAAATGTGAACCATCTCTCTCTCTGCTCCTTGGGTGATGACAAAGGTGGTTGTAGATCTTCTGCTCTCAACTTTCTGCTGCACAGGACACTGGCTTCACAGCCATAAATCAGGCAAGGTGCAGTGCTTGACTCTTTCTACACCTCTGCCATGCCTTTTCTGTAATTCAGATCAATCACTTGAAGTGTCTGTAGAGCCAGTTTACTGCTCCAGACACTGCCAAAGCAAACGAGTCACTGGCAAAATTAAGGACATTTGGTCAGAAGAAGCTGCTGCTCTTGCCTGTTGTTTGTAAACAGATCTGGATATGCCTATACAAGAAACCTGGTTTTCTGGGTTAATCCCAGCTGGCAGCTCAGCCTCGCACAGCCACTTGCTCACACTCCCCATGGCAGGGTGGGGGAGAGAATCAGAAAAGCAGAAGTGAGAAAACTCATGGGTTGAGATAAAGACAGTTTAACAGGTAAAGCGAAAGCTGTCTGGGCAAGCAAAGCAAAAAAAAAAAAAAATTCATTCACTGTTTCCCATCTGCAGGCAGGTGTTCAGCCATCCCCAGGAAAGCAAGGCTCCGTCATGTGTAACAGTTACTTGGGAAGAAAAACACCATCTCTCCAAACGCCCCGTCTTCCTTCTTCTTCCCCCAGCTTTATATGCTGAGCACGCCGTCATACGGTATGGAACACCCCTGTGGTCAGTTGGGATCAGCCATCCTGGCTGTGTTCCCTTCCAGCTCCTGNGCGAAAGCTGTCTGGGCAAGCAAAGCAAAAAAAAAAAAAAATTCATTCACTGTTTCCCATCTGCAGGCAGGTGTTCAGCCATCCCCAGGAAAGCAAGGCTCCGTCATGTGTAACAGTTACTTGGGAAGAAAAACACCATCTCTCCAAACGCCCCGTCTTCCTTCTTCTTCCCCCAGCTTTATATGCTGAGCACGCCGTCATACGGTATGGAACACCCCTGTGGTCAGTTGGGATCAGCCATCCTGGCTGTGTTCCCTTCCAGCTTCTTGTGCACCCCCAGCCTCCTCGAGGGCTGGTGGGGTGGGGAGAGGAGCACGAAAGGCCTTGGCTATGTGTGAGCGCTGCTCAGCAATAACAAAAACATCCCTGCGTTATCAAAACTGTTTTCAGCACAAATCCAAAACATAGCCCCCTATGAACTACCCTGAAGAAAATTAACTCTGTCCTAGCCAAAACCAGTACCCCTGGCCATGTGTGTTTGCAAATCATGAGTTTAAAGACATAGGGTTTTTTTCAAAAAAAAGAAGCAACATGCCTGGGATGGAGTAGCAGTAGCAATGTAGGAGTCATGCACTGGCCCCTCTGTGTGAAGCTTTCAGCAGGGATATCTATTCAGTTTGTAAAACAGGCATCAAGCAGCCATAAATGCAAGTAAAACAGTATTTTTCTCTTTTCAGGTATCCTTCTGAAAACGTCAAAAAGCCACTATGTACCAGAAGTGCCCTGCCCCTCCTCAAGCTCTAAACTTCAAATGGACCATCTGGATTTCCCCAGGTCAGGCTGGACTATGAATTTCAGGTGGGGCAAATAAAACACTACTAATCACAATATTTTCTTTGTACAGGACATTCTAACTTCCTTTATTTCCAGGCAAACAATGGGGCAACTTCAGCTCCTGGAATGAACCTTATGACCCTTTAATTCACGGCCCAGATCTGGTGACAAAATCAGCATTTACAGAGAAATAGATAGTTTTTATGTCCACCGATGTAGGAATCAAGCCTCGGTAGCAATTAGATTTTTTTATCCTCCTCTGATTGAACTTGGCAAACTGAGGATGCTGACTGAAGCCAGCTTTTAGAAAGGTGAGGAAAATAGTTGGCCTTATCACAACTCATTGATAAGCCAATATTCCACTCCATCTATTAATTTTAATCTGGAATGTCCATCCCCAGATGTGAATTGCTGAAAATTCGTATAACTTGGCAGTGCTTTCTCCAGATGCCTCAGCTAAGATGCTGAAAATAGTTGGGGAAATACACACCATAAATTAAATCACACTGAATACTAGGCTACGACTTCGGGAGTTTGCTCAGGTCTATCAGAATATTTATGTAGCACAAAGATGTTCAATAATGCTCGGGGTTTATATATATTACTATTGAGCCCAGCCTTCTTGATTTGAGCGTAAAAATGGGATGTATCTTGCCACAGCCAGAGAAATAATGATTCCAACTGGAAACATGAAATCAGCTCACACGGCCAGGTGCTCAGCTGCAGCAAAATAAGATCTCTTTTAAAGAAATATACAGAGTTATGTTATTTTAGACCAAAGAATTTTAAGATTTTAATGTTTGTTAGCATAACATGATAACAGGAAGTGTCTCTGGACAGCGGCATAAATCACAGCAGTTTAGACCTTCAGAGGATCTGTCTTATGATGTAGCTTTTTCTCTAGCTAGCTTTACAAACCCACCACCACTGAAGGTAACTGAAGGTAAACAGGAGTTTATCCTGCTTCCCATTTTGCCAATTAAATAAAGTTCCTCTTACAATCTGAGAAATTGTTATAGCTAAAAGTAGCACTGGAAGCAGAAAATAATGTTTATCTGCCAGTTCCAGGAAGAGTTTGCAAAGTCAGCATCTTAAAAAAAAAAAAAAGGCAACAACTAAAAAACCACCCCAAGTTTTAACTTGTAAACTGAACACATCTCATATGTAATTAGAGAGTGTAAATAAATTAACTTTATAACCTAAGGGTGACATTCTTAAAGATTATAAATCTTCTGCCTGAGATCTGTTGGAAAGTTGAAGACTGTCCCAGGAGAAGAGATGTACCTTTTCCTCCACTTTACATGGACATATTTCAAAACAGTCAAACCACACAGGATCAAACTATATTGCCTTGGCAAAAAGGTTGACCAGCAAGCTAACAGTTCTTCCACTCTCTTAATTTCCTGCTTGAATACCTTAATCTCAGAAGAGTATGCATCCACAAGGGTGTGGGTCTATGTGGTTTAAGCAATTAATGTTACTGGCTTCCCGAATACCATCCACTTTCTTATCTTTATTTCTATGTCATATGAAATGACAAGCCCTGAGCAAGTCATTACTATTTGACGATTATGAATTAGCTGACCTCAGGCCACAGAGAAAGGTAGCACTGTCTGGCAGACTGCAAAGTGTTTTAGACAACAAACGTATCGTAATGTTCTGATCTGCAGCTGGACATTTCTGCTTGCTTGGTAGTCAGGTGTTTCATCTTTCCAAAAAAGAAATGTTCACCTAAGGAAAAAAAAGGACACCTCTTCCTACACTTAGCAAAGCAATACTATTTGCTAGAGGCTATCAGTGCAATCAGAGCTTTATTCTCTTCTGCTGACCGCCATAAAAATACTTCTAATGCAGGAAACATTAAGAAAGCCCATTTCAAGTACAGTGGAGCATAGGCTAAATCAAATACCGAATGCTGCACCATATAAATTCCTGTCTGCTTCCAGAAAATAAGTAAAAGACCACCAACATTTCCCTGAATCTCTACAGGGAATGCAAGTCAGCAGCAAAAACATCTCCAAAGCAGAAGTAAAGTACCCTTCTTCTCCCCTCCTTTCTACTGTTTATACCTTAAACGTGCGCAAAGCAGCCTTTTCCCTGCAAAATCCTCCTTCCACAGTTTGGAATAGACTAAAGAAATAAAACCTGAGTCTGAAGCAGCCCTGCAGGTTTAAGCCACTTAAAGGACTGAAATCTAGCCCCTCTCCATCTATTCACATATTATTTTATTTAATCTCACTTAAACAATGTGTTTCTGTGTCTTGCGGGCCGCTCTGCAGCAGCTGGGACAGCTCTGCACTGTGAGCGGGAGGGATTGCTGAGGCTCTGAGCGGGGCTTGGGCAGACTCAGCTGTCAGATAAGGCACATCAAAGGCCCATTTCCCAGACCTTCCCAAGGAGCATTGGTGAACAGAAACAGAGAGCAAAGGAGGGAAAGAGGTCATCTTTTGCCATTACCTTTTATAGGACATATAAGGAGAAACGAGTCTCTTTCCTTGGGGGAAAGATGGAAATGCTTGCAACACTCTGTTCATTGCAAGAGAGGGCGCAAGAGAGACTGAGAGCCCTGTTCTTTCCGAAGGAAACCTTGATAAACCACTTATGGCCTAGGAGATGTGAAGCAGGTTGTATATGCCTCCTGCTTCCTACTTCTTACAGATAAGAGTGCAGAAGAGATTAACTCTACAGTGTGGTTGCTCTGAAAATGTGGGACACCGAGATGCCCCTAAGATGTCAGAACTTGTCTGTCTGGTATATTGTGGGCAGGTGCATGGAAAAGATGAGCCAGTTCCCACGCAAAATCTGTGGAATGGCAAAACAAGTTAATTATGCTTTGATGAGAGGCCAGAAACTTTGAGAAGGCCGTACGCATTGGCTCAGGGTCAGTGTCCTGTTATTGGGAGCGCACAGTTGGCTGATGTCCCAGCACAGGCAGAGTGTCCTGGCATTTGTCTGTACTGTGGTGTGGAGATACACCTCATTAATGGATTAGTCTACAGAGATGTCCATATAGACAGCAATGAACCTCCTGGAAACAGGATTGGAGGCTGGGAAAGAGTGGGACCATTTACTTGAACTGGTCTAGTCTTCCGACTTCCACAAATCAGTGGTTTCTATGTATTTTAACATTTGTGATTTTGTGCATCATCTGTAATTGTAGCTTTGCATCTGATTTTGTAACCCTGGTTCTCCTACTCTTTAACCTGATTTTGCAAGTTTGCCAGTGGCTCTGTCACGGGTCAAAGAGACCATTGCTTCGTTTTAGGAAACATAGTAAGTAGAAGGAAGTTGGAAAGAAGCAATATTCAGCATTCCTGTATCATTAGACTAAGCCAAAATAGAATGTGTTTTCTGAAGCATGATCTCAGCCTGACATTGCCACCATTTTAGTAATCCTCCATCAGTAATTAGAGGGCCTGAGTGAAATTAATCGGTTTTCTCCATCAAATCTTAAGTAGACAAGTGCTGAGGCATGAAATCAACTGTCAAACCCAGCAAAAAGTTTTCCTGAGTAAAAGGCATAGCTGATAGTCCAGAAGAAAAACCGTGAAAAATTAAATGGATTTTTTTCCTCTCTCTTGTGTAGTAGGTTTGAAGCACAAGCCTGCAGGGAGGAAGATCTCCATGAACTTCAGCTCAAGGAGAAGAGAGAACCCAACTTGAGAACTCCAAATCTAGTACATTTCATTCATTCTCAGGTCTCATTAAATGTTTATCAACATTTGTGTGATACCAATGGAAACAACAAGGGAACCCAATGCACAGTGAGGAGCTTTTACCAAATTTGTTGTGCTGTCTGTTGCAAAAATTTCATGGTAATTCATCTTCACAGAAAAGTGTTAAAGACTACCTGGAACAGAGGTAAGGTTACAAGGACCCTTCTTCTGAGCTTCCTGCCACTGTCAAACCCCTCAGGTAGGAGCTCATCAGGTCACTGCCATAATGTAGGAGAGTAGCATACAAGGGATTTGAACTACCATCTAGTTTCAGAGATGAGGGTGCCCTAAAGATGTTTCATCCTTCTCTCCCTTCTATTGCTTGACTTGTCTAGTCAAATCAAACGACCCCTGTCACTGGGGACAGAGTATGTTGCTCTTGTTAAGAAAGGATTAGTATTTAAATACTTCTCCTGATGAAGAGGTTCCCACCAACTCTTAATTGCTTCCTGTCCTGCCCTTCTCCACTGTGGTATTCCAGGTCCTCGGATCTGCTGGTGCAAGCATTCAAGGGACCATGCTCTAGGTGGGAACAATGAAATGAGGAAAAACAAAGTAATAAATGAGACATGGGATTGTAGTAACATTCAAATAGGAAGCAAAGTGAACTCAGGAGCAATGAGGATCCACTGCTCACTACAGCTCTCCACTGGGTCTGCAACTTCAGCTGCAGCATCTCAAGAAGGAAGTCACTCATTGATCACCTCTAACTTAAGTTATAACGGCAACTACACCAACCTATACCAGCTTCACACAGCGTGCTCATCCTAAACCTACTGCAGCAAGACCCTGAGCTCAGTTGAAGCCTCTTGACGCTACTGTAATTTAGCTAATTAATGCTAGTTTTGCTCAGTTGTTCCCGTGTATCCTAGAGAATGGCGTGGCTGTTCATTAGCCTTGGTGTGTACTTTCAAAACAGCTACAAATAACCCTTTTAAAATGCAAAATGTTATTTGCCTACGTGCTGTTTTCATGGAGTAAACAGAAGTTAAGTGTGAGGATGAAAGAGACTGCTGTACATAGCTTGCATAAAAATGAGATCTAGCATGTAGCTGTTATAGCGCCAGTCCGTCCACTGTGCCCGGCTGTAGCCGCATTCATGGCAAGGTGGACTTTATCAACAGTGTGCAAGGTACAGCCTGAGTGGGCAAATGCAGTTCAAGGTGTTTCAGTACAAAGTTCAAGCTTTGATCTCAGACTTCAACATTTGATATGGTGGTGCAAATCCCATGAGAGATGGATTCATGTGTAACACATAAACTCAATACAGTAGTGCCTGTGATTTCATGCCTCCAGCTCCTGGCTGTAGGAAATATGAGAAGCGGTTTCTTCTGTATGGCAGGGATGTTACTTCAATTCCAGGGAAAGAGAGTGATGATCTTAATGTTGCTGGATTGCACCTAAATTTCTAGCAGTAAAAAGAAGTTGGTGGCTATGTTCCCCAGTATATGGCACAGTGAGCATATACTTCCAATTACTTCTGAAATCTAAGTTCAAGATGTCCACATAGTGGTATTAAACTGGGTTTGAATCAAAGCACAGGCAAAACACGTAACTGCACAAAAGTGTTCTTCTCTTGCTGCCAGGGCTTAGGTTAGCAAAAAAATATGCTGCCATATACCTGAAATAGCAAGAACAAACAAGATTTTCCACAAAGTCACCGCCTGCTCCTCTTCCCCCTATTTTCCTAGAGAACAGACCGGATTGCAGCAATAGCAAAGCCAAGCAGCAAAGAGAAATGAGCTGTAGAATCACTGGCATGCAGCTCAGAAGTGGGTGGATGTTTTGAAATGTGTTTGATGAGCCTTCCAGTATAGCAAGACCTATAGAAAAGAAGGAAGCAACAACAATTGTGAGATGAGGGCTCGGAGTGACATGCTTATAGAAAAGTTATAGTGGGGATAATCTTGATGAGGAACAGCCCAAAACCTGAAAATGCTGATGGCTCCTGTGAAAGAGTGTAAAGAAATCACACAGGACAATGAAAAAGCAGCATGAGATGTGACCCTTGCCATCAAAATACTTCTCTTGTTAAGGCTATTGGCTCAGGAGCTGGAAGAGAGTATTTTCCCCATTTCCCTTACTTGAAGGAGAAAGCTAGCGTAGCTCAGATGTTCAAGAAGCAATGGTATAAGGCTGTACCATCCAGGGAATGCAAAAGCCATCTTTGCAGCCTATAAATTAACTCTCATCAATTCACATACCTGAAAAAAATTCTTCAGTAAGTGTATATGCCACAGGGTGGCAGTTATGGCAATGCCTGATGACACCTTCACAGCACGTGATGTAGAGTCTGGCACAACAGGTTCTGGTCTTAGAGTGGAAGTTGCAGTAGGTCTCAGTTTTTCTTGCACCAAAGACTTTGAAAGAGGAAGAGAAAAAATCTACCAAAACCTTTCTTCCTACCAATGTGAAACTCTATGTTGCAATCTGGAGTCTTTGTGAAATGCCAGGGCAACTTGAAAATGAGCCCAAGGTGCTGTGCTCCAGAGGCAGGTTGTAAAGATCCCACTTTTGGATGACACCATTGATGTGATGGGTCTAATCCATTTATCTGTGATTTGTGCCCTTCAGTGACATTCACTAGTGGGTTGTGTATACCAACATATTTAAGTCTTGAGTCCTCTGAATATTGTAGCTTCAGAAGCTGGCTAAGGCACGTAGGCTGGTGATACGGTGAAACTTCCGAGTCCCTGGAGCTGGTCTATAATTAAGAAAGATAATTTTCAGAAAGGTGAAACGACAAAGTCTCTTTTGAGTAGCTCTCATTTTCCAGATTCAACGTGAACTGAAATAACTGCATAAACGCAGTATATCAGCAGGCATCTGCTAAACATGTCACAACCACAGCCTTCCTATCTTCTGGGTAGGAGCTTGAGGCAGCTTCATTGCCTCTTGATCCCTTTACCTCAGCCCAAAGGGTCTATGTTTTTCAGTGTACCTGCTGTTTGTATATACAGCCCTTCCAATGTCAGACAAGCTTTAGAAAAGACCAGCAGAGGAGGTGCCTTGCAGCCTCCAAGTCTGCCTTGAAGCATGTATTTTTCTTCTGGAAGCACAATAAGGTGTTGTGACTCATATTAGCAGTGAGCACATCAGATGACCTTTTCTTTTTCTGTTTAGGTAGGGAAAATTACAGCGTATGAGAGACGGATGTAAAGAAGCATCGTCTGTGGTATGAACCAGCAGCCATACACAAGCCAGCACTGATCCAGAAACTGTGGTAGCACAGTGTTGTACCCAGGATAACTGGCGTTGCTGAGAATTTTGCCACCAACATATCTACTCAGCCTCCACCCCAGACTGAGCTTGAGCTCAAGAAATTTGAAATTCTGCCGGAACTAGCTCCCACCTGTCTGCGTGGGTATATTGAACAGTGAAACCTTCCTGCCAGGGCCCATCCAAAGTTTGGGGAAACAAAGTCTTTAGTGTGGAGTGTTCTTTCCCATGTTTGACTTCATTTATGACAAAATGAAATCTGGGAAGATGCTGGAGATAAAATAATGGCATTTCATGTTTAAAACAATTTTCTGAATTGTATAAAAGCTGTAAAAGTAATTGCCTACTTTATACCTAATCGCACTAGGGATTAGCTTGTTCCTTCACAGTAATTTAATTTTTTGAGTAGCTTTTTGGAGGAAGAAGTTGGGGGAAGACATAAAACAACTGCCTTTTATCTGTCCAGATCATCATTGGTCAGAACAGGCAGCCCCATAAACCGCCATTAAAGAATTTTCAGAAAGAATGAGACTTATTCATCCCATTCATGTGATCTAGTTTCAGATATCACAAGTTCAGCAATTTCAAAGAACAAAAATATCACACAGCCATTCTAAACAATATTCATCAATGCAAGACAAAGCATTTCACCTCTATTTAAAAGTCAGAGCCAGGAACACACCGTTAATACCATTGTAAAGAAGAAAAATCTCATTACAACATGATTCTTTTTAGCATCCTGTTTTCGTTTCTTCCCTGCTTCATATACATGTAGTATCTGCTTGTTTATAATGTCAGTAAGATAGCACTCCTCAAGGAACAAATCAGGGAAAATGCACAAAATCTGGCACATCAAATCGTTCACACACATATGCATCTAGTTAGCACTGTGAGGCAGAATTTTCTCACATGCTGAGGTCCTTGCGCTGCCACCATACTTTGAAAGAGTGGAGGCTGAACCACAACTAAGAAGAAATTCTTAGGCCATTCCTAATGCAAAAATTCAAATTATTATTTTATCTTCACCTTTATTCCTTCATAAGGAATAAAGCTTCTGCCTTTGTGTGGTGATCATAAACCTTTTCAAAGTTTATTGAGGCAACCTCAAAGGAAAACCATTTCACCCAGTAATCGGAAAGGTAGAGAAGCTAGTGGGGTATTTTTGAAGGGAAAACCTTCCTGAACAACTGCCCAAAGGAACAGAATCACACAGATCTTATTTACAAAGGTGGTTGTTAGGTGTGTGAAAACGCAGAAACAGAGCAGCAATTCTTAGCACCAGTTAGTGCCAGTCTTGTTTCTTGCTGTGGATTCTGCAGGGCAAAATACACTTAAGAATCTCTTCTTGGAGAAATTGTTTCTCAATGTGCACCTCAGTGCCCTGGTGCATTTCAGGAGAGGGGAGGCCACGTACAAGGCACACATAAAACAAAACAGAATGCTGTTAAGTCCCCTGCTACAAAGACTGTCAAATTGGTGTAAAAATGGCATTTGTAGAAGCACTTTTTATCATGCCAACTTTGTGAGCCATTTAGTTTCACCACAAGCCCTTTTCACTTCCTTACCAACAGTTAGTGAAGTAACAGTAATGCTACAATTTTCTAGGACACGGAGCAGCAATCTACATGATCAAAACAAAGCTCAGACACTGCCCTCAGTGCCAACCTAATCTCTCTGGATTCACAGAGAGACAAAGCTCTGGGTGAGGCTCATGCCCTCTGCTCTCACTGCAGATCACAGAGATGTCACCTACTAATAAGGATTCCTCTTCAGAAGCTGATGAAGATGGGGGGATCAAGCCAAACCAATGCCTTTTTTCTTGTTCTTCTCATTATTTTTTATCCTTGCCCTTGGGAGCCTGGTATCTCCCCTAGACTGGTGCCTCCTCAGCCATCACCTTATCCTGGCACTCGCTGTATCAACATCCTGGCAGGAATGCCTTGCTCTTCTAAGGCAAGATGGTGAGATAAGGACCATAAAATTAGTAGCTGTCCTGATTTAAAATAAGGAAATTATCTAAGGTCTCATTTGTCTCCCTCTGTCTTTCTTTCCCTGTTCTATCACACATAGGCCTACATTTGTTGCCTCTTCTCTCTGATTTAAAGTTGGAAAAGGTGGAGGTTTCTCCTGGAAAGAGCTTCCAAACATTCACTGAATAATTTCCATCTCCTTAAGAGGGGCAGAGCAGCTCTTGCAGTATCAGAAAAGAGTATTTAAGTGGTTTCTATGGCTAAATAACACCTGTCAGATAGATCAGATATGAAACCAAAGGCCTTTTGTATTCCCAGTATGTCTTCCTGACCCAGACATGAAAACAAGAGCCTTGGAGGGATCACCTGTATGATTATGACCTGCTGGGTCTTTACAGTAAAGTTTCCCTTACTCTCAGTTGTGGTGCATCAGTTCCTTTCACCTCACTTCTACTCTCTAAACATTGCAAAGTGGGGCAGGAACACAGGTGAGAGAACAACACCTTGATTAAGGCTCCTGTTGACCAACAGGAACTTCACAAATGTATCTGACATTTGTAACATCTTTTATTCACCGCTAACGTTCAAGAAGATTCTTCACTTCTGCTTCAGTGCCTATGTGCCCCTTCCCTTGCCATCTCTGTCCCTGTAGTAAGTGCGCACCTAGCAATTTACCTAACAGTGCATGGAATTGCTCTTCACAAAAGGAGGCTGCATTTTCCCTTTGCGTAGAGTTTGCTTTAATCAGAGACTTCAGCGTGAAAGCCTACACATGCCTCCTTTGCAGCTTACAAATGCACTGGGAAACTCATTCAATTCTTTGAACATCCATTGTGGCT
Source organism: Steatornis caripensis (assembly GCA_013398225.1). Classification (NCBI taxonomy): domain Eukaryota; kingdom Metazoa; phylum Chordata; class Aves; order Caprimulgiformes; family Steatornithidae; genus Steatornis; species Steatornis caripensis. Next base: position 27,030 of record VZSC01004433.1, read on the forward strand.
CAGGGCTACGGTCAAGCATCCTTAATGAAAAGCTGTTTGTGCAATCTATTTCCTGCTGATAACCAAGAGCACCTCCTTGAAAAATAAACACACTAAAATAAAAATCCCAGGAAGCCATCAAGCCTGCTCCCCGGTTTCTAGGCTCTTCCATGGTAACTGAACTTAGAAAACTACAAAATCTACCTCAGAACAACCAGAAGCCTCAAGTGAGTGATGACTGCAAAGAGCCTCTGTTAAGGTGTAACTGTTTGTGTTGGGCACTTTGTGTATTTTCCCGTTGCAGAATAGTTTCCAAGGACAGCAAAAGAAAAAAAAAGTTTCGATTTTCCCCTTTCTCTTCTCCTTTCATGCCATTTAACAACACATATCACAACTGTATAACTCCAACCAGGTCCAGCACTGGGGTTCCTTAGAGCTGTGGCACTTCCTACAACAGTTTCATGCATATGTGCATTTAATGAATTTTTCTGCTTAGCCAGCAGGAAAGGATGTGACGTACGGTCGTCTGAGTGTACTCTGAGTTACATGGAATGGGAAGCATTATAATACGTGCAATCACAAGCAAAAATCTTCCCTCAGTCCTGTACAAGTCTCGCAATTTACTCAATGTGCCCGTGCTAGAACAGCTTTCTGTGTCACAACATCCTCAGGAAAATATAGCATTGGGATATATAGGCAACATGGACTTTGGCAAGCAGATCACGTTAAAAAATGGAGTCTCCAGCATCCTCCCACTAGTCAAGTCCCATTCTCTCTTAACTCTGAGGTTTTATGAAAATGCATCCTTTAGTCTAACTTTCTGTGGAGACAGAGTCCTTGGTAAGGTGGTGAGGACTTAAACATGCTCAGTCCAGTCACAGCTATGGAAACACACCTGAATGCAAGGGTGTTGGTGTCTCCACCTGATCCTATACAGCAGCAAATTTTTACTCCATGCGGTTCAGGTCTTGATTGCCAGCCTCCCCAGACTGCTTTTTTCCACACACTTCTTTTAAATTTTTCTGGGTTTGTCTTGCACGTAGTTTACACTGTCTCAGAATTGCATATTTTACTAGTTGAACAGCTGAGAGAAGGGTTTGTTTTTTCTTATTTTATTTTACAGTCATTAGGCTTTGGCTATTTAAAATACTGCTTTAGACTCCCTTTGATCTGCCTTGTTGCAGGAGAGGTGAGGGGAAAGAACTTGAGCATCAAACAGAAACACCACAGACAGTGTAATGTCTTTCTTGACTCCTTGCATGATTTGGTTTGAAGCGAGGAAGGGAACAGTTGGACTGCAATTATCAAACTCTGGCAACTTTTGTGGTTTTTTTTCCTCAACTCCTGAAATGTAACTTTTGAGAAAAGTAATTTAGCTGAGAGATTTGCATTTGTAGAGCTCCAAACACAAATTCCAGAATTTAATAGATTGAGTGGAGGCCAATCTGTAGAGAACTAATTGAAGGAGATGCAACTATAGACATTCAACACTGATTAATTAGAAGAACAAAAAGGAACACTTTAATTCGTTTTCCAAATCAAACCAGTTGTACCACAATTATCTCATGTACTTCAGAGACTGTTGAGTCCCTCCCTTTCCTCAGAGTGGAATGGATAGCCTTATGCACAAAGAAAATTAAAAACCCTTGAGCTCTGTGTTCACTGAGTTACTTGCATCTCCCAGTAATATAGTATTTTTCAAAAGCATAGTTTCCATTTTGGACCAATTTTCAAAGGTGCTTATCATGCATGTTGAGTGGTGGTCAGCTCCCAGGCAGCTGCAACTCCCCTGTAAATCTACCCACTTACTGAAATAGCTAAAAAGGAGCTCTTCTGGAAATCTAGCTTTGATAGGCTTTGTTTTGAAGATGGGATACCTCAAAAGTCCATATAATGAGTCTTGCCTTCCTCAGCTTTCCAAATGCTCTGGGTAATAGCATGTATGATATTACCAAAGCTAGCAAACCTACTTTTCACCTGAAACTAGAAAAAATGTCCTCTCCTGGAGATCCATCTTTTCACTTGAACAACACCCCTGTCTGCCTTATTTCTCTAGCTGGAAGATTTTGATACTAACCTTAATGCTTCTGACTTACGGTAAAATGACACTGTAGTTCCTTTCTGACAGCACTGCCTTTCTACATTTTCTCATTCTAGACTCATCTCCATCCACCATCAAAATGCAGATGCCTTTGCAGCAGACAGCAGCTGTTTTAACAAGGCTACAAACAGCAGACAAAAGCTCTGGAAAAGAAGCCAAGAACTTCCCCAGTTTGAATCTGCAACAGGAATTTCAGGCGAAAGGCAAGCAAACGGACCATTGTTTTCTCAGGTAGGTCTGCAAGCCAGTCTTCAACAACCACAACTGGTCAGGGCCTTTCATTTTGTATCTCAATTAAAATACAGTTGTTCTATTTTCTAAGTGGGAAGATAGTTCACCTTGAACCTGGCTTCAGCTGCTGCAGCTTTTTAACCATTGAATATAATTCAGAATAGATTATCTGCATGGGGAGAAGACAGGAAGTGTTTGAACAAAACAAGCCATTAATTTTCTACACAGAAGACAACAACTCACATCCTGGAGACACTGCTGTGCTATTGTCTGGAACACAATTTTCTTCTGAAATTGGGCAAGACATTTGGAAAGTAATTCAAGTTTCTCTAAAGGGAGGATGTATTACACACTGGCAGTGGTGGAGGGATTCAGTACCCACAACAATATTAACTGTATGCAATGAATTGAAAGCATCTCCTTTTAAAAGGTCCTAATTGCAATGCTCTGTCCCAACAGCTCATTTGCAAACGCCTCAGGATATTCCACCTCTTTAACTCACCATCATCAAGCTCCACTTTGTTAATTCTTCTCCACTGTCATCACTACCAACTTGTCCCTTTTGTCTTTCAGCTTATTCTGAGTGGTGATCTACATCAAGGAAATGTTTCCCAGGAAGACCTCCAAGGAAGAATCTGTCTCTGCACACAGCACCACCAAAAAATGAGGACTTTCACATTTAGAGTGTTACGACTAATATGTGAATGACTCTCTATGCATCTCATTGCATGGCCACCATTTTAGTACAGGCAACTTATAAAACTAAAAGCCAAGTGGGGGAATGCATCACACCATGCCCAGCTTAAGTATTTTTTCAAGACATAGACACACATAGAGCTTTCTGCCCTCTATACTTAGCAGTAAAAGAAAAAACAACCTGGGTGCTGGAAGACCAGGGATATCCCCTGTGAACAAGTTTGCCCAGTACTTGACCTCCTCTTACTCCTCTGCCTCTTACTCTGGATCACAACAGCCTCCTTCCCCACACAAGGAAGGTCGAACACTCCACCTCCCCTCCACTCTCAGCTGGTGCAGTCATGGGCTGATGAAGGCTCAACGCCAACACGCTTGTAGGTAACATGCAGAGATGATGCAGAAACTCCTCTCGGCCAGCTGTAGACTGTGAAGTTCCATTCTTTGGCATTCCTTTTCTGAGTAGTTTAGGAAAGGCATCAAAATCTGTCCATCAAGTACCACACAAGTGAAGGATATAACCCAAGATTATTGTGTAAACACAAATAGTATGTAAAGTAAAAGCAGATTTTTATTTTGCTTTACCCCAGTACTCCAAACAATGGAAATTAAATCTGAGCGGCACTTTTGTGGATTCATGTGATCAAAACTTTCATGTTCCATGCAATGCTGACAGAAAACTGTAATTTCAGGAGATAAAAATACAGTATGTACAGAGTGATAGATGATCTTCTACAATATTACTTGTGATTTGCTCCTAAACAAATTTCCAGGGTTATTTCACCCTCTGAATATCAATCAAGCCCAGGAGCAGAAAAAGGAAAGAGGATGGATGAGGGAGCAGTCGATGTAAGGAGCCTTTCTACTGTAATCTCAGTAAGAGATGATATTGCATCTGTTCCTTTGCTGGACCCTGAGCAAGTGTAGGGAAAAGAAGTCATTTATAGACTCAAGCATAAATAGGGGGTTTGTACACATGAAGACACCAATAGGACAGAAGAAGTCACGTTGAAGATGAATTTTAACAGTTAACTTTGGACCTGACTTAGAATTCAGAAGTGAGTTAAACATAAACTTACTGAGTTGCTTTCAGCACAGCTCTGACTAGAGTTCGACTGTGCTTTCCATTAACTGGTTTAGTTGTAAAGAATTTTTCTAAACTGTTACAATCATTTTTAATGAGACAGCCATGAGCTTTACTGAAGTTAACTACAAAATAATGAGCAGCCTTTTTGTGGCTTAAGAAAGGATTTATTTTCACAGAATCATAGAATAGTTTAGGTTGGAAGTGACCATTAAAGGTCATCTAGTCTAACTCCCCCGCAGTGAGCAGGGACATCTTCAACTCGATGAAGTTGCTCAGAGCCCCATCCAACCTGACTTTGACTGTTTCCAGGAATGCGGCATTGGCCACCTCTCTGAGCAACATGTTCCTGTGTTTCACCACATTTATTGTAAAAAAATTTCTTCCATATATCTAGTCTGAATCTACCTTCTTTTAGTTTAAAACAATTACCCCTTGTCCTGTGGCTGCGTTTTGGGTTAGGTTAAGTCAGCAAGGAACAGGTGCAAGCTACACTGAAATAAGACATTCTTCAATCAGAATAGACATCAACATGGGGGTTCATACTGACATAATAAAAAAGAGATGTACAGGGGTACAGCTTTAGATGGTCCAGACACCCATGTGGGATTGTTTTAACAACAGTAGCATAAAATCATAGAATCACAGAATGGTAGGGGTTGGAAGGGACCTCTAGAGATCATCTAGTCCAACCCCCTAATGATACAGCCTGAAACATGGAGAGGCATAATGCCTAATAGGAGACTACTTAAAGCAGTGGATCTCATTTCCTGGGAGGAAATCTGTCTATCTGTTTTTTAAAATTACTCTTTATCTCCAAAATTGTTAAGAACACAAAAAAGCAAAACTGCAGTTGGCCATTCCTCACGGATTAGAGCCAGGCGACAGACAACACAGACCGATAGAGGGACAGCATGGTGCTGTGGAATTGGTGGTATCCACTGTTATACTCAGCCAAACACACAATGTTGTGAAAATTCTCTCCTTCTTCCCTTCCCCCCCCCCCACCTCCCATGGCTTAGTTTTATTGAGTTATATTGTTCCTTGCCTCCCAGACACCTGGTCAAGAATTAGTGCTGCCTCATTGCATTTACGTGCTTAGCCAAGCCATCTCAGTATTTTCAAGGTCACCATCTCCAGTCTTCTGAGGTTGTTGATCCTTTGGCTGCCTTTAGAGAAGCAGGGGAGATAAACTTCCAAAATGGAGATAAAGGACAAAACTGAAAAAATAAAAATCAATGTCATTTCTACATAACACAATATATGGAGGTCAATTAACCTTGGCTGAAATGCACTGCCATTGCTTACACAGAAAAAAACCCTTGTATTTGGTGGTGGTGGATTGCTTGGATTTTTTTCTTTTATCCACAATGCAGGCAAAGACACCTGCTAGAGAGACTTTCCCTTCCCAAAGGCAGTGACTTCATAATTTTAGCCCAAGTAAGCTACTGCTGTCTCACCTCATTCGTTTGTGCAACCACCTCTATCCTGACAGTAATAATGAGCTGCAGCTTACCTGCTGGTAAGTCAGAAAACTAAGATTTGTGCATTGAACAGAAACTGATATTCTTTTGTCTGTTCCTTTCCCCTACCTCATCCTATGCAGACAAAACTGCACTCTGGTTCACCAACCAATTGCCCTCATGGTTAGTGTACCAAATCACAGGGTTAACCATGTTATTCTTACTACCGTCTGCTTTTAGCCAGGTAAACACCCACAGGAGCTGCATCATCTTGAGCCAAAATGTAAGACCCGGGACTAGTCATTGAGTGGTGGTGGAAATCATTTGCCATGAGGTCTTTAAAACATTTGACAGTTGCTAACCAGTTGGATGTCTGATGTTTACTACTTGTGTGTGTGGTGAGTCAACCCTAGCCAGCAGCCAAGCACCCACCCAGTCACTCACTCACCCTGCAGCAGGATAAGGGGGGGAGAGTTTGAAGAGCAAATGCTGAAAACTCATGGACCGAGATACAGACGGTTTGATAAGTGAAACAAAGCTGTGTGCAAGCAAAGAAAAGTAAGAAATATATTCATTACTCCCCATCAACAGACAGATGTCTGACCTCTTACTAGAAAGCAGGGCTTCACCGCATGTACTGGTTACTTGGGATGAGAAACGCCATAACCACAAATGTTCCCCTCTTCCTCCTTCTACTCTCCATATTTTATTGCTGAGCATGATGTCATATGGTATGGAATATCCCTGTGGTCAGTTGGGGTCAGCTGTCCCAGCTGTGTCCCCTCCCAACTTCTTGTGCACCCCCAGCCTCCTCACTGGTGGGGTGGTGTGAGGAGCAAAAGGACCCTTGACACGGTGTAAGCACTGCTCAGTAATAAATAAAACATCAGTGTGTTATCAACACTGTTTTAGTCATGAATCCAAAACAGCCCCATACAGGCTTCTGTGAAGAAAGTTAACTCCATCTGAGCCAGACCCAGTACAACTACCATGTTTATATCTGTTTCTTTATGCATTTTTACTTTCTGCCAGTTCTCTTATTCAGTTAGTACCTCAGCTGTTTTAGACAAGCTCTGCCTTTATCAGATATTTACCTACAGACAAGGTACACAGTGCAAAGAGCTGACAGTGGCAGAAAAATGATAAACAAATAGTTAAGAGATTCATGCATTGTTCTCTTTTATTTGTTTGTTTTATTTCATTTTATTTTTAGTGCATACAAAAGTGCCTGTTAAGATTGGGAGCGATGTTGTATTAGGTGATAGAGAAATGCTTACTAAGAAAAAGTCTGTGCCTCAGTGTAATTTTAATCTAAGTACACAACATGAGAGAGGTGTGCACAGCAAGTCAACCAGCAGAAACTCCACAGTCTCAGTTCAATGCCTTTTCCAGTGAACCGTGATACCTATGCTTTGAGCAATGAGGTAACCTTCACCTTTCCCAAAAGATAGTATTTTTTGCACTTCTTTCCCAAAGGTCTTTGGTGTCTGGCTATGGGATTTGGAAGCTATTTCTGTATAGGTCATGAGAATGGAGAACTCTGCTTGAGAGGCATTTAAATTTCTGCTACATTTCCTTGGTAAAATATGACATTATATTTGAAAGAATCTTTGAGAAGTTTTATTTGTAGCTAGTCTTTCTAGCTAAATGAAGATCTATTTACAGATATTTCGAAGTCTCATGTACTCTATTAGCAGATACGAAAACCTCTCTCTTTTTTCCCAAGGAATTCTTTTTATTTTTCCCTGAAGTAGAAAAAAGATTTTGCAGTTGAGAAAAAGTTGGTTCACAAAAATGAATTGTGAAAAACAGGGTGTGTATAGTCTAATCAGTGACGGAAGCATAACACAGTGGCTGAGTTTCCCTGTGGATGCTGATTTTAACTGCAGATTTACCTGAAAAAAGAAGACTCTTAAGCAAAATGCTTAAAACCACATTTGCAGCTTTAATCATACGAATAGTCTTGTCTAAGCCTTGGAGTCCTCATACTGCACCTCTGAAAAGAATCAGAGTTTTATTATGCTGAAGGAAATTGTGAATACTTAAACAACATGATTTAGGGACGCTGCCTGGGACTTGGGAGTTAGACGTGTATCTTCCTCCTGACTCTGTGACCTCAGGCAACTCACTACATCTCTCTGACTTTGCATCTCTAAAAATGGAACCAACAGCTGCTTCCTTCCATCTTCAGAAAGAGTCTTTCTAGAGGAAAAATGGTGTGTCAATCTCCATAGCCACTCAGGCATGAACTTCTGTTATGAAACTACCTGTAATAAAGACAGTAACTACCAGTACTTGTAATGTAGAGTTTAGTCCATTAGTACTTAAGCTGAGACCATCAGTTCCTTTTGTGTAAGTTGTCAAAGAGCTGTCAAAGCAACATACTACAGAGCAAAACTCTCTGTCAGTGCTGGTTCCCTGGGTCATCCCACCTGTCTGTCCCCCACCACCGCCCAGGTTTCACTCTCGCTGCTGCATTTTCGGGTTTAATTTAGCAACTAGACAAGAAATGGGACTGTGCTTCTGGGCAATTTCGAAGTAGAGGAAATAATACCAAGGGGAGACACAATAACTGTCTGTAGATATAGAAAAGAATGTTGCACCAGAGGACAGGAAGCAATTATTATCATTAGTCAGCAATGATAGAGAAAGAAGTAATTAAACTTCAGCTGCATCAGGGAAATTTTTAGATTGAATATTAAGAAAATAGCTGAAAAGAAGACTAGGCTGAGCTGCCAAGGAAAGTTGTTGTGTAAGTGCGGTATTCAAATTCACATCTTATGAATGTTTTTCTGTAAATAGGCTAAGAACACACTAATCCTATCTCAGCGTTCTTGGGGTCTGAGATGGGAAAACATTTCTATTCATGGCAGTACATAAACATGCTTAAATCCCATTCACGTGATCTGAAAAGCCAAGGAATTTCGGTTGAGCTGGGGCTACCAGAGGGCATTGGATGACAAGGGAGTAGATGTGAATCCTCCTCAGACACCAACATTGTTCCCAGTGCAAGACAACTGGTGCAAATCTGCTATGACAAGCCTTCACCTCAAATGGGTGCTTGTAGAGCCAGATAACTTGTTTCTACCCAGGCTGCTGTCATACAGTTGAGACTTTTACAGTCTTGTGAAGACCTGGAGGTTACAGTGCAAGGGGAATCAAACCCCCAACCCATTTAAGCACAGGAGGGAGGGAGCAGTTGTTCCTGTGGCTGTGACAGCAGGGAATAACTTGATCACAAGAGCAATAGGGGACAATCATTCCTTCCCACCACTCAGCTTTAGACTTGCAGGACAAATTACACCCAAGGGTGACTGCAAGCAGAAAACAAGTTTATATATTCTGAATCCTCTCTAGGAGAGCCTCTGCCCCCAGGGGAAATGCATGAAAGAGAAGGGCAAGTCCTCCTCCCTTCTTCCCTGCTTCTCCATCCCACCTGAAGACCAGCAAAGGCAAAGTCCAGCTTTTTTTCTGTGCTGAGCTCCCTGCCCATTTCTGGCATAGAACAGAACATGAGAGAAATTACAAGGAACTAGAATTAGTGTTTAGAGCAAATTCAGAAAGAAGTGTGGAGACAGAGTACGTATGCCTAATGGCACAGTTTTTACTGCTTTCCCGTCTCCATATTTCATTCATTTTGCTAATCCGCTGAAGAAATGGCTCACTGGCAGGCAGAATCTTGAAGCAGCCATTTAAATTTGCTTGATGGCCCCCAAGGCAAGTCAATTTTCAGTCTGACTGGCTTTAATCCCAGCGGAGAGCCCCGCCATACCATTACATGGCACAGCAGGAGTAAGAGTGGGGAGGTAATCACATTACAGCACCGTTCCATTTAGCCGTAATCTGTAAGGATCTCATGAAAGCATCAACCATTATTATGACTCCTGATGTCCTTCAGGCAAAGTCTGTGTGGGGAAAAGGAGAAGAAAAAAAAAACTCCACCTCTCAAAAGCAGACAGGCACTTTCATTCAAAGGAAAGGGAGGTGAGATGTAAAAAGTGGCACAATATTATTTAAACATCCTATTACTAAAATTACAGTTCATCTCTATAAAACTGAGCTATAGGACCTTAATGTGTCAGCTAGATCAATGTACCTGCCATGGTCGCAGAGATGCAATGAGCTGAGGAAGCATTTGGGAGACAGAATTTGCTGTAAAGGCTTCCAGCTTCAGTCCATCATGCCTGGTGTCCTTCCTGCAGCACTAAATAGCTGCTGCAGGAGGCGATGCTGGGGAGGGCGAGGATGACTCTTCCTCAGCCCATTGCTGCCTACGTTCATATCCAGAGGCAACTTTAGCATAACCACAGCTGGTTTGGGGCTAGCAGCTTTATTAAGAATTATATTTAAAATCCAGTTCTGATGTCTGACTCTGACCTCTTATGGCAGATGTAGGCTGATTACATGCTGTGTGAGGAAACAGTTGTCATCAGTGACTGCAATTCTCCACAGCTATTAATTAAAGTGGCCAGCTCCAAGACGGGATGTGTATGGACCGGATGGGGTATTTGGAGAACTGTTCCCATTTCCACACCTGCTCTTGACATTTGGTAAATCAAGCCAGCTTTTTGCTCTCAGTTTCTCTGTTTGTAAATAGAAACTCCTGCTCATGTGTGTGAATGGACGAGCAAGAGATTACGGATATAACATGCCATTACATCATGAGGCAAGAGAAAACCATTTCCGTGGGCTTTTTCTCCTCATTTTCATCCCTAATATTTTGTGAACTGTCTCAAGGAGTATGAGGGAGGCAGGTAAGACTGAGGAATCTCAGTTTCGGATGGTGGTAAGCAAAGGGAAAGAAGCAGGATCCAAAGCGAGGGCACACGGATCACATTCACAAAGATGACTTTTCTGGAGATGCAGGACAGGGCCAGAGAGAAGCAAGGATGACATAGTTGCAGGACAGAAAGCGTTATACCTTGGCATTCAGCCTGTAAGAGACGATGCCAAGAATGGCTGCATTTCTTAGGAGGGCATCAATCCAGAAGATGATGTGTAGGAACAGCGAAACTGCTGACAGAAGGCCAGGGCATCTGAATTGTGCTGGGACTCCTGATTCTCAGGGTAGGACGCACATGGAAAACCACAGCATGAAAGCTAGGTATACCACAGAAGGTGATGCTGGGGATGCTGAGGTACAGCCATGATGGCTGATGTTAGTGACCTAGAGTCGAGAGGAGCTCAGTCAGAGCACTGAGATGCACACGAAGGACAGGTCAACACTGCCACAATACCATACTCAGCAACCTGGTTGCTGCAACAGAAGATGTCTCTGGCAGTAATAAGACAATTGAGGAAGGAGAAATGGAGAAAAAGATCACTCTTGAGATTAGGCTAAACTTAACTTAAAAGTAACCTTGACTTTAACAGATGTGGTTTTGGCTTCATTGCCTACAGGGTCGGGTATTTTATAAATCATCAAATAGACAGCTGTTGTTTAGTAATGCTGCTTAGAAATCTTGAGTTTGGAGAAAAAGGCTGTTGTGGTTAGATGAAGTTGCTTGGAAGACAGAGCTGGGAATTAGTCTATAACCTTTTTTTCTGAACAGGTTTAGCCTGAATGCACAGGGTCTGGAAGAAATAGGTTCTGCTCACAGGGATCTAGAAGTTCTGGTGCTTCTCAGAGACTCTGGGATTAGAAATCCAAAATGGAAAGGATCTCCTATGGGTTTCTAGTGCTTTCAACCTCTCAGCAATGGGACTCTCCCTTATTCCAAGGCTTTTTAGATCAGCCCCATACATGAAATTCACCTTTCGTACTAATTTAGAGTGTAGATGGCTTGTATAGCCATCCAGGCACATGCATTCCTGTGTGGGTCCTAGAAATGTAGTGTCACTGGCAATAACTAATAAAGTTAAAGGTTGGCTTTTGCCCCTATGGAGAAGGTTTATATCCCTCTCAGTCTTTTGTTTTAGGCTTAACCACTCAGCTCCTTGCTGGAGGAGGTGTGGTGCCTGATGGCAGTAAATCCAGCCAGAGAGGAACCCAGATGTCCTGAGGCCACTGCAGTGCTTTAAAATATACAAGAAGGCATGTTTCTGATCACTCTCCGCATCATTCGTTGCTTTCCAGGTTTCTTTAAGCCCTTCTTAATTTTTCCCCAGATGGCACCAGCCTTAATTTTTTCCTGGTGCTACTAGTGACCCTCACCCAGGACTTCTCTGCTCCTCTTGGTAACAAACTCCCCACTCCATCATGATCCATGCAGGACATGGTGTGCACAGACAGCTGTGCTTTGCCATCAAGCTGTAGTGCAGCTGCCTTACAAGAAGATACTGAGCAACGGATCTTGTTCATGGGTCGGGCACTTATTTTCCCAATGGCATCTGGCTCTGACTCACCTTTCCTGAGTCACTCTTCCTGACACTGTCATACCTACTTGACAGCATTAAATCCCCCACTGTCACTTTACCAAAGAAAACCTTCCACCGTCATTTGCCTGGGAAGGAACAATTTTCTTCAAGGGGCTATTTTTTGTTTTTCCTCCTCTTATTGCTGCTTGATAGGAAACCATCTCATGTTCTGTTCCAAATGTCACCTGTCTGTGGAGCAGTAGTCCCCATTTCCCTCCCTTCTTCCCACACCCTGTTGTTTTACCTGACTTTGAAATGGCAGCTCAGCAGACATTAGAGAATCCTCTATTTATTGATTGATTTTTTGCACAGCAAACTACAAATACACGTGTTGTGTGTGTGTGTGTGTATGGAGAGAGACATATATATCTCCTGAACATTGGCATCTGATCTGGAAATAGCAAGGAGAAGTTTCGGGGCAGACCCTATGGTTTGAATTAATAAGTATATAAACAGAAGGAAAGACTGGGGTAATAACTAAGTAGATATATAATCTGGGTTTTTTTTATTTAAGTACTCTGCCTATTACAGTTTAAAGGCAAGTGCCTCTATGCAGATGTGAGGTCTGCTGCCACTTCAGAACAGGTAAGGATATGTGCTCTTAATTATTGCAGGAAACAGAAACACAAAAAGCACTGTCTCTTGTATCTGGACAGATTCCCTTTTTATTGTCACCTGCCTGACAGCCAGTCAGTTGCTGCTTACTAAAACCTGCCTGTAACTGAAATCCCTGGGGTAACAAGCTCCCTGTGAAACAGGTTCCTGTCGGGAAAAATCTGCACATCTTCAGATTAAATCAATAACAATTAAGAATTCTTTGAAATTTAATTGGAAAAGCAGCTATTTTGATCAGCACCGTGATGTTATCTGGAAATTGTATTTTGTTTATCTACAGCAGAAGAAGGTTTTCTTCTTTGTGGGATTGGTTTGCCAGCTTCAGACACATCCTTTGATCTCTCAGATGATACAGTGAACTGAAACATGGGGGCAATCAGAAGGATTATCACGGGATGGGGAAATCATTTGATCTATTTTTAAAAGTATTTTTTTATGAATAACTTTGGGGGTTTGTTATCATTAAGAAAGGAAGAAACTGCTCTCCCATCTTTTATAGTGTTAGATTTCTCTAAAGATGACTGATTCATGTAGTTAATAATACTTAGCATTTATATAGCGCTTCCTAGCTTCAAAGCACTGTACAAATATTTCTCACTAATATCGCACACCAAACTTCTGCGTTATTACTTTCAGGGAGGGATGAGGCTATTTGATGTGTCTCATGTTCCTGTGGATGGTTTTCTGTTCAGGCTTCTCTTTAGTTGCCTCAGGTTAACTGGGACAGAAAATCCCAGTGAAAGAAGGCGACAAAAGTCCTGGTCTAGAATACAGTGAGACTCTTTCAAGCGCATCATCTGAAAACTCTCCTACTCATCTTGAGAAGGCGTTCTACACTTTGTAAGGATTATCCTACCAAGTTAACTGAGTTTCTAGTGCTTATTGTAAAGACAGTGCCCTTGCTTGAGTACTGTCATTACTAGATCTCTAGCAACAGAACACTCACCAAAAAAAAGATAACGTAAGAAAATAAGCACAGAAGACATACTGTGCGTTGTGTGAGAATATCTGATGTTTAAAACAAAACAAAATCCAAACCCTAGAATGACATTGAAACTCTAAAATGTTAGTGATGCTCTTTTTTCCCCCTTGAACTTAGTTTTCTTATAATACACATTCATGCCAACAAATAGCAGATGGTGATGGCCGATATATTCTAAAACAGCTAAAATCGTATTCTTTGCAGGAGTATCTATCATGCTGATCAGGCTGAACAGCCTGTGCTGGCAGCAATGTCTGGTCCACACTTGGAAAGAAAGATCAAAACCTTTCTCAAGACATCTTTGTATGGTATTTCAAGAGACTCGCTTTATGAACAAAGGTAGATTTGCTCTTGTGGTTCCTGGGAGCCACTCAAGACAGAAATGGCTGTGTTTGTTAGCCACGTGCCACATGTCTTCCCAGAGAGGGAGGTTCAAAGCAAACCAGTATCAGGGATGGAAAACAGGGACGTTGGGTGTGTGGTTCTCCCCTGCTCTAGCAGATGTCCTTCCTCACAAATAGAGTTGAAAGCATCTTGCAACTCTGACAGCTGCAGTCAACAGACAAACCAGGCAGACCCAACGTTTCTACTTGGGCTTACTGTAGCGTAACTTTTTCTCATTTCCAGGAAGATTTCCTAAGAGATTTCTGAGTCTCCAGGTCTTTGGCTTCTGTCTGGTTCACTGCAGTCAGCTGTGAGAACGTTTCTTGCAGCACAAAAATTTGTTCACTGGGAATTGACATAAGACCCATTTTGGGAAGGTCGTGAATGCTGTCATGGATAAAAAAGCGAATTAAGGGAAGCTTGCATATACAAGGAGCTCATCAAGGATCACAGCTGCCCTGGCCTGCAGGAGATCACTCCATCTGTGCCAGCATATTAAAGAGGGACATTTGAGGGGTTAGCATTTTTTCAGATACTAGTATTTTACATCCCAGTCCCCCAAAACTTGATAATTAATTAAAGAAATTCATAAACCATGAACACAGACCTTACACTTTCCAGGCATTTTCCTTCTCAAAACACTTTCTCATGAGACAATAACCTAGGGTTATCTTAGAGGAAGAGCAGGTGGCCTGAGAGTCACAAGTCCGGAGCTCCAAACAGATCCGTCACTGGTTTGTGCTGTGATCTCACGCCAGTTACTGAGGGCCTGGTATGGGGGTACGCTGGACATCCACATCTCCCACTGACTCCAGAGGAAGCATTGCCTGTTTGGTACGTTGGAACCAAACTGTCTTGACTCTGATGTCTGTAACAAAAAGATGTGATTTCTCATACCTACCTCCACCTCCAGTGGAGTATTGCATCACTGCACTGATATTCATATGGCACTGTCAGATGTACACACTACGAAACAAACAGCAGTAACTCCACTGTGTTTCTCACAGTGCTGGTGTAGCACAATGCCAAGGCTTTGAGGAACTGCCCAGATTTTTCTCTACAATCCTCTAGGCACCTCAGCAAGCTGATTTCTTATATTTGACAGAGCTGGCTCTCTCCAGGCATTCTGGCTGGTAATCCTACACGTCCTTTTTGTATTGATACTAATTTTCCCGTATTCACATTGCCTACTGATGAGCTGATTTAAAGTTACATCTTGCTTGTAGGTTCAGCCTCTTGTTTAGCTTCTTTGCACTCTTTTATCTGATTGCTGAAGTAGAAATTGAGCTTTGCTCTTCAGCAGAAGCAAAGCCACAACAGCAGCACCAAAACCTTGCATGCATGTCCAAGCTTTGAAAAATGCGAGTGTGTTGGGCTCTAATAGAAGAGAAAGCAGACCCTGTGCCTGCAGGGAGCTCAGTCAGATCCAGCATTTTGCATAGATGCCCCATATCTTCATCAGTATGCAGATCCATCTGCGCTGCTGAGATATCTGCATGGTACAGACAAGGAGTGGGGGAATACATGTATAAATAGGATCACTTCATCTTTCCCTTTCCTGCTGTCCCTACTCTCTCGTAATCCCCAGTGATGGAGGTACTTCACTGCTGAGAGCTGCCAGTTCCACCCTACCTTCATACCTGCTCTAATGTCACCAAACACTTTCTTCTTTGCATTGTAAATGAAGTAAAGAAGCAGGGGGTGAGAGGTAGGAATGGGGAAGGAAGGATAAACTCCAGTGGCTGTTAGAACTCGCAAAATATCTTTTACCATTTCATTAGCAATGACAGGTACTAGAAATGATGAGAGTCTGACATTACAGTGCCTGCATGTTATTTCTAATGGATGTCTTTTTAAATCCAACAGGTAAATAAAAGCGTCTTCTTAGAAAGGGTGCATGCTATACAGCTACCCTCTGTAGCACGGCAGCCTGCACCAAAATGTCTCAGAACAATGGGTAAAGTTAACTCTTCCGGCTCACTGTGCTAGAACGTTGTTAGATGTTATACGATCACAGAGAAATTAAGCATTTCTCCTACTCATGCTTACTCACACAAGAAGCTGTTGAAGCTGTAGTCACACTGAATGCAGCAATCATGTTAGTACATCACAGTAACAGTTGTTCAGAAGAAAAACACAGCAAAAAAATATATGAGACACAGCTTTTTTTGCAATTGGATTGAAGTATTTCTACTAGCATCTCATTTTCTGGCAAAGCCAGTAGCAGAGTTCCAGAATCCCAATTTTCTTTTCCTGTGCCCCAACTGATGAAAAACCTCTAGTGAAATTGGTCCATGTACACAGTCCTGGATCTATTGTGGTTTGGCTGCACGGCCTTTGTGTGTGTTTTCTTCCTTCCCCAAGTTCATACTGCCTGTTGGTAAGCTAATTTATCCTCATTTGTCTGATTGCAGATATAGACACTGAGATTTGCCTTCCAGCAGTAGAGAAACCACTCAAAATTCCCTGGGAGAGACCAACATCCTTCAAAAAGCTTAAAAAGTCACATTTTCTATCTTGACAATTTTCTTTTCTTATTAAGCAAGTAATAGAGGAAGTTCTGGAAATTCCATCATCTGGCACTGAGGATGTAAAAGTTCAGAAACAGAGAGTGCAGTAACGATTTGAGTAAGGGAGTTGTTACTTTTTAACAAAAGATGAAAAGCTGCTGAACCAATTTACCCTCCAGACAGATGACTGACAGATTTGTCAGAAGACAAAAGATCACAGCAAACACTTAGGGCTGTTCTGCTATTTACCCTGGAAAATAGATGCCCTTGTAATTGTCAAGCAATGCCTCTTGAAGCAGGTGATTCAAATAAGTGTTTATACATCAACCATCACAACCATGATAGCAAGGGAGAAAAGCAAGAGTTCCATTGGCACAAATGTGGAGCAAATAGATGGACTGGTGGTACAGTGCTGAGCAAAGTGGCAATAAGAGTTCAGTGGCAGATACATCCCTGGCTCGTGCTATAATTCAATGGGAAAATCTACTTCTGAAAGGCTTTGGGAATAGCTCTGTGTAAGAAGAGATTTCCTCCACTGGTAGGTAAGTCCATCTTCCAGGACCTCCATGAATGTCTAGTGGAGCAGATCATAGGATTTGTTTTTCTAACAGGAGCCTCCCAAAATGCCCCTGAAGAAAGTGTTATTCCTTATTGTTCGTGCTGCCAAATGCCTGCTAAACTCACCAAGGAATCTCGGACAGCAAGATGAGCTTGCATTAGACAGGGAGAAGCCCCATTCCCAAAGTGATTCCCTCAACATAGAGGAATACAGACTGTCCCTCATAGACAATCATCTGACTCAAAGATATTATTACAGGCCAGGATTTCCTAACCAGCAAGGCACATCTCCTTATTGAGGCAAAGCTCAGTGAGACACTGACCTTAAGACAGGAAGTTCTAAGGGGTCAGCACAGGATTTGTCAAGCTCAAATGGCTTTGCAACACATCCCAGGATCTAGAGTGCCCAAAGCTGTTCTGGATTGTGCTATCCAAGGGAAAGTAGATGTGCTGCCTCATTTCCAGCCCAGGAAAAAAAGAGACAGCAGAGACAGATGTAATAAAGGAGAAGCAAAGGCAGACATGAAGGGACAGTAAAGTGGGAGAGAAGAAATCTGGGGGAAGAGGATGGGATGGGCAAGAGGGAAAAGGAGTGGACAGCAATCACAGGAATGGGAGCGAGTGGCAAAGATGCAATACTCAGAGGACTCAGAGGTCTCCAGAGGAGAATCTGACAAGAATGAACACAGAAAACCCACTGGTTTGTTGTACTATAGCTCACGAGTTCTCTTTGAGCCCTGCTATACTCCTGTGTCTCTGCACAGCTTCTCACATGTCATCCCTATTTATTAGTCTTTCCGTCACCTTGGCTGACGGAAGTCATCTCAGCAGCCCAGCCGACCAGCAGCTAACTGAGAAGATATCTGCAGTGCTGGATATCTAGTCACTCTACCAGATAAGGTGCTGCTGTCTGTGTAGACACAGGGTAGATCAAGGTTATGACCATGGTATACGTGCTGAACATCCCTACAGTGTGTGTCCAGCATGACTAAAGCTTCCTAGAAGTGCTAGCTTTCCTTCCATATGTGTTTGCAGGGCACTCACTGTGTTTGCACAGATGTCCATCCAGGAAAACCCAAGAATAAGTATGACAATCTTCGCTCTGCTTAGACACTCGCACTACAAGGCTGACACTTTCAGGCGGCAACAGATGGGCTGACTGCACATACACTGCACAACCTGTGTACACTCATTTCTTCCTGAGAAACTCTGATTGGAAAAATGACAGCCCTATGTGAAGACTAACTTCAAGCACACGAAGAGCTATTGCACTATTTGCTAATCCTTTGCATTAAAAGGTGCCTGTGGATGCATAAAGTAATAAAAAACCAAGGCTTCAAGCTTTCAGGTATTCAAACTGGGACCTCTGCTGTGCAGAACTATGACAGTTTTCCCAATTGACACTTGGCTGTGGAACAGCAACTCATTCAACCAGTGCAATCACTACACGAGTGGTTCTTCCCATGCACCTTCTCAAGCATCAAATTTCCGCACAAACATAGCCCAAGACAACAGCAGGCCCCTACACACTGAGGTGTCTCACCACTATCCATGTGAAGCAAAGCAGCAATGATGAAAAGATGCAGTTGATAACAGACCCTCAGGTCTGAGCAGAACTTTAGGACTTGTGGAAACATTGCTTTAAGTCTATCAACATTTTCTGGTTAGTAGCCAGATCTCACAATTTTGTGCCTGTCACTGTAAGATAGACCCTACAGATCAATCACCTTGCTTGGCAATGTCATGTCAGATTAGGATGACAGTAGATTTCATCAGAACCTGGCGTGGGTGTTTTTATCACTTACATCACATATGGCAAGTCTCATCTGTTTTTGCCAAAATTTCATGTGGAAGAACTGGGAAGGGGTGAGGAGGAGTAGAAGGGGAGAGGTGTGACAGCAATGTCAGTCTGCCCCATTTATAACATTTGAAAAAAGGGATTTTATTTTTTTCATTCTGTGCTTAGCTCTGATCAGAAGGGAAAAAAAATTATGAAATGCAGTGTATTAAAAAAGGGAAGTCTGAATGACGCTGTTCTGTTCTCAAAAAAATATTTCATTTCTCCCTGAATTTTTCATTCATGGACATTGTCAATATTTTTGTTGGGTTTCATTCTGACTTGGAACAAGACTGGACTTCAAAAACATATTTCTTCCTGGAACAGATTTCTTGTGGTCTCTTCCTGCAGTGTCAAAGCAGCGTGGGTTCAGGGGGATGGCACTGCCAAGAGCACAGCTGCTGACTCCACATTTATGTCTTGGTCTCACTTCCTGAGTCAGAATGTTAATTTTAATTCTTGTATGACTCCTAAGTATTTCGTGGTCTAAACTAAGGGCACATACGTACAGATGTGAGATTTCTGTTATGCCAAAATGTACGTCAGGTAAGACAGAGGGTGTCAGAAGCATGGATAACTAGAAAGCACCATGCCTGGCACTAACTCTACACATTGCCACCTTGGCAAGCCTGGGGTAAGCAAGGAAATGAGGGGCATATTAAGCTACAGGAAAGTGAATAAGGCAGAGTTTAAGGCACAAGTAATGGGAGAAGCAGGCAGGCAGCCAAGAGGAATAACCTTGACTGATGAACAACAGGATGTGTGATGTCCTTTCATGTGGAACAAAAGGCAAACATGAGACTTTACCCGTGTTCTTTCTGCCTGAAAAACACCATTGATTACACACAGCAGAGGTGAAATTAGAAGTCAAACACAAGCTCTCAGTCTTCTCTTTTACAACCACAATCAGGCAACAGACAGAAGGGGATTAAAAAATGCAAAATATCCCAGTTGCAATACAGAGATTTGCTAGAGTGATCCTAAGCAGCATGAAGGGAGGCTCTTAGCAGTTTTCATGTCCTCTTAAGTGTTTGGGAAGGACTCACCAGAGGAAGAAACCATAAATTCGTCAATTACTGAGTCTATGTGTTAACTTAGAGTACCCCCATTCTCCCCTCCTTTTTTTTTTTTTTGTGGGAGAGGGGTGGTGACAGGATTGTTTGAAGTCAAATCCTGAGTAAAAACCGACATAAGCAAAGAAGAGATTCCAGCTGAGAACTGGATAGGAGAGATTCACCAGAAAAGCAATGGGCTACAACACTGTGAGTCTTTCTGAGACCTTCTCGACTGATCAGCAGCAGTCAGCTGCCCACAGTGACACAACATAATACTGCACTGACCAGAACAACCAATAGGCCAAACTAGGTGCAGAAGGGATCTTGGTTCCGTTTTTCACTTGTCTGGTTACAGCTCTGGACTGTGAGGTACTTTTAAACTTAGATTCCAGCTGGTGTCATTACTGCCTTGGTTATTCTGGACAGTTCGCTGTTTCTCTGGTTTTGCTTAACAACGTTATGTGAGGATCTGCTCCACTGAAGCATCTAAGTTCTAGAAGGGTGGGGGGAAAAAAAAAGGAAAGCATTTCTGATGAATTTTCATTTCTGAAAGGAAAGCTAAAAATAATACCCAACTAGCTGTAATCAGAGCACAAGTGTAAATCATAGGTGATTCACATTACCAGCATCCAATGGGAGTTTCTCAGGAGGGCTTGCTTTCCCATCGCCCTGGTTTCAATGTGACACTGATGTGCTTGGCTTCTCTCCCATGTCTGTAGAGTGTGAGTACGACTTCAGCCCCAAGATGACAAATTCACCTGGGATGTCCACAACTGCAGTCAAACTGAATTGTTTAAAATGGTTCCCCTCATCCTCATAGGAGTTCATTTATTCTGATTTGTGGTAGGTAAGATACCTTTCCCTGTTTTGGCTAATACATGAAAATAATAATAAAGCTTTCACTTTCATTTCTCTTTCCCTTTAAATCCTCTACGTGCTTTGAGTTGTTATGGACTTGAGAGATCTCTGCTAATGCAGGCCCAGGAACATCTTTGTATCTGTACAGTTATCCAGAGATTTCTTTCCCTTTTCCCTCCACGTTTCACTATGTGTCTAGGGTATTGGTCTACTTTCTCAGTTACCAATGACTAATTTAAATCGCCCCAGTTTTCAACTCCCTTCTGGTAGCCTCCCCCACTGATCCCAGAGGAATTGCCTGAGACACTTCCCCTCCTTTCTTTCTCTCACACTGTCTCCCCACTCAATATCTAATAATTTATGTAAATGAATTCATCAGTATCAAATAATGTTTGAGGGAGAAGGAGGGTCCGACTGATTATGAAAAATATGTGAACAGCTCTGGGAAAACATTGTTTTCCTTTAAATCTCTATACCCTGCAATGCACCTTCTTAAAAATGCCTTAATCAAGACTCTGATCACATTAACCAGTGATACTTAAGCAATCTTAAGATAATAATTTTCAGGTGAATTATATTTTCCAGGCAGTAACCATAAGTCACTACTCGCAGTTCAAGCACAGCAGACCATTTCTAATCCTAAACCCTAAAATTATCTTCACTTATAAGAGTTGTTCCTTTAAATGGACACATTCGTTAAAATGACATCTTCCACAAGCATCTTACATGTTTTGTGTAGTAGTATGAAAACAAAGGTCGTTTGCATTTGCCAACTTTAAAGCCATGTAATTGCCAGAAAAGGGTTTTGCTGAGGGACTTGGGAGGCCACAACCCCGTTTGCCCACTGGCATCACTGCTATGACTGAGAAATTGTTTATTCAATTACAGAAAGGTTGATCTATTTCACTGTCTCCTATGGTAGTTTTACGTCGTTCTGTATTCAATTTGTATGCTGCAGAAATATCGGACTTGATGAATGCAGGCAAGAATTTTATCTCATTATCTTAAAACCTTCAAATTACATATGCACAATAAATATTGACAGGGAGGTGAAATGAAGACTTTGCTGCATCTCACAGCAAGAGTTACAAATGGCAGAAGGGAGTGTGTAGGGGAGGTGTGACAAGCACAGTAGAAAGCCTTGTGTCTTTTACTGGTGCACTAAGTGGGGACAGATTTCTGCTACACCCCTTAAGAATCATGCCCTGTATATAAGGCATGGTCTCCTTAAATTCATCTTCTAGATCCTCTGGGGCATGAGGGGATCTTTTGTGTTTCTGCACTCATCAGCAATACTAAGGGACCAATAAGCAATTGCACAAATTCTCTTGCTCGTAATTTGGTATTGTTTTGCTTTAATTGATACTGGAAAGTAGAAAAAGAATCATAAGGTAATTCAGCCTAGAAAAGACCTCAGAAGCTCTGTAACCCAGCTTCCGACTCAAAGCAGGGTCAGTTTTGGGATCAGAGTAGGTTGTTCAGGGCTTTATTGAGTCAAGCCTTAAAAATCTCCAAGGATGGAGAACGTACAACCTCTCTGGACAACCTCTGTTTCCAAAAATTTGCCTAGTCTTACACTTGGTCTAGCTGAAGAAATTTAATGTTTTTGCAGCCCCCAGAAGCTACAAAAATACTACACACTCATCAAGTAACATTTTCTTGTTGAGGACTTCAAGCAAGTTGCGGTCTACAAACTGTCATTGTCTTCCAATGTTGGGTTTCCAAAAGCTGTGCTATTACAAACCCTGGAGAACCCACACTCCCCTGATGCATGTAAGGTCCTGTCTCGGAGGTCCTGCCATAATGCTGCAGTCACACTTGGCTCAGTTTTACTGCATATTTCACAGTAAGGAAAACTGATTCATAGCGAAGTTTGTGACTTGCTCATAGGCAGTGTAAATTCACTAAAAAAGATGGGAATTTCCATTTGCTACCCTCAGTGCTACTCTCTACACTTTCTCTCTGACTGCCTAAGCAGACTTCAGTCCTAGTCTGCTCCTAATGGAGTGGATGTAGCCCATATGGGGTCCACAGCTAACTCCTCAGCTACAACTTGCTTTTATTGCCTCATCTTTTCTGCTACAGCTATTGAAATTTACAGTCAATTTATAGATCTTGTTCTTAAAATCCTGCCTGTTTTGATCCTGTTCCCGACAAGACCATCATTCCCTGCTCTTCAAAGATTTTCTTCAGTGTGTTGTAGGCTGGTGTGAATCACACCAACTCCAAGAAGCTGCCAGGGGCAGCATCAGGGTTTGCATTTTGATGTGCAGTTCTGAAATCTGGCAATTAAGATGCCAACAGACAAAGTCCTGCCTCTGGCAGCCCCCTCTGCCCTTCACAGTAAGACATCTGAGCAACTCATCCATTGGGCTTCCTCACGACTGCAGCCATCAGCATTACATTTTATGGAAACTCATCGCCAACTTTACTTTCCTGAAAATTCTGCCCTGTAGTCCTGGAGCTGTTTGAAAGGTAGTTTAGGTATTGGTGAGTGGGATAAGTGTAAAGTAGGGCAGAGCGGGCAGGGAGGAGGGGGCAGTGAACTGGCAGTGATAACCTCATCAGCTTTTCAAGATTAAGTTGTCTCCACTCATCACTCAGGGTTCCTAATCGTAGAGGAGCACCAAAGAAACTGCAGAATTTTTCCACCAGAAATAAAGCTTCCTTTGCAGCTGTCACAGCACTACTGCCCATGTCCATGTAACATAGGTCTGTGTTAAGAGAATACTTCGTTTTTCATAATCAAATTTATTTCAGATTGATGCAAAATAAAGAAGTAGGTAGTCTCACTGAAAGCAAATTTCCCTCTTTCCCCCAAAATAGATTCCTTTAGGGTCATCCAAAAGCTCCTTTTTAGTCAGAAAATTGAAAAGTTTTTTCAACATTTTTATTATGTATCATAAAATATTTTAATTCACATTTTTTCTTTCAAAAATACTTCCTTTTGGAAAATTTTATTCCAAAAAAAGAGAGGAACTTGTGCCCTGATATCACTGGCATTTTATGAGTTTTCTCCAAAACAAAATTCTCACTAGCTCATCTGATTTCTATAAATACTGTATTTTATCTTAATGGAATCATATTTCAAAGGAACATGATTCTACCCCATGTCTTCTGATTTCCATTGCACTAATTAAGAAGATGCTTGTTCTAAGTTTTCAGAAAAAGAGCTTCTTGGTGTTTAGCTGTAACATTTTCACAAACCACTTAATACCATAAGCAGGCCACTATGATGGTGAATGTCTTACTGACCACATTTGGCACTCCAGCCTCCTTATTATATTATTTGCATAAGAAAGGGGATATGAGCTGCTTTTTTCCTAACAGGTATCCAAACGTTGCCTAAAGTCTTAATTTGTGCGAAGTCTTAGAGCCTTATTTCTCATACAGAGGCATGCACAGCTCTGGCCACGTAGCTCTCACCAGCGCCGGCGGGGGCTCTGTGAATCACGTAGGCCCCCACAGTGAGCTGAGAACAAATTTCCCCCAAGCTGCCTCTTTGAAGTGCTGCTCATGCACAGCCTTCACAGGCCGCAAGCGAGCTGATATTTTGTGCAGCTCCTGTTTTGCAAGCGGACTCAAAATAATAGCAGAAGAAGACCTTTGACCCTGACAATGCATATAACTAGATATAGTTCTAAAAATGTAGAGTTTACTGGCATGATTCGGAAGAAGGAGAGGGAAGCCAGAAACTTTTAATTAAGAAAAGCGTAGGTATTTGTTTTAACACATGATTTGCCATGTGAAACTGCATGTGAAAGTACATTGCTTGTTTGGCTGAGCTCTGGTCTTGAATTTGTTTTCTATGACATTTACTGCTAAGTCACTACTGGATTATCTTCACTATTTAAAGAAAAGTTAAAATCTACTTGCTTTGTCTCAGGGTAATTAGATTGAGGGCTGTGAGGTTGAACTCGGTATTCTCGTCTCACAAAACTAGCGTCCTCTTCCAAATTGTCTGTTCTGTATATTGAAGCTGTTACTGTTTCTAGACAAAAATTACTTGCTCTCCACCCCTATTTCAGTACTGTCACAGCTTCTTCAACCAAAACTAGCTAAAAGTACTCTAATCACCTATTTTTACTGTTCGAGTTAGGGAGTGTTCACAGGACTCATTTTGCTGGCAGAGCTGCAAGGCTTGTAGAAAGAGAAAACGAAAAGACAGTTACAAATTCAGAGGGCAAAATAGCAGCTGAACATGATAATGTCATCAACTGGTGGAGGTATTTGCAGACTGAGTATCTGTGACTTAAAATGACTTTTGCTTGGGAATTTGTTTGGGTTTTGTTTTATCTTTCATTCCAGCATTACTCCTAATTGTTAATACAATTGAGGAAGAAACTTAAGAAAGAAAACTAAGTACTATGGTTTTTTCATTCTCTATTGGGTTTCTAGAAGAAACAGTTCGTGGCAAACAAGACAGACAAACCTGGAACCTCTGCTGCATCCTGCCTCCTATTTAAGAAGATCTGTGGTTCTACATATAAAGAGAAATCCAACAACTTGCCATGTGGCTCTGGCAAGTTACATAAGCTAAAGTTTTCACAATTTAATGTCTAAAACTAATCCTTTAATCCATATTCAGGTTCCTGTAATGAACTCATCTTAAATGTTGTCTGCATGTGCTCAGACATACTGAAAATTTGATTAAGTATATACTTATTCTTACTTAAGGCACCTGAATTTGAATTTTTTGGCTGTAATGACTTCCCCTTGTTGTTAATGAAAACTTTCATACATCGAAGGGCTTTTCTGATATTTGTATAGAATTTTTAAATCGTACTTCTCTGTGACTGCTGAACATTATGCTTCAAGCACCAAAAGAAGTCCAAAGTAGCAGGAAGCAAATTCTAGCAATTTTTTTTTCCTATTCCATGATAGGCAATTTTAATCAATCTCTTTTTTTGCAACATTTGGAGAAGCCTCCCTCCTCCCATTGACTCAATATGGGGCTGGGTGGTGCTTATGTTTAGCACAGAGGAAGACTTGCTCAGTCATGTCCAGCAGGGGAGGTGAGGGAGGGGCACGAGCCTTGTTTATGTACAGATTCTGGCTAAAGAAAAGGAAAACAAGTTCATCCCAACTGTTAAGTGTAAGTCTTTGTTCTCTGCCCCAGGGTTTACAGCTACAGGGAAAACATTTCCTTAGAAACTTAAGCTTTTCAACAACCTCTGATAGTTCAGAAGAAGAGGCAATAGATTCCCACTAAGTCTAAGCTACTGATGGTCCAAATAGTCCTTCCCCAGATGCCTCCATCTCCCTCTTCCCAAAGTTGCTGGATTGTCTTCCTTAAATGGAGGAGAAACTGAGGGGTTCAACATTGCCTAGTAAGTGAAAGACAAAAGGGGAAACAGGACTGTTAATCAGGAAACAAGGAGTAAAGGAGAGCTGATTTCTTTCATCAGACCGTTGCTCAAGGTTTCTTCCTTCCTTTTCTCTTACAGAGGCACCATCTTGACTAGCCCCACCAGGTAATGCAGGGTGAATAATAATGGATTTGGTAATAATTCTCTGTGCAATGTTGCACTGGATTTGTCAGAAGGGTGGATTTTGGGGTGTGAAAGCACAGGTAAAATTTTGGAGGCTGCACTCCCGAGTGCTGCCATTGTCTCTTTCCCCAGAGTTGAGCCATAGCACTAGAAGCTGAAGGACTGGCATTTCACAAACTTTTGTCTCTGGCACAGGATTTCCCCAAGTGGCTGATAACAGGCTCAGCCTATTCCATGGAGGATGTATTCAGAGCCTGCCCTGATACATTTATTATAAACAAAAGCCAAAGAATATTAGATTTTGTCTGTAACAAAATGCTATTCTGGCTATTCAGATAAAACAGGTTTGGCTGGGGTTTTTTCAGAAGCAGAGCTGCCTTTGCTGTAGGAAATCTCACGTATTAAGGAAAGATCAATACCACAGCTAATGGCCTAAGGTATCAAAAAACCTCACTGGAGGAAATGAGAATGTTGTCTGGAAACCAGATGATGATAATCCTCAGGATAAATGGATTTAGAGATTTCCGAAGCCGTTTTAGTAAACAGAAGGCAGACTTAGGCAGTTATTTCAACAAGTTCCTTTACAAAAGAGAAAGAGATTGCCATTTTCCTGTTTTAGTCTTGACATTGATGAGTCTCAGTGAATATTTATTAACCTCTTAGATGCAGAACAGACCTTTTAATAAAGCAACCTCTTCTTCTTTACGGAGAAATCTTACAGTCGTCATTTTGTCTTGCAAATGTTGTCCTTGCACATGCCATTGACAAAGATTGGCAGAGAGCCATGGGTTTCCCTGGGGTCGAGCAAAGGCAGGTGGAAAACTTGTAAAGGACTCAAGGCAGAGCTCAGACAAGCCCTTGATTCTGCTCTCAGCTTCATGGCTGTGAAGCAGGAGGCATCCGGAGAAAGGCAGGGTTCAGTGTGGCCAGTAAGACCAGGCAAACAGCCCCAGTGCCTAAGGTCAAAGGTCCATCTAGCTCACCTAGCCCCATTCATCTTCTCTCTTATCACCCCTGCAAACACCTCTTTTCCAAGCTGGTGACTGATAGTCTATGTCACCTCTTCTCCTGTGGAAACTATTTCATGACTTATTTCATATGTGTTATATTTTCTAGTTGTACTATTTCCTCTGTGAGGATAAAAAACCCAAATACATCATCCAAGATCTGGGAACTTGTCATACTTTTGCAGCCACTTAGAAACAAGTTCTGTATTGCTCCCTGTTCTTCCCCATAGCTTTTTGACTCTTGCAGAGCACTGAGATTATATGTTTCATTTTATCCCTCTTTGGATATAAGCGTATGATCTACTTTACAGGACTTTAATGGATTATGACTGCATGCAGGCCCAGACCAACAAAAAGGTGACACATAAAAGTCTACACCACCGTTAAGTGTCAAAGCAGTTTACCTTGTAGTCAGAGCAAGGTGAGCTATGCCCATTCAACTGACTTGCAGTAATTCACTGAGTCACTGCAGCACAAACACATATGAAGGGATTTATTTAAAAAATGGGAGGTCTGGTTTTGCCTGGATTTGACTTACCCCTCACTGTAGTGAGCCTTTGATTCATTTCAGTTTCAGGTATACATTAATTCCCAACAGAATTTCAGCTCTGACCTGACAACTCATGGCTTGACCAACTCCCTCCTAGCCACCAACTTTCACTAGGTCTCCCTAGACATGCACAGGGAGCAAGCTGCATATGTGAGATTTATTTCTGGAAGTGCACCTTGCCCCATCTCCACCATTCTTTTTTCTCCTGTCATATGGCAAAAACATTGACATCCAGGAGAGACTGCAGTTCAGAAGAAGTCCACAGCTGAATCTTCAGTAGCATCAGTGGGTGCTTGGGAGAGGGCTGTATCACAGGATTGAAGAAAAAGTCAGTTTGGAACAGATTTCTGGAGGTTTCTAGTCCAAACTCCTGCTCAAATACAGTCTGGGAAGAGCAGGTTACTCCAGACCTTGTTCAGTGAAGTTTTGAATATCCCAAAGGATGGAGATCCCACTGTATTTTGACCACTCTTGTAGTGATTTTTTCCCCCTTACACTGAGACAGCATTTCCTGTCCTGCAAGTAGAATTTGTTTTATTTTTCATACATTGCTGTGCATCTTTAAGAGCCTGACTGTGTCTTCTATATACACCATCCCATTACATAGTTAGATAGCCTTGCCTTTCCCAGGCTGAACAACCCCACCTCTCTCAGCCTATCCTGCCATGTCCTGTGCCCCAACCACTGACCCACATGGTATTCCTCTGGTAGACTCACCCCAGTATGTCAATGCCTTTTTTGTGCCTGTGCCAGTGCCCGTGTTGGACTCATAATGCTGTCTTGCAAGTGCCAACTAGAAGATAACAACCCTTTTCCTTGACCTACTGGCTATGTTCTGGCTCTTTCTGCAGCTGGCTTTTGCTGCAAAGACACATTGCAGATTCACGTTGGACTCGTAATCCACCAGACCTGCAGTCATTTTCTGCAAGTCCTGTTCTGCATGGATAGCTCTGGAAGAAGCAGCACCTTCCTGACAACCCCACCCCCATCCTGTAATTCCCTGAATCTCAGGCACAGAGCACGCAAGGATGTGCCCAACTGCTGTCTATTCATGCTTATTCAATAAATGGCACACCGACTACTCACAAATTAAGGACTTGCTGGATTGTCTACATGTCGCAGGTACTCTGGGGTGTGTGCATATACCCACCCAGCCATGAAGCAGAAGCACTGATTTGGCCTTCTCTTTGCTTCCAGAAGAGGACATCTGGCTGACACAGAAGGAAATGGCCATCAATAAACCCGAGCATGCCTTCCAGAAAGACACACAGCCTTGGGTCAGTGTCTACAGAAGACTGGAGAAAAGAATCCACTACTCAAAGGACCATATACACTTCATCTGAAGTCTGATAAATAAACCTTCGAAGGTTGTGGTTCAATGCCATCTTCAAAACATTTTGCATTTGTTTGTTTGTTTTTAAAGAAGCGATAAATTTAAAAGAAGAAAGACGCCTATTGGACAACAGCAGTTTTCTCTGATTATAGTTCCACAAAAGCACCCTAAGACTGACTAACTCAGCTGTACAAAAAAAAGAAAAATCACTGAGAAGTTGGTTTCTCAGATCTTTCAATTTTATTACATTTTTCTGGCCTTTGTCACAAGTTTCCAATGAATTTTCATTTTTCAGCATGACAGAATGCTAAGAAAAATTTCTCTGCAGCTTTTTCTGTCCATTCTAAATATTTATCACTCAAAAAGTTATAACATTTTTAAGGAATGTTTGCCACTCTTGATTAAGGGGAGAGGGCAAATAATCTCAGAATAGTCCTACTAAGTCTATCTTTACAATCTTTATTTTTTTATTCATTTTGTTTAAAGGAGTTGAGCCTCAATACAATTTATTTCCCATCTCCCTCAAGTGGGTTCCAGTGTTGCTGACAACAGACAAATTGAATGATTTGCTGACTATCCATAGATGCAGCAATCCTCACTCCATGTAGAAGTTTCATAATATCTTGCAACTCAAAACTGGTATTTTCTGCTCTTTGCTCATGAACTGGCAGGCTGAAAAGATCAGTTTGGGGAAAAAAAAAACGAAGAAGAAATAGCCTGCCTCCTCAAAGAGCTGTACCTGTGGAAATTAGGGAACGCAGAATTAGGAAAGAGCAACTGGGACAATGTGTTGCAGAAATCTCTTAGCTCGAGCTACACCTTTGTATTTACTTGCTGGACATGGTTCAGCAATGCCATTTTCCATGTGTACCACATCCTGCTGCCCACACGGTTACCAGGGCAGTAATAACCCATCACTCTCTGTCCCGTAGGAGCTCACTTTCATCAGCCACCTTTTCTCTCAAACAATTAACATGATAATGTTAAACTCAGAGCAATTACACCTTGTCCTAGTTAGCTTCCCGTATATTTTCTCTGAGAGTTGCAGAAAAGCCTTTGCACATGAAAGCTTGTCTGCTTTTTTCCGGGTGACTGTGTTGGTCTAATAAATGGTATTACTTCTCTACAATAACTTTTCCCTTTGTCCATCCTTAAAAATTTGTAGTTGTAATATGTTATTATGGCTATTGTATTTCTGACTGAGCTGTAAAGTCAAGGATCTCATAGCACTAAAAATCCCCCAACACTTCTCACAAAAATAGGAATGTTAGTCCAGATTCCCTGCCCCAGTGAGTACAATTTTTACACAATGTTTTGGGTAAATTGCATCTCCCTTTACTTTCTGTTGTAACTGTGGGTTGTTAACAGCTGCCATGACTCCCCTCGTTCCCCCAAGAGAATGAGCTGCAAATGAATTATATATATAATACAAGCAGTCTTACACATGCATTACCCAAAGCCTCTTACATGGGTCAGAATCATGCCGTTATTGTCCTGTCAGATCTTTGGAATAAAAATCCATGGACTTTGTGAGATGATCCCAGTGTATTGATGGCTGTAAAGGAGACTGAAAATCTTTGACTTGAGATAAAAACATGTGAGACATATGTGATTAACGATCAGCTAAACTTGAGTGTTGGAGAGAGTGCTTTTAATTGATTCTACCCGTGTGCCCCTCTGTGTGTGTATATTTATGCGCCAGATGTGCATATGCAAAGTGTTGTGATGTATAGATTGTACATATGTGTGTGTCCATATATAATATCTGGGTGATGAAAATGTGGCAGGGCTATAAGAGCCCCCCACACTGGGGGGTCTGGCTGCTGGGTCTGGGGACCAGCTCAACACGAGTCTATGGCCCTGCCTGTCTGTCCCGGGCCATGTCTCATTCTGGATCCCCTCACTGTGCCTGATCCTGTCCCCCTACCCACAGACTGATGTCCCAGCCTGGACTTGGCTCGTTCTCATCCCCAGGGAGGTGCTTGGTAGTGGGTAATGGTGGGGGGAAGGGCCCTGGCTCTGAGGTCCTGTCCTGCTGCCATGGGAGAGCTCCCATGGCCCCAGTCCCAAAGAGCAGCTAACCCACTCTGGACCCTGACACTGGGCCTGCCAGAAAAATAATAAAAAAAGAAAATGGATAGGAATAAGACAAGACAAGACAAAAGGGAGAGGGAGAGGGAGAGGAAGAGGGAGAGGGAGAGGGAGAGGAGGCAAGGTGGAAAGGAAGGAAATTCTAAGTACTTATATGGAAAAAAAAGAGCCAGAGAGAGGAGGAGTGGGAGAGAGAGAGGAAGGAGGGGGAGTGAGAAGGAGGAGACGTAGGAAGAAAGAGAGAACAAGAGAAGAGGGAAAGGAGAGAAAAAAGGAGATAAGGAGAAAAAGAGAGAAAGAACTACAGAAATGTGCAGTGTGAATGTCTTCTTATAAATACACTTAAGGGTAGACTCCTCCAAAAGAAGGAAAAAATGGATGACAGTTAGGACTGAAGCTTGGACTCCATCCAGAGGCTAAATTAACTTTGTCAGTCTTGTCCTATTTTGACCTTTCCATTTTTCTAGGATAATTAAACACACCAGCTTCAGTTTGGATCTTGCTTCAGCTAGTGATTCACCTCCATTGACAATGTAAAGAGCTACACAGGAAAGGTCCAAAATGGCTGCCCAAAAAGCCATGTCCATATTGGTCTTATTTTATGTGAATATAATGCCACCAAGTAATTAGCAATAAAAATACTGTGCAAGAACTGTGTATGCCATTAGGATTGAGTAATTTGGTCTTTAACTCCTCTAGCAGCTACTGCAAGATGCACTAAGTGACTGAAACCAATATATCTCATTATAATAAATATTTTATAGACCACATCTCAGCCCAAATCACCTTCCATGACATTGTTTTTAAAGCCACTGACAGGTGACAGGGTGATTTTGGTGGCTGGTAATTGGAAAGGAAATCTTCCATTGCCGTGTTAAAATGAACCTATATCGATAACAACCAAGTGTTTTCATTTGATCCATGTCAAATGTCAACAGTGCAATAAACTGGTGACTCTACTTCAATTTCTGTAGGTCAGAGGATGAGAGACCACTTGTTCCCCACTTTGGGTGCCTATTTACCATTTTTTTACCCTCAGGCTGACACCTACTTGTGAGAAAACTCTCACAATGGACATCCTGCTATATTTGCTTTGTGGAGAGGCAGAAGACTTTGCTATTTAAGGCTGTAAATCTGGCATTTTCGTAAGTGCTGAAATTCACACCTTCGCATTTCTTGCCAGGTCCCTGCTATATAAGGTGAGCAAAGGTAACCACGCTGCTGATATTTGCAGTAGTCCTTCATGTCACTCCTTTCGGGACTGTTCCTATGTACAAGTACCCTTCAGCTCTGATGTCTGAAGCCAGCTCCTTATCCATTCTCACACGGCTCTGAGTGACAAAGTATCAAAGAAAGCTTCCTAACTGTGAAATTTATTAGACAGGAGAGCGGAGTCCTCTGGGAGAAGTGTTGGAACAAAACTCCATCAGATGAGGTTTTAAAGCTAAAGGGTATAAAACATTGAGGGGGAGATATAGTGTTAAATTACAGTCCTGCAGCGACAGGAGTTGAGTGGGTACTTAAAACTACTTTTTAATTTCCCAAAATAGGGCAGGGAATGGGAAGAGCCTTCCCAACTCATTGAGTGGGGTTCTCTGCCATCATCTGCTGTGTGACTTTTTTCATTAATTCATTGTATATTCTGTCTTCAAATCATTCAAGATTCTTTCCAGCCCCACCAAGGAGGGGAGTGTTTGCGTGATTAAAGCGTCTGGGTCATTCATTCAAGTACCTCTGCAGACACAAGTAGGAAGCCATGCTTGATCCTCTTATAAATGGGTCACAGCTATGCAGACAAGACACTCAAAGGCAACCTGAAGTGATGCTAGCCAAGCCCTTTCCATTTGTGCAAACTGAATTGATCTCCTAGGCTCCTAGGAAAAACTGAGGCTGTTTTCTTCAAAAATAATACTCTGTACAGTTATAGCTCAGTCAAATCCAACCTATGACCAGAAGACTATCCCAGTCTCACTATCCTCATGGCTAAAAACTTTCTTCTACTTCTCAATTTAAATTTACTCATTCTCAATATTCTTTTGTTCTCTGAACAAAATTTTTCTTCAGCTGAAACCACTCTTGCTCTTCACTGGTGCGTAGCCCAGTGTCCATTTACAGATCGCAGTCATGTTCTCTCATCCTTAATCATGTTAAAATTAACTAGTCAAGTTGTCTTGGTGTAAGGCAGGCCTCTCCATTTCCCAGATTATTGTTAGGGAGAAAGTAATGACCACGGAATGGTTGTCCATTGTCTTCTTAAAAATGGGAATTAGGGGAAATAACAAGGATCAATTTAGGAAGAAGCAAAAGGTGACGGTTTTCCCATACCTTGTGTGCTGCAGAGGTGCTGAAAGTTCTCATTGGCTCAGAAACAAACTGCAAGCAAAGTGAACAAAAGGAGGTATGGGAGGAAATCCAGTAGAGGAAAAAGTCATCTGAAGATATTAAATGCAAAGATAATGGTTCTTGCTCAGAAAGCCTTTCAATTGAAATTTGCTGGAGACTGACAGTGTTTTGGGGAACTATTACGCATGCTGATACTATCTTACACTTTTCTAAGCCTTAACTCTTGTTCATCATCAGAGACAGACTATTGCGCTGCATATTGCTTTAGTCCGATTCTTTATGGTTGTTCCTATCATAACTAATGGTTTTTCACTGAATCTGACCCAGTTCGAGTGGATGATTCTTGCAGAAGCATAACTAGCATGGCAGTCAGTATTCCAGATGAGTTTTCAC
The DNA here is from genome assembly GCA_013398225.1 of Steatornis caripensis. Taxonomy (NCBI): domain Eukaryota; kingdom Metazoa; phylum Chordata; class Aves; order Caprimulgiformes; family Steatornithidae; genus Steatornis; species Steatornis caripensis. The sequence continues at coordinate 60,946 of VZSC01004433.1, forward strand.
ACAGTTTAGTAGAAGGCTATTAAATTCTTCACCCTTCACCAATGAAAATATCTTCCCTGATACAATACAGGCTTACGTTTTGACTCATAGTTTTCCTGTGATCAGTCGCTATGTCTACCTCTTTCTCCTGCCAAGTCATGTCCCCAGACGTTGCAGAACTCCTTATCGGTCCAAAGCACGTGTGACTTTGCATTTTGAACTGCTGAATTTCATCCACCGCTGCTTCTCCAGTGCTTGTGATCATTTCAGCTTCCCTGTATGATATTTCAACCTCCTTTGAACTGACCATACCTGCCACTTCTGTGTGCTCAGGGGATGTTAGTTAATTTATATGACACTCTGGTGGTATCCTCATGATGGCTACTGTGGTGATGGCATGTCACCATTGCTCACAGCCCCTGCCACGCTGCTCAGACTCAACACAGGCAACAAGCAAAATTGTATTTCATTGGAAAAATTTTAATTAGTCAAAAGCAAAAGCCTACGATGGCAACAATCACGTTTCCTTGAAGAATGTATTAGAAATCACTCTGATCTGGGGAGTCCCAGCCCTTCTGAAGATAAAGCTTGTATTTGTAACCTAGCCTTCCTATTTCAGAGGGAAATTCTATTTTTGTCCATGTTTTCCTCTGTATTTTTTGTGTGAAATTTTGATCTTGTTAATTTTGTCTTAGCAAAGGTCAACTGTCGGAATTCCAGATTTTCATAAAACACAGAATATTTTGTATCTGATTTTACTGCTTCCTAAACAAGTTGAAGCAGGATTTTTCATTACTGTACATATAAAGAAGCCTTATAAAAAGCAAAGCAACTGTGGTTTATTTTATAGCATTTATATTATTTTTAAAGCACTTGCTACCCACCCTTCCAGCTGATTTCCAATCTCTTTTTGAATCTATAACCCTAATAAAACCCTAACTTTACCCATACTTTCCCATTGTGTCCTTCAAAACTATCATTAACCACATGCCTGAATTACTATTTGTTCTAAAGAATTCATCAGGAAATTACAATTTAAGCCTAATCAGTCAGCCCTTATTCCCTCAAAGGCCTCTGGCTGCTGTTAAGTAACATTCCTAGTCACACTTTAGATAGTCTGACAGGCTGGAAAGAAAATACTTTTTTATAACTACAAAGATAAACAAAATCTGCTCTGATGCTACTCTAATTGACTTTGGAGTCTAACAAAAACCTTGGATTGACCTCTTTCTGGGCAAACATAACAACCAGAGCAATTATTAGAGTACCAGCCCAGGCTTAAATCCACACACAGGTTTCCAGCTGAACATTAAATAACATTTGGTCTTTGAAAAACTGGGCGCTACAGTCTTCAATCAGCTTCGGTCCCTCATCAGCTTTATAGCATCAGGAAAATAAAGTACAAGAATTGGCCGGACACATGATGTTAGACAGGTGGAAAGCTGACCTATGCTTTCAAGGGGCTGTTGACCTTTTAGCCAGGGTATCAGCATTAAGACTTTAAAACCCGTTATCACTCACAGGAGTTCAAAGACTTTTCTTTTATTCCCATAGAGTTTTTTTACAGTGTGCTTTGCTTGCCATTTAAATGTTTTCACTCTGGATTTATTGCTTATTTTATCTGGTGCGCAGCACTAGCTGCTGATTTTTGCAATTTGAGTTTCTTAGATTGTTAAAGGAGCCACAAATTGCTGTGCTGTATGTTATTCCAGCGAATGTAAAATGTGTGATATTTCAGTTATGGCAGGATTGGTAGTAATGAGACCACACATTTAAAAAGACTAGTATTAACTTTTAAACCCTATACAACCCTTTGAGGAAGATTTGCTAAACCGAAAAAACACTGTCTCTTGTTTCAATGAGACATCTTAAATATTCGTTCTCTTCTAAAATCAAGTTAAGAATTAAATATGTTAAAGGCCCAAACGGCAAGTTCTAGTTTCGCATAACCATTTGCCATTACTAGCTGTTCCTTACAGATATTGGCCCTGAGATAGACAGTCATGACGATTTGAGATTAGGGGAACATGTACAGTAATTTCTTCTTTGCTTGCTACCGCAGTTTTTTCATCCTGTAGCCTTGAAAGAGACTCCTGAGATACAATCACTGCTTGCTTCCTGTACCTCAGACTGGCTCAGTCAGCTCACTCAAATACGAAAAGCTCTCCTAACAAGAGGCTTATTAAAGGCAAAGGTAGGAGACAGTGCATGCGTAAGGATGGGGACGAACTGGAATCCGACCAGCAGTGACTGGAGGTTCTTCACTAAGGAAGGGCACCAGCCTGCATTGCAATGCTACGTTTTCCCACGAGATGTGAGCCCGTCACTCCTGGGCATCTGGGAGGAAATTGGTCACGGAGGCAGTTGCTGAGAGCTCAAGCGCTCTCCAGCCACAGTGCGGAAGGCACTGCTGTTCTTACAGTGCCCAGCAAAAGTGTGTATAATTCTCTAGTGTGTATAATGCCCTATTGATTACAAGCACCTCCAAGGTAGTTCCCTTTCATTATGATAAAAGAGAATTTTTGAATCAGTGTAGTATTGCCTCCATTTCTTAAGCTTTTGATTGCCATCTTATTCATGAAAATGAGTTAATCCATTTCGGTGGCATTTGCTGAAGACACAGACAGGTAGGCACACAGGCATGTTCATCCAGCTATGTACGGTATGAGTCCCAGCTTCTCTACGGGGTACTTCTCTATGCACAGAGCTTACCAAAGACACAATTATCCCTCTTCATTACATGAGACGGTGCAACCAAGACCTGAGGAAGGGGTCTGAGAGAAAAAATTCTGCTTTGCTCAATTCTGTGATTCTGCAAATCACCTGCCTCCAAATACGTAAATTGCTGATGCTGAGTTCTATTCTGTACACAGTTTGGGGCTGAATAGGGCTTAATAAAGTGAGTTTCCCAGACTGTATTGGGTGTCAACTACACGGAGAAGAGACAGGACAGGAATCCCATATTACAAAGAGAAAGACACATAGGCTTGGCCGTTCTGCTACAACTGCTGGGGATTTGTAAAACAATTGATACTTTGGTAAAATAAAACAAAACAAAAAACATTGGAAGGAATATACTTTTTAACTTTCTTATAGATGAGACAGAGAAAAAATAATGCATAAAGCATCACTATAACACACCTTGGTAGGATTATTTTTTTCAAAGTATCATCTTATTTGGAAATCATAATTTGTCAGTTTTGGATCTTTTTGTGGGAAAAAGGTGGAGGGGGGCAAGGGGAACCACTTGTTACCCTGTGACATGGAAAATTCACATTCAAATCTTCATTTCTGCCTGGGCCTCTTCTACCCAAAACAGCCCTCAATAGATTATGATATTCTGAGATTACTTATACATCTTTCCATGACAAAAATACTTTCTCAAAAAAGCTAAAGATCACAGAAAAATATAGTTTGGGAAAGACCTCTGAATTTTACTTAGTCCTACTTAACGCTCAGTTCATCAGACTGGAGTGGGTTTTTTTAATGCCTCAGGGACAAAAAGCAAAAGGTGGGAAATTCTTTTTACTCCTGTTCTTTTCTTCTCTGGAAATTTGATTTCATTATCTCATCTCCTGAACTCTCAGCAAAGAATATCCACAGGCCCAGAAAACATGGACAATAACCCTAAGAAAATCTTTTTTCTAACAGCTCCTGGCCAAAATCTTCTTCAGGAAAAGAGTTCATTCCTTAGAAATGCCACGTTACAATCACATTTAAGGAAAGGAATAAGCTAGCAGCCCACTCACTTTTACACAAACATGTATCTGCAAGTCCTGTTGAACAGACTTTATAAACCTAGACAAAATAACAACCCTGAATCCAGGAAAACAACTCTTTCCATTAATTACTGTAATTAAAAAGAATACTAACTTGGCAACACAGTTTCGCTCAGATGCCTCCTTAATACACACTGTCAACTCCACCCCCGGTATTACTCAGACACTATTATTTTCACCATTGCAATGTCTCTTAAACAGGTGTCTCCTATATTGCCTCACAAATGAAACAAATGAAGTAGGAATGTTCTTGAAACAGGTCTTTCAAATGAAAAATTAGCTCAGAGCTAGCTAGGAGGACACTGTTGGACTTCTTAGATTTAGAAGCTAACCTCCTGTTTGGCAAAATATAAGAAATGAATATCATAAATAAGCCTTTAATTTGGGTTTAATGGAGGCCATTGTTGCAGGCAGCTACATTCACCTATTAAAGAGAAACTTAGGGAGGTTTGAAATGGGATCAATTCTGCTGTCATATAGTTAATAAAAGTGAATAATTGTTTACTTATAAATTAAATTCCATGTGGAATTGGCATCTAACAAGGAAAGCTCAGCTAGGTGATTAGATATTGGCTTCAAAGATGAATTGGCATTTTAATAAATATTTTAATAAATATTTTAATTGATGCACCTCCAGTGGTGGATGGCTATCCAAAAATGCAAAGTCTTGTTCTCATAACACGAAGAAAGTAAATGCATATTAGACGGTAAATTCTGAAACCTGAGTCCTGACCACTTTTTTTGCAACTCTTATTGCCTAATACCTAAAACCAAAACCTAGCGAATTCCACCTCTTTGAAGGACTACGCACATTCAGTCCCTTCTAACTTGTGGCCACTGATAGCAATCACAATTTATTGGAAGGAGACTCACTAGCTTTGGAGTCACCTTCCTCATCTTTGCCATTCCTTGAAGGATTCTTCTGGTTCAAGGGAAATGTCATAGATTTCCATAGTAATGCCACTAGAGCTGCTACTATCGCTCTGAGCAGTAATGCAGGCAAATACAGCCACTGCAAAAATAGAAAAATAATTCCTACATGCTTCTCATGCTTAGCAAATCTCATCATGGCATACTGTGATTAATTTGCAGTTAGTTTATTTAATTCACTTTTGAGGATAAATATATGTATTTCTTCATAGTAAATAAATAAACCCTTGCACCACCTCACTTGTGACACAAATGAAAAATGATAAGCCATGAACTGCTAACATTTAGTTTTGTTTCTCTCCACATCGGACATTTCAGAAATCTCACGCCACATGAGCTGACCATTCTCACTCTGTGTTTTCTTTGGTGGTTAGAGCTTATGCACAGGTTACTTTTTAATGTCTTTTGATCACATTTTAATGATTAGGTCTAAAGCTGACTGTGGACATACAGATCTTGATGCCTAGGGTGTTGCTTTTAATAAATATCTTCCTCCAATTAGCCTATCAATCATCCTCATCTATTACCGCCCTTGAGTAGGAAGCGTGAAACTTGCCAGAGCTCCTACACAACTGCATATTTGCAATCCCCTCACATGAACATTTCAAGTAAAATAGGGGAAGTGGGGGTGCAGCTATTGAGAGAAACTCCTGCAGTTGCTTTTAGTATTCAGAAAAGTGCACTGGGCTGATCTAAGGACAATGGTTAATGTTGCCTGTGTCTTATTCCTAGCCATGGTCTCTTTCTTCAGAAAGCTGAAATTAAAAACTTCTTCAGCCTTCTGCTCCTCCCTACTTACTTATTACATTTCATTAATAAAGCATAATATTGCATAGTATTCACTCCAGGAGTAAAACTCACTTCTTTCTTCTCCTAGCCCATGTTTTCTCACAGCTATGTTACCTTTCCAAATGAACATTCCAGATCTATGGGATTCTCTCTGCTGTCTGTAACTCCTGTTCTGATTGCTTGACCTCAGAGCCAAGCGATGAATGGAAGTGTCCTGACACACACTTACAATGTTCTCTTCCAAAGAAGCTGTTTAAGCCACTGACAAAATGAGTCACTAGACCGTTAGCAGGATGCCAGCTGCAGGAAATGAATGCAACAAACTGCTTCTGCTAGATATCATTTTAGTTCAGGTCAGGACCATGGGTGAAGCCTGAGATGAAACGGTGAAGAGGAGCGACTAAGCGACATGTATGATGATGAAGGTGTGGAGAGGAGAGACCTCCCTACAGTCACTCTGAGAAGTGCAGCACAGCCTCACTCTGAGTGGTCTGGAGAAGGGAGGTCTAAGAGGCTCTGCCCCATCTCCTAGTACAGCTCAACAGTGACTTTATTCTTGAAGTCATTGGACCAGTGACCTCAAGAATAAAGTCAGTGCTTCATTCCCAACCCTACTGAGGAGAAATTAGGAGCTTTTCTGATGGTTGCATGGTGGCACAGTACAGGAGGTCGCATGACAGCTGGTCTCCTTGTCATCTTCAAATATCTGGTGAAAAACATGGCACCGAGTCTTCCTGGAAAACTCAAAGAGAAATTAAGTTGGGAGCTTCTACCCTCTGTCCTTTCTCCTTACCTCCCCTTCTCCCAAGAAAGCCTTCTCTGAGCTGAGGATGAAGCATCCTTGGTGCTATCAAAACAATTTCCTTAATGAAGGACCTCAGCAAAGGACTTTGTCAGGTAGTCACAGCGGCTGCCACAGCAGTTCTAATGTTTTCTTTAATAGTACATATATATATAGAGAGAGACATGCCAGCTGCAAATGCCACAAAAACTGCACAACAGTTGAGTGAGTTACCCAGGGGACACAGCACGGGGGACCAGACCAGGGCACGGTTTGGTCCTGGGTGTTGAATGACTCTGCTGATACCACCCATAATGTCAGGAAGCAATTGTTGCTTTAACATGCTTTCTTCCTGATGTTAGTTAAGGCACTGTCCATAGCATTGCATAGCCTATGGAAATGATTTCCCTGCATCATAGATTCATGTATCTTTTACTAAATTTTTCCAGAAAATAAAATAAAGGTATTATCATTTGCTGTGAAAAAAAAATACAGGTAAGAAATGTATCTTGGGGTCTGTTTTTTATTTCACGTTATTTTTATTTCCTTTTAACAACCAGGAGGAACAGTAACCATGTGAGTTCAGCTCCTCTGTTCTCCTGTAATCTACCCTTTGATGTAACTAACCGGCAAAAACATATTTCTAATCAAATATAGTCTCCCATCCTTAATCAGCTCAGCTTTAAAATGCTGAGATCAATGAGATAAGAAAGAGCTGATTTAATTACCCCAACCTCAGCGATGTTACAGCATATTCTCATTTACAGAAATAATTGGGAGCAAAAGGAAAAAAGATTCATCATCATGAAAAGACTGGGGAAGGCAGAGGAAAATAGGATATTTTCTGTGTTAGCAAAAGGTGATTTTCACTCTGGCTAAAGAGCCAGCACATGCTTTATGAGCCATTTAAATAACACTTAGGCCTTGTGCTTTGTCCTTTAGCCTAAGGATGAATTTCTTCAACTAAGTAGCCATACCTCCGGAAATCATCACTCTTGAGTTTAATTGATGAACCAGAGACAACTCCCAACACTTGGTGAATAAAGAAGAGGAAATACGGCAGGCAGGAGCACAGCAATAATGCACATTTATATAACTGCTCGGGAAAAATCACCCACATGCATTTTACATATCAGACGCCTGGTCAGGCACTTTTAAGGCAGAGGCAGTGTGCTTTAATTGCAACAGCACAGGGTGTGCTCCCTCACCCTGCTACTGCCTTACTGTGTGTCCACAGGCAAGTCACTTCACTGCTTACATTTTTGGGGGAGGGGGTTTGTTTTGTTTTGCTTTCATTTCTTCCTCTGTCTCATTAGGATTTAGAATTTCCTGCAGGGTGAACCTATTCCTTCCGCTATGGTGCAGGTATCCCCCAGAACGGGGACCCTGGCACAACTGGAGCTCCAAGGTATTGCTGTACAGTTACTCAAAGAGCAAAACCAGTGCAAGTTCTCGGCTTGCTCTTCCTCCTTTGTGGCTTCAAAGCAGCAGACCACTACCTTACTCTACTAGTTATGTGTAACCTGACTCCAAGTACTCTTCCATTCCCCTGGAGCATGGAAATCACTGGACCAGATTAGTCAGGGTTTGGTTGATGAGAGGTGAGAAATGCTGCCGCATCCATGCAGAGCACCCAGAATACTTCTATAGCCACAGCAATCTTGTAGAGGGCTCAACAAGAGGAAAATCAGACCAGTGATTGTCCAACAAGGGTTTTCAGACAGCCTCCAGCAGTGGGCTTGGTGTCAGGACCCGAACCTTTGGTGTGGTAGGCCTCGAGACTAGCACTGCTGCAAAGTCAGGCCAAATCCACACATATCATGTACGTCAGTCCTAATTTGAGTGTTAATTCCAGGGGTTAAGTTCAGCTTTGTGCCTATCCATCATTTTGAATGGAGCTGGCTTGTGACATCCACATTTGGCAGTCACTGCCTGGGAGATAATTGCTCATCACTGAGGGGAACTAGCACTGGCTGGGATAACCCTCAGACCCTTTCTCCTCAGGGATGGGAGCACCAGAGGCAAAGCAATTAACAGAGCAATTAAACCACTAGCCAATCATATCTCTCTCCCTTTTTCTTTGGTTTGCTGGGTTTTTTTGTCTTCTCAGAATTGTGCCACTCCGCAGTGCCTCTAAAAACAGCAAGGAAAGGCCCTGCTCTTTAAAGCAATAATCCCCTCAGGTGAACGGAGCTGAGACAGGTTCTAACCCCCATTCCTGTCCCTCACAAGAGCCATGGGGTACATCCCCATGCTGCATGTTACCTTGGGTAGTGTTGCCAGATAACACTCTGCTACACCCCTTGCTGGGTATCATGATCTTTGGTGTCAGGAGTAGCCTTCAAGGTTGTAGAAACACACCTTCTTGGGGTTGGGCAGGTGGAAGAGACAACTGCCTGCAACCCAGCCCCAGGGAGAGATGCCAGCCTCCATGCAGCTCTCCTGCCTGATAAACTGCTTATATGATCATTTCCTGGCATGCTTCACTAGCAATGAAATGGGTTAGAAAAAGGCCTGCTGTTTGGACTGATGGAGTTGGGTCCAGAGCCCAAAACTCATCATCATCCTGGGCTCAATGGATGTAGCTTGGCTACTTTAAACAGAACCAATGCTGTTTTAGCTCCTGAGAGCCAAGAGACAAAAGCAGCAGCTTAGAGTTCTTGCTTCCCTGCATTCCTCTCCTCCACCTGGTTTGTCTCCCAGATAATAAATCAATCTTTTCATGAAGATTAGACCAGCTATCCCAACTCTGCGGTTTCATGACAAAGGTTTGCACAAAAGATATTGAGACAAGTTGACATCCACAAAGGTTCATTAGCTGGGTCCATGCATGATGGAGTTCATCAACTCTAAAAGTTAAACTTAGTTTTAGTGAAATATAAAAACACAAGAGCAGAGAAGAGAGAGAAAGGAGATAGAGAAAACTCAGTCAATCCATCACATCCCCCTCAGCCGCTCCTCCCTCCTCCCCCCTCTCCCTGCCCCAGCGCGGGCCCTTCCCCGGGCTGCAGCCCTTCAGGGACAACCTGCTCCCGCCTGGGCTCTCCACGGCCGCAGCTCCTGCAGGAAATCTGCCCCGGCTGCGGCTTGGGGCCCTCCCCGGGCTGCAGGGTGGGTCTCTGCTCCAGCGGGGTCTCTCCAGGGCTGCAGGGGATCCCTGCTGCGGGCCTGCAGCACCTCCTGCCCTCCTCCTCCTCCTCCTCTGGCCTCGGGGTCCCTCTGCTGCTGCTCCCTCCTTGGCTTCCTCCTCCTCTGCCTGTGCCCCTTTGGCCCTTTCTGGAACCTGTTTGCCCCCTGGAGCCCCCGGCTTGGCTGAGGGGCTCAGCTGTGTCCTGCAGTGGGGCCGTCTGGGACCGGCTGTGTCCAGCATGGAGCAGCCCCAGCTTCTCCTCACAGAGGCCCCCTGCAGTGCCTGCCGCCAGCAGCCGGGCATGAACACCCCACACGCTTCCCTTTGGTTGCTCCTGCGTAGGAAGCTGTTCATGCTGCCTGGTGTATGACCAGCTCAGGGCAGATGCTGCCTGCTGCTCAGTGCTGCAGGTGGGTCACTGAATCCCTGAAGATTAACCAGGAGCTGAAAGCACAAAGTGAGAAAAGGGCGTAAAAAAAACATTAGTCTCACACTAGGGGTAGTCATTTTGCATGAGAAACCACCACGAAACCACCACAAAACCACTGTTGGGGCTTTGCGAAACAAGGCCGTGAGAGTAACAGCAGGGAAACAACAGTGTGAGAACAACTAACAAGTAAAATATATCTCAGAAGCTCTAGGAAACACTGGTCCAGCAGCCAGGGGAAGGGCGCTGAGCTGCGAGGGGAAATTAAGCTGCGGAGCTTGAAGACCTTCAGTGATGCAAAAGACCAAGGCACCTCAGCACTGTGGAGTTTGGCAATAGCACAGGCTTAAGGCGGTTCCTCCTCACCTCATCCAGCAGTTTGGTCCTACGTTATACAAGCCTGAAGTACATGGGGACAGGTGGCAAACCCTACGAGGAGGCATTGCGTTCGTTCTTCCACACAGCCGCATTTAGTGCCAGAGCTCAGATTCAAGTCTCCAAATAGCATCCTGGACAACCAAAGAAAAATCAGCTTCTCCTTTCGAAGCCCTGAAACAAAGTTCTCCATCAGTGGCTCCTCATCATCAAGAAATCTGCAGAATAACACTCACCCCATCCTTAGCATCTGAAGCCTGCACATCTCTCCATTTAGAGGATGCACAATGCTTTTGTTAATTAGAGCCTTAGTTTAATATGAGCTGTCAAAGTTCACTTAGCTTCAATTAATTGTTTCTCCTGAGCTTAATTTCTTTAGTTAAGTATTGATTAATCATTGCTTAATTATGCTGGAGTCTCAGTGGGTGATATTTCAGTCGCACACTGCAGCAATGCATTGCTTTCTAAAAATACGCTAGGAATCATCAGATATCTTACGCATTGCTATCACTGAGATGACTTTTAATATTTATCTTTTCATCCCTTATGTCCCAAAATGTATATTTAACGTGTTGTGTTTAATTCCACTGGTTTACAACTCATTTTTCTCTATGAGGGTAGACCAGAGTTTTGCATTGCATAGTGGGGGAAGAAAGGGCTTAGGGTCTGACATTCAGCATCCTGTGCCAGGAGGGAGTTAGGGAACGCAAATGAATGGTCTTTACTCTGGCAGAATATTAACACATTTAAACAGCAAAAGTATTGATGATATTGTTTTTCCCTTTGTACCTTTTAGGCAGCATATAACAGCATTTACTCAAATACTATCTGTATTTCCTCAAAACTGCAGTGTTAGACCTTGTCTTATGAATATGGCCTTCAGATCAAGGCATCTCCAATCTGAAATCTCAGTCTGTTCTGAAATATCAGGAAGAGAAAACTGTAAATCCTCCACCTCTCTGTAGTGCCTTGACAGCACTGTAATTTCAGGTTGGATTGAAGAATCTTAATTCTCACAGAAAAGTAAAATAACTATTATTTTTTACTGAGATCGCTCTTGAATTTAGATATTTACCCAAATCAGATGTTAAGTTTCATCTGTAGTGACAAATTAAGCAATTACTTTTTCCCCAGCAATAATTTCCCTGGAGTCCATTTAGATGTCTAATTTTACCTACTCACAGAAGCATTTTTTATAATTTTTCTAAATGAGAAACAGTCACTCCCCAGAGAACACTTCTTGGTTTGCCGTGGTTTTATCATAGTCAAGGGTTAACTTTCTCCCTTTGGTACGTGTTCACTTTTTCAGAGATCTTTAAACCTACTACTCCTAAAATTTCATTTTGAACATGTACTATGCTATAGGAGTACTAAGCATTATTTACTACTGTCATCCCAGATGCTCAAATGAACACTGGTAGGAATATGCTATAAAGAGAGTCATCAAAATGACATCCTTTTCTACTACATTTCACCTGCTTGGGAGTGTAAACATCTGGCACCTCAGGAATGCACATCTTTGCTATGTGAAAGACAAGATAAGCTGGTAAAAACACTGATTATTATATAGATCATGAAAAACGCTGCTGTTCTCTGATGCTGAACAACACAATACAATAAATTTTCCAGAAAGACATGGATTCATTTGTCCAGGTACAAAAATTACTGACAAAACTATGTCTCAGAACTGGAACAAGGGCTAGTCAAAACAGTTCCAGAGTTCAATTAATCTGTTCTTTGCTATTAACTTTGATATTGCGACTCTGCATTTCTGCATTCTAATCAAAACCAGAAACCAGAAGCCCCACTTTCATAACATAGCTTGCTTGTGTTAAATTAAATAAATGAATACAATTAATTAATTAATTAATTTTGTAACAATACATAACCAACAAGCTGAAAAGCAAATCTGCTGTTATGACTCTCATTACAACTTTATCTAAACACTCTGAGTCCACATCACTACTATTGTAGGTGCCAACAAACACAGTCCTGCCCCGACATGCTTACTGGAGAAGAAGAAACATATGATTGGAAAAAGGAAGTTTTGCCCTCCCTGCTTTCTGTAACGGAAACTGAAGCACTGAGACACAATGTGCAAAATTTCCCAGTGTGATTTGGGGCCATATTCATGAAGATGATTAGTCATTGATCTTCATCACAATCCCCAGGATCCCGCCACATGGAACCTAAGCTCTGCTTCTGGAAGTCTATGACAGCAACTGGATGCACAGTGTGCTAGTGCCCAAACACAAAAAACTTCCAATTTCATCAGCTTTCTTGGCTTCAGCCACATCCTCATTGCTCACTATTATTTATTTATATTGTAACCGGGCTTAGCAGACACACTTACCAACCACAGCTGTATCAGAGGCTTTACTATCACAAAACAAACTTCTAAATCCAAGTGTTAAGATGAGACCACTGAGAAGAACGGGCAGTTAAGTGGGAAGTATGGGTTTATTAGGGCAATTAACCTGGTCAGAAGGGGTCAGAGCTCCTCCAGTCCCCTCCTGTAGACTAAATCTAGCCTGAATAAGGTTGGGAGAGATGGTTAAATGTTGTATGTCTCTGAGTATTTGAAACATTCTTGTTCACTTTACCGAAGGAGTACACACAAGTCTGTAGTAGCTCTTCCATCTGTCACATCCATATTGCAAGACAGAGCACAGTAACATGCAACCCTGTACCCAGTTATCTTCTGGAGTTCAGAAGTTTTATCTCCCACTGCATTAATAATGTGACACCCCCATTAAAGTAATAATTTTAAAAGATAAATAAATAAATAAAAATGAAGAGAGCCATGGTTTATTTCTTTGAGCATATCTTCACGTGAACAGAACTGCATGGCTCTCCAGACTGGGCTGCCTTACCTCGTCTCTGAACCACTTTCTTCACCTTTCCAGCTCACCTGAGGAAAGGAGAGAAGGGTAAAAAAAACTTAAAGTTGCCTGTAAGGAGTGGTGCGTGGGACGTCTGCAGCTCTACTATGGATTTCTGGTCTTTGAAGACCTGGGGTCTGCAAGGTTGGCTGGATTCAGGATACGACACCTTGTAGTGAGAGTACTGTGACTTGTTGGAGAAAACTGAGCAGAGAAAGAAGTTGTAAAAGTCAAAGAAGAGTCCTTGAGGAACAACAGCAGTGCCAGTATATACAGGTTCAATGTGTGGTGTCTTTTCTTGGCACATTTGCTTTGGACAAAACAGTAATAGCAGCTTCTCAGCTCAGACAGGTAAATATGCCTCTTAGACTATTTATCCTAAGATGCTTTTGTTAATAATAAAGAATCAAATAAAAGCTGCAGGTCACTATAACTTTGTCAGACTTCCCACTCTAACAATTTTTTTCCATTTTGAATGACACGCTGGAAATGACTGCAGTGCAATTTCCTTCCTTGCTTTTCAACAAAATAATTGCTTCATATGGATTTTGCAGATTGTTGATAACTAAATTCGTGGCTCTTTTGTAATTGTTTCCTTTTCTATTTCTCCCTCTTTTACTTTCGAGGGGCTACAGTTTTGTTTTGAATCCCGCTTTCCTGGTAACAGCTGCATTTTCATGTGGGCTGGAGCAGAGTGCTGGTTTATGGGTGTTCTGATAAAGCTTTGTCGAGCAGACTAAAAGGAAAAGAAATTCAGGTAAATTCTGAGGGACTGGATTCTGCCTACCTCAAACATATTATGTAACTCTTCATCCTTTGACTAACCTTATTGATTTCAGTTGAAGAAGCAGCTGTTTCAAGATATGAATAACATGTCAGAATTTTACCCTAAATATTTCACTTAGCAAAGAAAGCAATGCTACAAAATACATCAGCCCCTGAGCTGCAGCAGGATGCAAAATTGCAGTGACAATAAGAACTGAGCAGCCTTTTGCTTCTTTGTGACGGTGCCATCATATTGAAAGCATTTAATAAACAGCAGTAGCTGTGTCTGAATTAAATGAAAGACGCTGTTGTACAAACTGAGCGCCTTATAATCCTTACAGCACCACAAATAATTCAAAGAATTCTTAAAGTACCATGATAATGGCACAAGAAGATGGATATCTCTGTATTATTGTTTTTGTGTACCTCAAAGAATGCTATGCAGGAAAAATAATGTTGCATAAAAAAATCCAAACATAGTTCTTTCAAAAAAGCAGACAATTAAAATTATCCAGAAGTTGAGGAAAACATGAGTTAAAAATACTTTGCAGTATGTTTGCCTTTGAAATTCTACATTGCTCTTAAAACAATTTTATGGTGGATATTGCGATCTCTGGATTAACATAAGTGGCTGATTGAAAATCTTTATAGAGATGTTAAAATTAAGGACACAGCTCTTTAGTTCTACAAATGCAAAACTGATTTCAAAGGAATAAAGCGATGAGAATGGACATCCATGAAACAAAAATAATATATTCAAAAGTCCTTTTTCAACAGTCAAGATGTAAAGTGATGACCACTGAACATGTAATCTGGTTTTAAAATTGTTTAAATTAAAAATTATGAGGAAAACTGAAAAAGGAAAGAAAGAAATACAAGCCAGCTGTACCTGTGGTGTGATTACACTGTCTTCAGTATAGACAAGGCACTGGTTGGTTGACTTTTATGATGTAATTTTGGATGTACATGAAGTAAATAGAATATGGTGCTGAGTGAGTGACTGGGAAGTGTACAGGGCAAAATCTACCTGATCCAGTGCCAGCAAAGCTTGGGGGAGGAAAAAAGGGAAGCAGACCACATTATTCTATACCACACTATAAAAGAAATAATCAAAAATCAAAGAACTGGTCAGAACTGTCCCCCAGACACTCTCATCTATCCCAGAATAATTCTGTACCTTTTCTACGTGTAGGAATTCAAGCTCCTGCCAAGGCAGGGCCTCCTGATGCCTTGCACAGGCCCTGAAGCGCTCAGACTGAAGGTGCGGTGGGATTGCCTGGCCCTCAGTTCTCCAATAACCAAATGGCTGGACGCAGATCGGGCAAATTACCAAATGTTTTGTGCTTGCCTTCTGCTCAGGCACCGAGCTGTGTGGTTGTCTTTGTCCCTTGTACACAGGGAGTCATACCCTCACACACATACTAGTGCAGAAATATCAGCAACAATGTGTGACATGCTTTACTCCATATAGAGAGACATTGAAGTATAGCATTCACTTATTTGCTGTCATACCTTTAAATCAAGGCTAAAAGAGGTGAAAAGCAAATAGATTGTAAGCCCTTTTAAACTCATAGGGCAAGCTGAATGGATAAACTAAGATGATTCACCATCATATATTATCCTGGTGTATTAGAGCTGGCTACATAAGTTCATGGCCACCTTGAAATGAGTGGAAAGTTGAATGCTTCCATTGTGATTACTTGGCTAAAAAAATATGTGCCAGTAATCCCTTTTCTGTCTTTCTTCACCATTTAATTGCAATATTTTAAGGTTAACAATGGGGAAAATGCTATGTGCTTTTCAGGAGAAACTGTCCAGGCTTTTTTCAGAGATGAATTACTTAGAAACAGAGGAAAATAATATTCGTATTGAAAATAACTCCTTGATATAGATGTCCCTATTGGGCCATGTTAAAGGGTGGGTAGGCACCCTTGTGTGTAGAGCTGCAGCTCCGTGGAGAAGGATCTCAGCTTCTCTCTGTCAAGTTGAAGGGAAAAATTCAGTAGGAAGTTGCAGTCCCCCTGCTTGGCTGGGAAGAAAGGTTTCAAGAAAATAACCTCAGTGTGTCTGCTAATGTGCCTGAATGCATAGCCAAACTGAGCCAGTAGCTCTGATTAGGATCACCTAGCATACTTATTTCCATAAAGTCCTAATTCTACATGCAGTTGTTCTCAAGGGCCTTTAAAGAGCTAGTCCCCGTCTTTCCTAGCAAATGACTGTTTAACAGAATTGCAAGAGGAGCAAGAAGGATGCAGGAACTGATTCTCTTGATGCTGATAATTTCTCAGCTGCCACTTCTCCCTTCTCTAAGGCAAAAGGAGTCTCTCTCAGCCCGTCATTGTGGTGAGTGTGAGGAGCAGGACCACTTCAGTGGGAAAGAATAGTCATCACCAAAACATAAGGTCACGGCTGCCAAGTCTGGATCTAGACCACTGTTTAGGAGTGGATTGAACTACTTATGAAGCTACACTTGAGTCACATTTTGCTGCTTAACTTTGTTATTTTGTTCCTGGAGCACACTTTGCACTGATCTCCTAGTGATTCAGCTGATGTTTCTGGATGGGAAACCACAGATGCAACCAGAGCGTTACAGTATATCCACGGGAGAAATCTGCTGTGTGGCCAGACCAACACTCAACCATATTGCCGTTTGACTGATTTGAGGCAGACAAGGTACTCCGGGCTCCCTCTGCAACTTCAACTATTACATGGATTCTTGGGCAGTCCAGTCTTGAGCTTGGTTACGCAAACTGAGTGCTGATGAGAGTCTATCACCCCTTATGTCCATAATCTGGTGGTTTGAAAAGACTTGAACACTAAAAAAGCATAACAGAAAGAACTTTTCAAAAGTATCTAAGAGCGCATGCATGCACAGCAGAAATAGTAGCTTTGCGGGGACTGCCCGTGAGACTGAACTCTGCAGCTAGGAGCATAGTGGCCATGGAAGAGCAGCCTGGCAGTGGTCCACCTGTTCTGGGTGTGAGTAAGAGCTAAACAAACTTCTCAAGTAGACCCAAGGAATGTTTTCCACTCTTAAAGGATCTGGAATACCGACCACAGAGTCACTATAAAAGTTAGTCTTTCATTCCTGGTCTCTCCAGGAAAAAAAAAAACAAAAAACAAAAAACAACAGATCAAAGCACTTTGGAAGATACTCTGTTTCCATGTTATTTCTATGCCTGGTGCACAGGTTCAGGAGGATCAGATAAACCTGGCTTTTCCAGTCTCCTCTAGTAGCAAATTCCAGCACACTGGGCTTTTTATTTTTGCCTGTCGTGTTTTGAGCAGCTTCTGATGAGATAGATTAAAATCATTTCACTTATTTATAACAGTTGCAGTAAATTTTAGGGTAAAACAGGAGGGTATTGGACAGGAGTATGCTGTTTCTTTCCCTCCTTGAGCTAGGGCTGTGGAACATAGAGAGCTGATATTAGGTTCTGGCAATTTAAATCTGTTTAGCAAGGTTCTTAATAATCTCTGCATGTATATTACAGAGAACCTTTTGTGTATTGCTTTAAATAATTTAGAACTTCTCCAATATTGTATTAAATAATTCAAGAATAGGACAGGCTTTGTGATTAATGATGTGTACCTGGAATTTCTGCAAATACAGCAAGGAGTCAAAGTATGCTCTAGATACAAGTGTCCTGGCATCAGATCCCATTTACTCTTTGCCAAGGCAATAGTACGTATTAGAAAATTGGAAAAGCGCCTGCTACTCAATGAAAAACTGACCTAGGCCAATGCTTAATGTGGCGGCTGCTGAAAGCGTCTGTTCTTTCTGACAGACAATACTAATTTGGCTGAGAACCTCTATTGTCTTCTGACTCCTATTTTTAATCTTCATGAATAGCATTTGCGCCTGACGTGAAAATTAAATGGAGGTATAAATATTTCTGCAGGAGCTGAGAGTTTGTCCTGTTATTTTACCAGCCCTGATTTGAGGCACGGAAGTGGTGTGCTTTGTAAAGCAAAGCACATAAGCTTATTTTGCATGTTAACTTTATCCTAAAGGGCTCAGAGGTTGCTGTTCTTCCCAGATGTGCTTGAGTCTGCAGTCATTAAAAGTACCTGGAGAGTCTGTTGTCCTTCACCATTTGTTTTTTTTAGGGAGATATTCCCCTATATATGCCTCTCTGCCCCAGCAGCAGCTGGTGGCCTCAGGGCCACATGGATAAGGTGAGGGACCAGCCCAGATGAAACACATTTTTACAGATGCTGAGCTGCATGGTGATCTTGACTTTAGATGCACAGCCTAGGGATGGGGTTTTTTGGTTGGTTTTTGGGGTTTTTTTTAAGGAAAGTGCATCTCAGAAGGAAACAGGTATTTAAAAGCAGGGACAAAAGTCAAGGCGTATCAAGTGCCTGGTATCTAGAACAAAGCTCTGTATATACATTCTCATTTAA
Organism: Steatornis caripensis; assembly: GCA_013398225.1. Taxonomy (NCBI): domain Eukaryota; kingdom Metazoa; phylum Chordata; class Aves; order Caprimulgiformes; family Steatornithidae; genus Steatornis; species Steatornis caripensis. The sequence goes on from VZSC01004433.1 coordinate 79,190, forward strand.
ATAGCAGAGGCCATTGCAAATTGCCTGCGCAAGTCTTTATTTCAGTCTGTTTGAGATCCATGTTACGATAAACTTCAGCATCTTTTTGCTTAAGCTATCTGCAAAATGCTGCTATTTCTTATTAACATCAAAGCTCTGAAAGGTGACCAATTAGAGCGTCTCTGGGAAAGCCTCAGGGCTGAAGCATCTTCCTTAAATAAAAGGGGAAGACGCTAATTTTCCATCCCTGCAGATTAACTGAAGGTGCCATAGTACTCGTTCTGTGTTTCAGGACACCAAAGGTGGGAAGGGAGGAGAGAGGATATTGTCTGCCAGCCACTTTTGGATTTCGATGGAGAGTTTGCTTTTTTGTAAAGAATGAATAATTCAACCACCCACCCCCCATAACCATTTAAATTTCAGTCTTCCTGTTTTTATAAAGCGATCTCTCAAAGGAATAAATAAAGTTGGCAAAAATAATCTTCATCAGGCTTGACACTGATTACAGCAGACTGAACTCCCTCACTCATGGGGCTCGTCCACCTTTAAATGTCATCATGAGATGACACCTGTCTATCCCGCTGTCAGTCTGAACAGAGAATAAGTCTCTGTTCCCAGTGGCTTCTTTTCCTAGCAAGACCTATTCCAAGTCGTAAAGCACAGGATGACGGGTCTTAAACCACTGAAAACTGAATGGTTTCTTGTTATTCACTCTGTCTCATAGTAGGATGGGGGGACAAAAAGAGTGAAGAGGGGAAGTAAGGGGAAAGTTCATGGGATTCGTGGCGGATAAATTTAAACCAAGTAAAATGTTTGGTGTTTGTTCTTTAAAATTAATTTCTGCAAAAGGCCATGTAGAATGACGATGTGACAGAAAACATTGTCACCAGCAATGCTTTAGATTAATCAGCAGTGGTAATTTGCTAGCCAGATATTTCCACTGCATATCAAGGACAACTGGCCATGTGGCTCTTGCTTCACAAGACTGGTCTGCTGGCACTTATTGTCTCATTTTTGCTGTTGATTGTCCGTCTTTCAGAACAACACGCTCAGGTACTGCCATAGAACGTGAAATCAAAGGCCTAGCTAGCCCTGAAGCCCCTATCATAAGCAAAAGAAAGTCTGAGAAAAGGAATCAACCTGTTGAGAAATTGAATTGTGGCTCGCTTCTGTGACACGACTCATCTGAAACAGAGATGAGACTGATATTCAGATTTCCTGAACTAGCCAAAAACCTTCTTCTTTAGTCAGAAAATACTTTATTATTTCCTGATGACTTCCACTTGTTTTATTAAATTTCCACCACCAGGAAAAAATATTCTAAACAGTGATTTTTCGCTGAAACAATTTTTTTTTTCTATTTTTGCTGCATTTCATATTTCATTGCATTACAATAATTCCATATAGTGCCCTCATCTCTCTCTCTATCAGAGAGTGCCTCGAATATTAACAGTTGATCTGCCACAGAGCAGCTTAACTGGTCTGCCCTGCCCAACAGCACAAAAGTGAATGGTTATGGATACTCTGTGATACAAACTGACATACCCTCAAGGCAGCATATACATTTATAATTTAATTTCCTGTGAGTTATTTCTTAGTAGTAGAACAGTTTTCTGTGCTGGTAAGAAATCCTATTTCTGGTCTCAGATGCATGGCTCAGATAAAGTACCTGCCTGCCTACATACCTTTTGACCTGTATGCAGCAAGTCGAACAGGACAGCCTCCCGCCACTGCACAGGCTCACTGCCTTGGACAAGATGCTGAGAGGTAAGGGAGCACACTTCAAGGGTTCCACTTTAAAGGTGCTGCCAGACACACTCCTGGCAGACAGTGGGGTCATGATGCAGTAAAAAACCATATATACATGTCTGTACATGTATACATAGAATATTCCATACATTAGCTCATGGGAGACTTCAGACATTTGCGATGTGGCTTTTTCACGTTATCCAATCCGTTTTCCCATCTGCCATTTCGCTTCTTTGAAGCACTGAAGGTGCAGGTGCACTGGAATTCAGATATGCCTATTTGGATACTATATGTATATAAATGAAACAAAGAACTAGTTCCTCTGAGTTACCTCCAAGCGTAAATTAAGCTGCACTTACTTACTGAAAAACAGGTTCAACAGCAGCAGAAGAACCTTGTTCATATTTTGCACGTATGAAAAAAAAAGCCTTCCCCATTTTGTTTTAATATCCTGCTAGTCAAGAACTTCAAGTAAGAACTACAAAGAATTAAAATGATTTTACTTCTCTCCCAGCTCCTCAAGCAGCAGTGCTATGCTGTAGCTACACACATTGCTCAGACAAGATATAGCAGGTAAAACTGCAATTAGTGGGCAATGGCATACCACGGCATCCAGCAGTCCCCGCTAGTTTGGTTTTTAGAGGAAAGGCTAAATCCTCCGCAGAAAAAGCCTCCTATTTTAATAAACAAATACATTTGACAATAGGATTATCTGAGCTTCCTGGGTTAGCATCATGCCTTTCTCACAAAGGCACTAAGCATACCTTTGACGTTTAATTAACACTGTAAAAGAAACTAAATATATTGGTATGGTACTAAGATTTTCTTCATGCTAGTTGCATTGTCATGACTAAATAAAAAGGACTGATGCCTGGCTTTAGAAAAGGAGGGAGAGGAGGTTTAGTCAGAGAAAGGAATTACCCACTGATTTATTCTTTTACTTAACAGCAAAGGGGAATGAGCAATTTAAGGTCAGCAGCATATTGCTCAGCTGGCCTCAGATCCTGCAAAATTACCATCATTGTGTGTTGCAATAAATTGCATACTTTTGTCATCCCTGTTTGTTTGAAAGATGTGTGAAATGAAGAGGGAAATAGCTAAGGCCAGCACTAAGGACTGCACTGATCTGCCTAGAAGGTGAGCGGGAGACAAAACAGCCTGTTTTGTCTTGCCTACGGATGTGAGTGTCCCTCTAATGCAGAAGCAGTCCCACTGCTGTCATAACTGCGTTCTTGCAGCAACACACACAGCCAGGTTGGTCAAGAGGGTTGTTGGCAATGCCAGGAAAGCTACTCCACCCAATTCTCTTCTTCTGTAAGCCACTGACTCACCCCAAAGAGCCCACTGTCAAATCAGTGCAGAGTTTGCATGTTGTCGTACGGATTCATCCTGCAGACTGCTCAGTCATCATGCTTGCAGACACATTTGTGCTAACGATCCCTAAAGAACTCACCCTAAAGGTATAAATTAAAAGGTATAAATTAACCACCGAGGTGTGGCTCATGCAAGGCAGTGCATCACACAGCAAGCGGGTTACTGACAGTCCAAGTAACTTTCCAGACTAATGACTCTCTCATCAGTCCAGGAAAACAGATCCTGTTGCTCTAGAAGGTCAAACTGGCCTTTATTTTCCTCCTGGCAATGTAAGTGCTGATTATAGTGCAGTATCCAAGACAGGTAATTCATGTCAAAAGGTGGAGAAAGTGGCTTTGCTTATTGATGTGTTGTCATCGCAACGTTCAGCCTTTCTGTTCATAGCTATTCATGTGAGTTACAGCAAACAATGCCAGCTCCTGGCATTAACTTGCTCCCCAGGCAGCTATTACTCAAAATGCACAATGGCCTACGGGACACCAAAAGATTTGCCATTGGTCTATTGACCAGGGGCAGCCTTGTGTTGCATTGTGTAATGAAGTAGCATCAAAAGACATTTTTCCAGAGAAAGTTAACAGGTTGGCAGCCCACAAGGATAAAATCCCCCACTTACCAGTAAGGCTGCTTTTGACATCATCCAGCACTGCACTGACCCCAGAAACAAGGGAGCAAACTGGGGTATTCCCAACACCAAAGGCACTGGGGTAGAAGCATTCCGTGAAGCTTTTCATCATAGGCAAGGACTATTTCACCATATCTGCATTTTGTTAGAGGATTGTCACTAAGAATACTGTGACAGGTTGCTAAGACCTCTCTTCAAAACACAAGGCAAATAGCATCCTGGTCACCTCTACACCAGCTGAAAGAGAGAGTTGCTAGGGATTTGGTGGGTGTCACTATGACCCCTGTAGTTCCGAAATGTTTACCCAAATCCCAGGCTAGGAAAGACTGAGATTACATCCCAGTCCAGCTTGATAAAAGTGGTCCATTTGGGGCAACTAATTAGATCCTCAGTGAAATTGCCATGCCCTCTCAGAGTGACCTGATCATGATAGTTGTCTCAGGCCATGGATTTCAATGAGTCTCACACCAGATTTTAACCCATCTGACTATTAACTCCTTAGTGAATGAAAGCATTTTTCCCCAGCTCTGTCATGGGAAAGGAGGGGAATATGTTGCATGTCATTTACCCTTGTTTTGAAGAAAAAAATTACTGGATCCAAAGATGTCCACTTTGTGCTTTGTACTTTTTCTCCCTCTGGCTTTGATTTTGTGTGTAGAAGAAAACTCTTTTTCTTCACTTGCATTTTACTAAGCAATACATTGACCATGTGGAGGACAGAGCAAGACTCATCAATCTTAGATGAAGTTTTCTGCTGGTCCTACTGAGGCATTAGGATCTCCACATACCTTCTCAACACTGCACTGCCGATTCCTGCACTGAGAGTGGTGGAGGTGGGGATCCCCCAACTGGGGTTGCCACACCATTTGAAACAGTTCTGACTGGTCTCGTGGTGGTGAAGAACGCTTTTGGATCAAGAAGGTGCATCAGACAATGAAGGGTCAGTAAGATCCACACAATTAAATCTTTCCACCCATGGGAAGAGTCAGCAGATGCATGCAGCCCTAGTGACCAAAATGCTTTCTGAAAGTCAGGGGCATCATTTCTTTACCCCTTTGCTCCTTTGCTGTGATGTCTCTGCAGTGAGTCTGCTTGGGGTTGAGGGTGGCGTGGACACGGGCATGTGGTCTAAGGTTATTGGTCGTTTCCCATGAGCCACTGGGCAGGCACACAAGTTTTGGTCATTGCTAAAAGCCATTCCTTACAAACTGCCTTTCCCGGTCCTTGACTTGGTCTTTGTGCACATACACATCTACTCCTCATCACTGTAGGGGGTAGGGGCTGTGGTTCTTTGCCACTGTAACAATTATACTTTTGTGTTGCTTGTTGCAGGACAGGAAGGAGATGATCAGTGCTTGAGTGGAGTCTGTGTGTGCCATTTTTATCTTTGACATCAGCTTTTCATGGGTTGTCTAGACAAAAAACAGTATTCTGAAAGCCCACAAGACAGCAGGAGCAGTTGTTAGAACCCTACAACTGATTTTGATGGGCTGCTGTTCCCTTCTCCGAGTTCCTGCAGGGACCAGGGGAGCTGGCTGGCTCAGGAGTCACTACTTCACCAACAGGTACGATACTTGGTGCAGCATCAGACAGGGACTCACCAGAGCTTCTGGTTGCCTGAATCTTGTTCATGGCCTAGGCAAACTCCGAGTTCAGTGGGACCCAAGATCTCCAGCCTTGCACAGAGCAAAGGGCAGTCACCTCACATGAAAACAAGGTGCTGCCCATCAGCTGCATCCAGAACCATGCTTCCAACTTCTGCCCTTGCCCCCAGTTAAACACAGGTTTTGATGTTCTGTTGAACTTGCACAAGCAGTGCAAATTGCCCTGAATATGCCTATTGCATATGATACTAGACATGCAAATGCATGGAGCTGTCACTCAGCCCTCGTCTTCCAGGGCAGCATCCTCAAAAGAACTCTCTAGTGCCACCCACAGTTCAGAAGGTCTGGAGGAAGCTCTTCTACAGCTACACAAAATATTTAACACAGCCCCACACACTCAAAATGCCACTTGGGTAACTGACAGACCGCTGAAGAGGCTTTTAATTTGTTGCAACAACACAATTTTTCAACGTTTCCAAGATTTTTGTGCATTTTAGAGTGAAAAGACATTTATTGCCACTTTTATGTGTAAGCTGCCTAAAGCTCCATATTACTTGGGGTATAAAGCAGATAAGCAAAAGGCCTTTAAACGAGTGTTGTTGCACCTCTGATCGTGATTGATGTTGACACCAATTAGCAGAAAAAGAATCTTCCAGATAAAGGAAAAGAAGATTTTATTAAGCCCTAAATGCCAAGAGTCAGAATTCAATGCAAAATTCATTAGTGCTTATGGCAGG
>VZSC01004433.1:85362-108792 GCA_013398225.1 Steatornis caripensis
TGGCAGGAGTCCTACCAGCTATTGCCAAAGGGTTAAAGGGAAATAAAAATTACATAAATAAGATTTTCAGGACTTTTAAGTCCTGGCTTGAACAGTAAATGCATTTGAGTGATTTCACCTTGCTATTCTACACTCCTACTTCGAAAGGCTGTTCTGTTACACTCACTAGTTTTAATCAGAGGCAACTCCCACTGAAATCAGTTGTATTCCTCTGAATGGAGAGCAAAGAGAAAAATAGAGGTCATATTTTTTTCAGTCAGTTCTAAATCTGTTTTTGTAAATACAACTTCACCAAGTAGAGGAAGAGGTCTTCACATGGTATAAATATAAAGTGTATAAATGTACAACTATATAAATGCATATATATATATGGGATAAAAATCTGATTTAAAATTTCTGGCTCATGCACAGACAGTGACACAAAAACAATGATACTTGTCTTTGCAGAATTCTACCCATAAACAATGGGTCAGAAAAATAAAGGAGCTTTGCATGTTTCGTTACGTTGTATCACCTATAAATTCCAGTTTAACAAAGCTCTGAAACAATATCTGAAAACTTTCTAAAAATCAAGATTAAATGTACTTTTTATGAACGGGAAATGAGGTCGTGACTGTTAGGAGTCTGGAGCAGGAAGAAATACTTGGGCAAATTGAGGCAGTTCCTTCCTATGGCTTGTGTTCACAGCACTCAGAAATCTTGCATATTCACATTTCTCCTTGTTTACTAGATCATGTGTTGCTTTCTAATGCTAAGCTTTTCAGCTTTTTAGGGAAATCATAAGTCTCAGTTCCCAAAGATTGAGCATCTGCCTGCCCAGAAACACCCCCACAGATTTTCATTCCTCTCTCCTTACAGGCTGTCTGCTCTTTCAGTTCAAAGGACTGCACACACGAACGCTAATATCTTACAACTCAATTTATCCAATGATAATTCAATTTCAACATGTCCTAAGACATGTTCTTCCACTGGCAGAGGATCCTGATGACCATCAGTTTACATCTACTTGTCAGAAGCCCCAGAGCAAATGTTGACTCTGAATTTACCTTCCAGTCTCATTTACTGCATCAAATGTCATCAGAGTTTTTGACAGCAGCATCCTAGACTCACTGCTAGGAATCTATTGCCATTTCTTGCTTGCTGTGAACATTAGGGATTTGATTTATACACCTCTTGTCTTCCAGAGCTAAGCACTGCAGTTCTCTGTTTCACTTTACTGGTTTGGTGCTATTCTCCTGAAAAGACTTAATCCTAGATTTATTTTAAAAATTAAAGCATCCTGTTGCCATTTTTGCAGCGTTTGTGCTTGCCTTCCAATCAACCATTCTTGCTTACTTAATACATTTCTGTTGTCTCCCTGCTGCTTATGGCAGAGGTTCATTTTCTTGTTATAGATTTGAACGACTTGCCACACAGTGAGAGCTTTGATCTCTGATTGGGGCTAAGCATTGTCTTTATTTTTAAAAAAATCCTTTAAGGTTGCTTATAATAAAAAAAAAAGACACTGTGCTCTGTTGGTAAATCAGCTATTCTGAAAATTAGTGAGCCTGGAAACTCTGATTGAAAAAAGGAGAATAATTCTGAAAATGAGAATGTGGGATTTCAAGGTATATCTTACGTAGACTCCTATTCTTTCTTATCTGATACTACATTGCCTCAGTTTCTTCTCAATCCTTTTCAGCCTTGTTATGCTTTCACAGGATTTATGTGTTCTGTAGAATATGGGTGTCTGCTCATTGATAGTGGTTGTCTAAGCTACTCTGTTTCCTGGATCTTGACCATAATTCCTAATGTACTGTTTTTTAAATAGCAAACATTTTTCAATGGAACATTTAAATGTGGAGAGAAAGGGGGCTCCTGTTCTCATTAAAACCCAAGAAGCAAAATCTCGGCACTGGAGCTAGAGCCACATGCCACCAGCCTTCACCAGTCCTTCAGCAGGAAGTAACACATTGCAGAAAGCTGTTCCTTCCTCTAATGAATCTCCGCAGCAAAATATTGAGGAGTCTCTGACCAGGAGTTAGAGACTATGACTGCTGTCTTTTTGTGTACATAACGATCAAGAAAGCATCTGTCTGAAGTATTATGCATGGTTTCAACCTCTGCACCTCTAGAAAGATCTCTCCTTCTGTGTTCATAGAACTGTGGGGGAATGTTTGAGAAACCAGTAGATGAAACGTATTTTTATTCTCTTTCTCGTTCTTCTTGATGAGGAAAAGATAGGAAAAGCCTTGCTGTGGAAGTAGAGCTTGTGAATCTCTCATAACTACACTGGAGGATCAGAGGAGGGCATTTATAAATTTGAAATAAAGAGGCATTGAATCAATCACACAATAGATATACTCTCAGTCAGTTAATGAAATAAGAAAGAATTCTTGGTTAAAAATCTGTTTGCAGGGAGTCAGAACTATTTCAAAATTATGTCTAGATTCTGATAGTTCTTGCTTTATTACAAAGCAAGACAAAAAGGCTTCATGTGATTTCAAATATGCAGTATATTAACAAGAATATTTTAAAGCTTTCTGATGCAAAAACAAGGCAAAATTTATAACTCTGTTCCTTTTCTCACTCTGGAGTTACCTGTAAGCAGTCATGCAGACTAGAAATAGAAAATGAGAATTGAGTGTTTTTCATAGATATTCATGTATAACAGGACCCCAGCAGAAATGCTTACATTGCCATCCCTGTCAGATTCTATGAATCTACAAATCCTGCTAAATACCTGATATCACAACTAAAGACGTGCCTAGATGTGCAAGCTGTCAGTTATTTATAAAAGGCCTCTTATCAGGACCAGCACTGACACATAATATCTGCAAATGTCGAAGGCCCCTCAGCTGTCAAACAAGAAATCATCATCCAGCTGTGTGATAAGTGTAACTGCCAGGTGCTAAGTCTACAAGCGAAACGTAAGGGGATAAACAACAACTACCGCTAGAACACCAAGGAGGAAGCTGACCAGAGAAAAAACATGTGAGAAAAACAGTAGGGTTATTGTTAAGCCTGATCCGGTTGTGTCATTGCAGCACCCATTGCTGAACGGGAACATCAGGAGTCTACCTAGAGGTGTTAGCAGCATTTCTGTTACTTCTGTCTGTAAATCTTCAGTCAGAATGGTCAATTTAGATTGTAGTACAACATGAGTCATTGCTAGTAATCTTAACCGCTACCGTTTTAACTGATGCTTCAACACAAGTCATGACGGGTAGAAATAGTAGAAGTATGGTCATGTGCATACTTTGAATCTAGTTCATGATCCAAATTGTCTTCAGTCATGACTGACTGACAAAAAAGAATATGATAATCTATAACAAGCCTTTGTCACCAACAGCATTGCTAGACAAAAAGAGGTATTACAATGTGTCCCACAAATCTGTCTAATGCCTTCTGAAAACCATGGAAACTTTTAGTATCCACACTGTCCTGTGGCAATGAATGAGCTCCATGTTTTACCTGGAAATTGTGCAAATTGTTGGATGTAGGAAATACAAACAGGATTTTCTTGACCTGTAAAGTAACTTTTTTTCTTCCCAAACTGATAGAAGATGGAAATCGTGCTCCGTAGAACATGTAGACATAATGCACTACAGTAAAAAACCACCAACAATTAGTCAGACCCCTCTATTGACTGACGAAAAGTAGACATATACAATAAGTACAGACCAACATTTTGAGTACCCAAAGTGTGTAAATTAGACCCAAATTGTAAATTACACAGAAAGTGACAAGAATTTCAGAACATTGATCACATTTAGTAGGTAATTTGAGGAATGAATTCTTTCAAGAATGATAAAACTGCTGGTCCTGATGACATCTGACAGCTGAGTAGATAAAATACCTTGGTTGAATGACAAATACCTGAATACTCTATTTATTGTGCAGTTCTGTCAGTGTGCTAGTGCACGTATGTCATGGCACTCCAAAAATCAGAGAAGGAGGCTTCAGAGCCAAAGAACAGTAGGCTTGCATCCATACAGCATCATCTTCACAAATGGCATTAGCATCTGATCTTAATTAAGTTAGTTATCACCATTTGCTAAATGGCTCTTAATATGAGAGCAAGCTGGACAGTTCCCAGAAAGTCCCTGCTGTTTAAGTGCTTAACATCTCTGAGCAGTTCCAAGAGAGCCTTGGGAGGGCACGGACAGAGACTTTATGCCTGTAGATTCAGCAGCATCTGCTCATGACACTGGAAAAATCCAAAGTACGTAATTATTTGGAATTCTTAAATTACACAAATTGATCATCACTAGATAGGGATTGCACACTGAAAATTTTATGTAAAACCATGTGAGAAATAGAGCCAATAGTTCAGACAGCAATACGAACTATCAGAAAAAGGTACTTTTACCAATATTTTTTAACATCTATCAAAATAAGCAACCAACCTAGAATCATGTAAGGTCTTATTTCTTGCAGGTGACTTAGGCATCACAGTCCAAAATTAGGACTCCCGTTGTAAGGACTTCTTGGAAATTCAAAGACGTGTTGACCTAAGCATCATTCCTGGATATCTGATTAGCACATTCTAAGCCAACTGTATATGAATTCAGATGAAACATTTACGAGTCTCCTCCACCTTTAGACTCAATAAGCTACTAAAAAATTTTGCATGTTCAAGGGTGTGCAAGGGTTATTCATCCATGACTAGCACCTGGTCTATCTGGGTATCGTAGTAAATTGCACACTTCTCTGAAGGCCAAATAAATCAAAATGCAAAGTGAGTGCCTGCAAAAGCTCAGTTTCCCAATGGAAGTGAGGGCGAGATGAGGATACCAACGGCAAGCAAATAATGCTGTGAATCACTGAACTCACACAAGACCACTCAGCACCTGTGCAAGTGCTCTGTGTGGGAAAGATCAGGGTTTGCAGAGTTAGATAGGATACAACAGATCAGAACTGAATTATCTTACTGGATATCTTGGATAAGTCAAAATCTGTATGTCTTTCTGGGGATCATCCTATCTGATGTCATGAGAGCACTACCTATCACCCGAGAATGGATGTTCCATGTTTATGGTGGTGCTGAGAAGTTTTCTAGCTACAGCAGAAATACAAAAGCTGTGGTAGCTACACAATGGGAAATGTACAACATAATCAGTAGGATTTTTAAAATTGGCATAGATTAAAAAGAATTAAAAGAAAATAAAGAAAATTACCTTACCTAGTCACCTGAGAATGGATTGGACACCTTGGAGACCTTCTCACACATGAGTCAGATGGAAGACTAAGAACACGCAGACATGTAATTGTTATAAAATCACAGAAATGTATGAACATAGAGACTGGTTGAACTGTACAGCACATCATGGTCTGTAACATCATGAAAGAGTCCTAAAATACTAAGGATTTAGCCCGGGCAACTCGTTGGTCCATCTCTTGTGTTCACTTTATGAAACTGTATCACAAAACAAGAAAAGGACATGTAACAGGAAAAAGGAAGCACAGAGATAGTCGTGCAGGTATGGAAGGATAAACAACTCTTTTCGTCCCTTTCTGCAAATCAGAACAAAGGCAAAAGACTGAAAAGGCTTTTTCAAACCCTAATGGTCCTTGACAGGAAAGAGGAAATAATGCCCTAATTGCCAAAAATGGCAAGGAGAGGAAAGAGGGCATAATGTCACGGTTACAATTTGTTTCCAATTCATTTTCTCTTTCCAAGGTTCCTTCTGCCCTTTAAGAAATCTGTACTTAAAAAATAATGGGCTAGACAATTTCCAAACCAGAAGCCGGGTATAATTCATTTTAATGCCACCCCAGCCTACTGGGCAATACAATAGATCATCACATTGCGAGAGAATCCTTTGGTCCAGACTGTGTATCAGACTGAACTTCTAGATGTATAGCATATTTATCATGACTATGCTGTCACACAAGGTTATCATGCTGGTATGCAATATTTCTCCATGTCTCCCTTAGTGAATTTGATTCTTTTAGCCAAAATGGAGCTAATTAACATAAAAAAACCCTTGCTGGCTTTTTTCAGAGTCAAGACACCCAGAGTTAAAATATCTACCATGACACACTCAGAGAAGGTATCAGCAGACAGTGTGGTTTCACACAATCTTCAAGACTATTTTTCTTACTATGAGCCAGTGTTTAGTCTTCGAAAGATGTGCTATATTATACTTAGTTTCAGCTACACCAGATATCCTTCACCACTTTTCCTATTTAGAATAAGTTAAATGAGTGAACAGAGGATTTCTTTTTTACTAAGGTTATTCTCCTCAGCATAGAAAAACAAAAGTAATCTGTGTGATTTGGGGCCACATTTTTTCCAAATCCAGTGACAAAATAATTGGAACACGCCAGACTTGGGGTCACTTGTTGTTCCTCTACTAGAAAACCAAGGTGAAAGGTCCAAGACATCACAGGAGACATGTCAAACACACTGGGATTAGAAAGAGTGTCACAACTACTTGATATTTCCACTGCTTTCATGGGAAGTCAGTGCTCTGAGCTTCTGACAAATCAGGTCATTTATTCAAGCTCCTTACCATGAGCTAAAGTCTCTGAACTTAGCTGTGACTGCTCCTGTGAACTTTGATCTAGGATGTTTAAAATATGTGACGGTAATAGAGCTAAAATCCACTTTTGCTCAAAGGCCATTGTCAATAATGTTTATTTTTTCTGATCTTGTTTTCTCTTCCAGCATACATGCATTGTTGTCTATAAGTGACAGTTCTGACCAGACCAGCATTGATTAAACCAAACTCACAGACTCACTCAATATTTCAATGATTGAGGATTGCTGGAGGGTACAAAATATTTATTTTTGTTTCGCCTTCCATTTCCAGCTAGGAATGAAGGCAGCAGTGAGAAAAATCTTCTATGCAAAGGTCTTTCTATGCTATTTCCATCCAGAAAGTCTCATGAGTGCCCCAAGAAAGCCTGTTCTCATGAGTGTCCTACCTTGCTCCAAAGAGCTTCTGAGGTTTGAAGAGCTGAGGTGAGGTCCCTTCCGGCTAACTAGATTACTGCAAACTCTCTGCTGCCTATTTTCCCCCTCTCCTCAACATTCACAGCTCCTTATCCCTTACCATTCAGACTGAATCTATTTACTGACAGTCTGTAACCCTTTTCATCATATCTCTAACTCTGTCCTTAAGGCCTTGTGTTGCTCCTTCCTGCCCATATTTATGCTCTCATCTTTATCCTTTGCCCTGTGTTCTGCCCTCTCACTTTCCTCAAGTTCATTCTTTCTTCTGGTCCATCAGGGCTGTATCACCCCCCGTTCTTGCCCCAACTCTCTCACTTTCTATCCCCTTAACAGACTTCTCCCTCCACTCTCTGCATGGACAACAGTTAGTTTTGGGGTGCAGTCCTGCAGGCCAGTTTGCCTACGGTATGTTTGGGTAGGGCTTCACAGCATATCAGCCACACTGCGACAACTGGTCACGTTCATGCTCCTGCCTCCTAACAGCTGTGAAGTGGTGCATGCTTCTGAGACGGAGTTGTTACTCCAGCATAGTATCTTGCCGGATCTCTAAGAAAGAAGAGAACAAATCTTAGCAGTAGTAAAGAAAAAGCAGGAAAGAGGCAGTGAGAAATACAAGCTGTGTGGCTGGAACGACCCACGTTTTGTTGCTGTTGATGTGAAGCAACAGCAACATTAGTAATAGTGCTATGCTGTTACTACTTTTTAAGAAGAAAAGTGATGTTTGCAGCATGGAGGGAAAGGATGCTGTGGCCACCAACATCTGGGAAGTGTCTCTCCAGTGGGCTACAGCCCCTTCAATACTGCTGCTGCAGGCTGATAGGAAAATGGCATCATGACGGTCTGCCCTGGCATGAACTTACTACAAGTGTTATCCCATAAATGCCTCATGGCAGCTGCCATGATGGGAAAGAGCAGGACACAGGGAATAAGAGTCAGAGGTGAGACTGGGCAGCACTTTCACCTGTACGTAGCAGGGGGCAGGGCTCTTTCATGCTGAGGCAGACTCTCAGATCAGCCTCAAGTCCAGACAACGAAAAAGATGGTTTGATTTCACCTAAGCCTTTTTTCTGGGATACAGGCTTGAAGAATGAAAGGTTAGAAAGACCAAAAACATTTTATCTGGGGAGAGGTGATTGGGAAACTATTGTCCTAGGGCACTCACCTGCTATATTCTTCATCATGGCAAATTTCATGTTTAGTTCAGTGAGAGCAGACTTCGGCCAAAACCAAGCAAATCTGTATTTCTTGGGTTGCATTGCTATATGCAAGATGAGGAGCCTAACCAGACAAATCGCATACGATACTGGCATTAGAAAGATGCTCCTAGGGCAGCGTTTCTCAAACAGAGGTTTCTTAAATGAGCAGTGGTCCATACGATTTTCTGGCTCTTGGCTATTCCATACCCAGGAAGTCACGGACCAAGTAAACAGGCTGAAGCTCTTTGAAATTATCTGGCTACTGTAGATCACCCTGCAGGGTGCAGCAATGAGTAGAAACTCAGGTCAGATGGTCACAGCAGGCAACCAGGATCCAAGAGTTCTTGCATTGGCACGTTATCCTCAAACACTGGCATAAAACATTTCTGTACTTCACTCAACATGAGCACAGTTAGCATTACTTGAAATTAAAAACAGCATATTACCTGAGAAATGCTTTAAAGTTGTGAAAACATCAAGTATTGTAGCACAGTAAAACAAGATCCCCAGTATGTTTGTGTTGATAGATAGGAAAATCAGGGCTCCTGCTGACTCACATTTTCAGGGTAATTACTAAAAGGGAAAATTATCTATCTTTCAAGTCAACTCATTAAACAAATTGAGACTTTGAACTACTTGATTTGAGTGCAAATTTAATCAGGGAACGAAGGGGTGAATTGACACAGAACACACTTCCTATCTTCTGCCCTAGGGTCATTTTAGATATTACAGTAACACAATATTCTTACTGTTATTTTATAAGCTAGCTTAAAATCAGCATTACTCTGTGTTCTTCCTTTCAATGGTGAATAGAGGAAGTGCTTATTCATACATCTGTAGTTAAGACACATTTTTAAAAGTAAACAGAAATTGTAAGGGGCTTAAATGTCTCTCACCTGTACTAACTCCAGCTGTGGGAGGACAGGGAGTGCAGGACAGACATGCTGAGACAGTCACTTCAGGGACCAGTACCCATTTGCTATTGAGGACTTCTACATAAGCAGGTACTGAGTAAGTACCGAGACCTGCCTAGCTCCTGCCCATCTCGCTGCTGGCATGGGTCATGCTCCTGCACTGCCTAAAGTGGTCCTGGCTCCATATGTGCACCCCAACAAACTTTCATCAGGCCTCTCATGTTGAACTTGACCTTTTCTAAGGATTCATTTCAGTATGTGAACAAAATCAACCCTGCTCATTCCAATTAGACAGCCAATAAATAAATCTTGTGTCCTGTCATTGCAGGCTTTTCTGTCGTGTTGCAGACTGCTTAGAAATTTTCTCAAAGCACCTGCAGTGCTCCACTTGTTTCTTTTTGACAGTTAAAACTTTTTACTTCTGTGTAACCACAGAGTGTTTTTTTGAGGCATACTTCTGTGCCGAGCAGAAACTGTTCTGTATTTACAAAGCAAAAGCCAATACAAAGAGTGCTCACTGTAATGAACACTGTTTGGAGCGAAAAGTCTAATGAGTATAGATGCTATCAAAGCTGTTCTCTTGCTCAGAAGTGAATGTTAATGCCAATTACTCATGTTTCTTGATTAAACTCACTCCAAACATGAAGTACTGCAGAAAAAAAAATTCTCCATCACAAAACATGCACATTGCAGTTGAGTCAGAACCTGGTACCAAGAATCCAGGGACAAGGTATGCTCTGTTTGGTGGTCCTTCAAGGAATACTGCCATGAAAGTGCCTTGGATGTGATTTATAAAATACGTCTGTGTTCAGTATTCCACTGGATCACAGTCAAATAAGTTGATGTGAGAGCAGTAAGATGTACTTCCAGGGCAAGGGAAGTGCTTGCATGAGTAAATGACCGATTGAGGACACTTCACAGGACTTTCCACTAAAGATGTGTCAGTTCTTAAGATCTACAACTGGGACTCATATAAATCATGAGAGTCAGCTAGCAATCTCTCATATTTGGAGTTGGGACTATTGCCTCAGCTTAACTGGATCCATGTCCACTACTCTATTTGGTAAACTATTCCAGGGTAAGTCTACAGCATTTTTTTCTGTCGATATTTGGATATGATACAAAAGGGACAGGCGCCGTCCAAAGCCTTGAGACCCTCATGAGCATCCAGGACTTGCTGTACCTGCTTTTCAGTCAGCACCTATCAAAGCACTGCTCACCAGATGAGTTCGCAGCTAAATAGATGTGTTATATAAAAGCTGGGGAGAGAAAAGTGGCAGGAACGGAGAAGTGTCTCATCTAGGGACAGACAGCAAGCCATTAGCAGAGCTGGAAAAGGCCACGGATGTCCCAATTCCAAAGACTGTGCTCTAAATATTTAACTACACAACATTTACTCCATTTGTTATTGATAGATCACAGCACCTGGCATAAATAATGCTTTACATTTTGAAAATATCACTCCATAAATCTTCATGACAGGCGTGTGCGGTGGGTGGGTAACCAGCGTTATTCCCACTTTACCAAACCGGGACGCTCACGCATCACGGCAGGTAGAGACAAATCTGTCGAAAGACACACCTGCAGCAATCAGGTTGGGGAGAGCCCGAAGTCCAACAAATGACCACAGAAATCTCTCCGTGAACCTTGCAAACAGCAGAACACAGTGATTTAAATTTAAAGCTATGTCTGCTTGAGGATAATTAGGAAGAAGTACAAAAGTGACTCCGGCTGAGCAGACAATTCACTAGGAACAATTTAGCCAAATGACCTCCAATGGGAGGAGGTGACCAGCGAGACGGCTGGGCTGTGCTAAGGCTGGGGAGCAATGTCCCAGCACACCAGGGTTACCTGGACGCTGTGCCTGCCCAGGCCCAGCCTCCAACCAGCACGATTGCTACTGACAGCACTACAATTCTCACACAAATTTAAGTTAGCAGGAGGGAAAAAAAAAAAAGAAATTGGAAGTAATGGGGGACATATGAATCATATCTGCAAGTCTTTGTGTCATTTAGTTTTGAAATTTAAGATTTAAACTAATGTATTCCTTGGCCAAAAGTTATTCTAGCTTCTCTAGGCAGGTAGTAATAGAAAGAAATGTGATCTTTTTGATTAAGCCAGAACATTTACTGCCACTGGGAAGTGCTGCACATAACGTACCGTGGGGACGTGGTGCTTTCTGCAATTTCTGCTACAACTGCAATATCTTACAGTAAACCTTCAAAAGCACACTATATAGGAAGTCTCAAATCATCCTCATTAACTGCATTTATACAACAGAGCACCTATCTATTAAGGTTAGAGGTGCTTAAAGTAAAATAAGTAAAGGTTAAGTCCCGATTCTGCTTCCAAACACCCAGTATAAATCTAGACAACTTGCCCTACTTCTGCAGCATTATTCCAGATTTAAATCTGTTCAACAAGGCTCTTATATTTATGCCCTACTTGCGCACTTGAGTGCTTCTACCAGTGTATTGGGGCTGCTCTCATAAGCTTTAAATTCTCCAGTATCTTTGAAAATTTAAGCATGTGCCAGGGACTAAATACTGACCTCCAAGGCTGAAAACAACAGATTGGCAGAAAGATGAAAGCTAATACAAAACCATTAATGAAAATCAAAAGGCACAAGAGCTTCAGGAGAAAAAAAGAGAACTTATAATGTTTAGAAAAACAGTCAAATCCTGGGAGGAAAAAAGAGTTGAAGTCTGTGAACATTTCATTTGAAATACTTCAGTATTTAGTCCTGCTTCAGGTTCTCATTGTACCGATGCTGCACAAAGAGAGGCTGAGTCTCTGCCTTCCCAAAAGCTTACACTTGAGATTTCCACACTTAAGATTTCCACTTATCTGTAGCTACTTAACCACCCTACAAAATCCACCATTATCTGCAATTTCCTATTAGGGAAGGCAAGGCGCAGGAAAGAGAAATAGCTTACCTAAGGCCTTATCACACACTGAAACACTGGGAAGTGAGACCTGGCCATCTATCTATTCTACTGCCATAAACAGGGAAAAATCTAGGTATGTTTGGGAACAAGCTTTTGGGGTTTTGCTTGCCATACGGACTCATGCAGGAAATTGAAATTTCCTGTTCCTGTCAACCCGAAAAGTCTCCAAGGTCACACCTGCTCAGTAAATACCACAGCCTCATTTTCTTAATGCACACTAGAAAGAGATAAACTCAGCCTAACCTTATAAGTTTACTTTGGCATCATCTTTATGGTCCACATAACTCCCAGCCAATGCAGGCTGCTTAAGTGATATTGTAATACAAATAATAAATCTTAACTTGGCACCAAGCAGGAAGCTACTGAATGTTGACAAACGGTGCTGTAAAAAGCCACTTCAGAGATCTGTGCAAATACAGGGCATGTTAGGTTGCCCAAAGGGGGCACACGGATACTTGTCTTGCTGTGTGCAGGCACCTCTTTGCCCAACTTCTCCCACACCGTACTTTGGACCATGTACCTGATGTACATGTTGATTTCTTCCCTGAATAACCATCCCCCTGATTAAGCTGAATGCTGCTTAATTCAGCCAGCTTGTAAACGCTGCATTCATTATTCAGTTCTCCAGATCTGAGGGAACTGAAGGGAAACAAAAACAAAGCTCCTCACAGGATTTAACACCCCCCCCCACTGATCTGCAGAGACTCAACTTGAGGTGCAGCACAGCTCCCCCCATCATTCTTTGTCACGTGCAAACAGATGTGGGAAGAGACAGTGGCCGATCACCCACCAGGATGACCAGGGACTCTTCCTTTAGAGTAGCCAGAGCCAAGGGACATGGGGACAATGCTCGAACAGGACCAAGGGAGAAGAAATAGGCAGAGCCCTTCCAGGTGGTTGGTGCTGATTCTCCCACCTCCTTTTCCAAAGCACAGCAGGTGCTGCCTGCAGCGGCTGAGCTGTTGAGCTCCAGCATGCCTGTGGTGCTCATATGCTGGAGCACAAGGCTCAGTTTCCTGGCTCCCAGCTGCCCGATGGCTTGAAGAATTGGAAGGAAATATTATACTCTGTCTCCCACCTGCTTGTGGATTAGTCATGAGCCAGAGAAGCATCCAGGCCTTTGTGTTTGCGTCAACCCATCCTTAGGGAAGGATGGGATCTGGTTGAGGCTCACAAGAAAATGGCAACTCAGCCATTTGGCTAGGCTACACACAAAGAGCCCTGCTCGGTGATGGATTAGAGTGGGTGTCTTGACAGGGCTCCATCTTTATCTTATTTGTCTTTAGAGCCTGCTGAAAAAAATACCAATAGGTCAGTGCAAGAATAAAAGATGGGAACAGCCAAACATGATCACATAACCAAGCAAGAGAGATCAGTAGAAAAGACCAGTTTGCAGCTGAACGTGTTTTCAGAGATAGTTCCAATTTGATGCCAAAGTATTTTGAAATTTGAATTGAATACAGGGAGTCAGAACAAGTCAAAAGCTGAACTAGTTTCACCTGGAGCAGTTATATTTATTTTCAGATTTCCCAAGTATTTTGCATCTCCCCTCACTGGACCATGCCAAATAAATGGGAGTTGCTGTGGGAGCACTCCTGCTCTCTCCCTTCCTTCGGCTGGCCTCCCTACCTCAGTCAAAACAAGGCTCCATATAAGCATTTTCCTGCTGCCAGAGGACTCCCTCACTCCAACTGCAGGCCCTTCTCGAGTGCAACTCTCTCGAGTGTTGGGTCTGTGTGGCTGGGCTTTGGCAGCAGGGGAAGGGGCTACGCAGGCGGGTGGCCCCTGTCAGAAGACGCTTGAAGTTCCCCAGCTCCAAGGAGGCTCTGCCTTGGGCTGCGGCCAGGCCGTTTAGGGAGGAGGACCTGTAACCAGAGAGTAAAGTTTCTGATTGTACAAACACAACTTCCCCCGTGCCTTCTCAAATTTTTACTCAATTACTCATTTTTTTAATCTCCACAGGCATCCATAAGGGAGGGTTTTTTAAGAGATCAGAAAGATTATTCACTGAAAATATTTTTAATAAGTGTAACTATGTTCAGATATCACACTTTCACATGCACGCGTCTACACTCTTATTACTGTTTTTAAAAGATCTTACTAAATAGTTCAAGACAAATTCCCAAATTCAGAGCAGCTTGGGGACTGATCGTATTTGCTTTATTCATGACAGAACTATTTGACACTGTTCTCAGTCTGCAATTGGACTTTTGGAAAACCTTTCTCAAAGGGAGACGTAACAAATATTATACCCTCCCAAAATCCAAGTATCAACATTCAGCCAAGTATTCATATGGATTAAGTGGAGGTCTGGTTTTCATTAATTACTGGCAATAGTTTCTCTATTTGTAAGCGACATAATTAGATCCCATAAATAACATTAAATAGAATTTAGACTACAGAGTGTGAAATTCAAAATTAGGCTCTCCAATAGTGTCACTCTCTCCTCAGCAGTTTGGCTTCACTTGCTGACTAGTAATGCTGTATAGAGATAGGAAATCAGCAGCGGGATTATCAGGCATTCCATTATTCACACATGTAAAAATCCACATTCCTTTATATAAGATTTGTCAAATTTAACATTATGATTACCAACTTCAGTTGTCTTTTCAAAGAAAAATGATTCCAAAATGATGACAGATCTAAGCAAAATGTTGGTTTAAAATGATGAAGAAATTTTCAGAGGTTCTCAGGAAGAATAGTCATAGCTTGATACTGCAGACACAGTGTGTTGCAAAGATGGTATAAACAGATAAGCAACTTATTATTATTATATTTATATATATTTATATATATTTTTATATATTTTTATATATATGTGTGTGTGTGTGTTTTCCCTTAGGTATTCCAGCGCAAATACCTGCTTCTTCATTGATGCCAACCCCAGCAACGGGACCTGACTCTATGGTATCACAGGCTCAGGTAACATCTGTTCCAGTTGCTGGAGTTCCCGTGTCACTACAAGCAGTTAACCAGCCTTTAATGCCTTTGCCTCAGACTCTGAANTATAATATATATATTATTACTTATTACAATAAGTAATAAGAGGAAATCAGACTATAAAGTGTGCTTACACAGAGGGAAGTAAACTGGTACAAAAGAAAGTGCAGCTCTCAGCACAGGTAGATACGCGCAGAGAAATACCAAAGCTGGCCAGGCACAGTAAGCAGGGAGAACCAACAGCAAGCGCAAAGAAGCAGAGTCCTTCAGGCTACAAGATCCACTGTGAAAAAACACATTGCATGCACACTTCAGAAGTACATTAGCTGCTTAGTCTGTGTCCTTTGCAAAAGAATAGCAACTGGCCAGGTTTATGAAGGTGCAGAGAACTATAGGAAAGGACTGAAACAGTGCATAGCACAGTCATGGAAGCTCCTACATCCCCAAGGAAGTGATGTACCAACACTAATCATACGCAACATCAGTGGCAAATACTGTTTCTCCCTCCCAACAGCACTAAAGAACAAAATTTGTAGTAACATTAGATTTAGCTTTTTCACCCTTAAGTTCCAGAACTGGAAACCCCAGGGTTTTCATAGAGCGAAACCCTCTCAAATGCCTTAGTGGATGAAGAACGAGATTTAACCGGGACATCAGATGCACAGAACTGAGGAAAGCTGTAACCGCTGTAACAGACAGGAGTTGGTTATCTTCCCTCTCTCAGTCTTTGTGTTTACAAACAGCTATTCCTTGCAGCCCTACTGGGAAGAGATAAACAGCGCAAGGAGGAGACACATGATGTTTTCTTTATTATGGGTCATCAGAAGATGCTTTTTCCCTCAGCTGCTAAATGGCTTCTGCACAGGCACTGTGCTCCACACACAAAACATCTGGAGTGAGTATGTGATCAGCATCCACTGGGTTTTACCACAAAGTATCCTCCTGCACTAATACCCAAGGAGAAAATGGCAAAGCGCAATTATTCAACTACAAAAATGCAAACAGTGAAATTCTTTTATCTTTTCCAGGTTGGTCAGTAAGCACAGGAACATGTTATAAGTTGGTCCCCATTTCATCCACAGTCCTCTGGGTCTGCTTTCATGAGGGCAGAGCCTCCAGGAGGAAGGTTGACGCACACTTGCACTGAGCGGCTGTCTTGCTGCTTCGGGAGGATGTGCTCTCATCCTTTTAGAGTAAAGACAGAAGAGACAACCGCATGTAACAGAAATGTGCAGCGTCTGTCACAGCAGGAACACAGTGATGCCAAATCGATCAATGAGCAGCAGTCCCCAGAGGTGCTGGAGATGTTCGGTCCTTTGGGCCACCTCTGACTGTATGCAGCCACCTCTGCATCGGGGACATCCAGTGCTGGGATCAGCAGCCCCGTGAACCCAACCAGACACTCATCATCTCTCCCTCAGCCATAAACACAGCCCGCAGGCACCTGCTGCTGAGGTGCTGTCTGTGAATAGCACGGCTCCGCCGAGGCCGTCTGCAGCCCTGCAGGGGACTTAACAGCCTTCGGTGCTGTGTCACATGTTGTGAATCAAATTGGTACCACGGGAAAACTCTTCTAAAGATGCCTAAAATGCAATTTATCTGTTGGATTGCAAATTCTTTAGGGAAAAAATCATGCTTTTTAAGGGCTCGGAAAGCATCTTGTGGGTGGCAGGTGCTCCTGTGAATAAGTGACAGGCTCCGTCAGACCAAGTGGCTTGCAGGTTCCTCTGGCCTAGGTGGCACCTGAGCTAATGATGTTGAGCTAGAGGCCTGTGTACCCCACTACGCATCCCCAGAGCCAGCTGCTCCCCACACCTGCAATATCTGGGTAGAAAACAGTCCGCTTACAGATTTCATCTCTGAGTGGGACGGGACGATTCCTACTTCTGCTGCCCTGAAGGACACTATATCTGACAGAAGCTGAGTTTTTGAATCAAGTAGGATATCCAACACCATGCGATGGCTTTTTTTTTCCCAGAAAAGTTAAACTTTGCAGTTTTAAAACAACTCTGGGAGAAGATGGCAACAGCTGAAGGAGTTTGGCTAGAAATTGCGTTACCTCTTGATCCATCACTGCTGCATAGCAGCTCTGCGTGCAGACTCACGGGTTGTTTGAAGGTGGTTGGGATGGCTTCAGGCTTTTGGCTTTTTTATGCAAACAGATTTTCATGCTTTGATATCCTCTCTGACATGACTTTTGATCCAGCTGAGGTGATGCTGACACTTTTTTCACTGAGAATATTTTATTTGTGTACAGTGCTGCTAGAGCATTGCAGTCGTCTGAGTTATTTCAGGGGAGCTCTTTCACAAAGATACAGCGTCATAAACGTGATGAAAGGCCAGATCTCTGGTAACTGCAGTCAGGGTGCCTGCTCTGGTCTGGACCAAGGCATCACAGGTCAGCGGCATGTGGGGACCATCAGACATGATCCAGGAGGGCCACGAGATAAGGGGCAGCACAGCACAGACTGGTCTGACGATCTGTGCAGTGAGAAGGGCACTTTGGAATAGACAGATTTTTCCTCTCAAAAAAGACAATGGTGTTTCAAGCTGGCAGACTGGGAAGTTTTGGGAAAAGTGGAGAAAGCCTGGTGGAAAGTCTGCATTTTGCTACCCCTGCAGGGGTAAAGCAGCACAAGGAATGAGGGTCACCAGCCGAGGAATGCCGTGTGCCTCAGGGAGCCCCCTGCTGAAGGACTTTCAGCTAATTGAGAAGTCAAACATCCATGTTCCTGCTAAAAATGAGGCTGCAATACCTTCATCAAGCATTTTAGCTACAAAGGGAAGTGTTCATTAAGGCAGAAGGAATTAAAGGACGTACTATTTAATGGGCCAGATTGATGTGCACGCTGATGAGATATACTTCAAATTGACTAAATGTCTGTTTTGGCCCAAATAGTCTTTTTTCTCCCTTGGCCAATGTTATCTGTGATTTTTGTTGTTTGTAAGCCATGTCCTTCGCTGTGACCCCAGCCAGAACTGACGCTAGCCAAATATAAGGTGTGTGTAAAAAAAAAAAAGAGAGAGAGAAAAAGATAGAAAAAAGACAAAATCACTATATGCCCTAATTTATGCCATTTTAAGATCCATTGAAGCAAATTAATTTTGTGCTAATGTAATTCTCATCCCACCTAAAATAAAACCCAGTGTGACTGCAGCCTGCCTGCGCACAATATAAGGACTCACTAGGGTGCAATGCAAATTATACCAACTACTTACCAACATAGCTGACCTCTGCGCTAACCAAAGGAGAGAAACAGGACTGCACACCTTCATTTTCTCTTTTCTTTCCTAAATTGATGAGGTGGTCTTTTTAATTTGTGTCTGTGTGTGTGTAATGGCATGAAAGCACAGTAGCTTGGAGCTGGTAGGCATTAAGAAGAGTTAAGATACTCTGGATTTACACTTATACAACTTTTCCAGTTGACGTAGTCACCCAAGTGCAAGGCTCTGAAGTGGGACTTCCACCAGAGTAAGTCTTGCACAGATTTACCTTATGAAGGAAAGCTATCCAACCAAGCTAAATCATTTCAGTGCAGAGCAGTTGTAAGAGCTTGGTTACATCAAGCTGCTCAGAAAAGTTGATCTGAATTTTTAAGCGGATTAGTAAAACTTTGCGGGAACTGTCAAAATTAAAGTGGCTTTGATTTGATTTGGTTTACTTCTCTTCCAAGGCTAAGTTATATTAAGGCCACTTTAATTGTAAAATGGGAGGTTTAATGCAATTTACCTGATTCACTTTAAACTCCTGCCTTTAGTTAATTTAAATCAACTTTCCTGATTGTTCCTGTATAGACATAACCATGAAAAAGTGAAGACCACTTAAATAGAAACACCTAAGAGTAACTTCGAAAAAAATCCAAATATTTCACTAGCACATCCAGGACGTTACCTTCTTCAGCTCCAACAAGCTTTGGGAATTGCAGGTAACAATGTCAAGGTCCACGGAGACGCACTGAGAAACAGATTCTCAGTGCTGAGCTACAGCTAGTCATCAGGGACAGGATGGCCAGCCCTGCACAAAAACTTCACTCTAGCCTAAAATAAAAGATGAGAAGTTAAGAAAATGCCTCTTAGCCCTCAGGAAAAGCAGGGCTTGGGCCATGGGCTGTGGAGGAGGAGGAAGAGAGCTGCCTGAGTATGTGGAAGAAGAAGGAAATTTTATTTAAAGCTCTGGTGACAATTTCTGCATTCTTTCTGCCTTCTGATCCAGAAGGCACAAACAATATTGGTGAAGAGCTGTTGGAGCAGACCTGGTCTTCTTTGCTCTGGAAGCATCATGCAGACTTGTTTCAAGCACTGGTACAAGCCATGCAGCAGTGTGTTGGGTCTGTGTGGCTGGGCTTTAGTAGCAGAGGAAGGGGCTACATGGGCAGGTGGCCCCTGTAAAAAGTTGCTCCAAGCTCCCCCAGCTGCAAGTTGGCCCCACCTCGGGCTGAGGCCGGGCCATTCAGAGACAATAGATGTGCCTCTGCGATAGCATATTTAAGGAGGGGACAAAGGAAGAGTTGTGGAGACCTGCAGCAGAGGAAGGAGGGGGATGTGAGAGAAACACCTATGCAGGTATCGGGAGTCAGTGAGGAAGGAGGGAGGAGGCGGCGGCTGGAGTGGAGATTCCCCTGTAGCCTGCGGGGAGAGGGCAGGCTGTGCCCCTGCAGCCCACGGAGGATCGCGGTGGAGCAGCCTGTGAAGGACCACGGTTGAGCAGAGAGGGACCTGCAGCCCGTGGAGGACCCCACACCAGGGAAGATGCCTGCTCCTGAAGCAGACTGCGACTGTATGGGCAGCCCATGCTGGGTTGGTGCATTCCTGAGGGACTGCACTACATGGGAAGGACTCACGTCAGAGGGGTTCATGAGGGACTGTCTGCCATGGGAGGGACCCCACGCTGGAGCAGGGGAAGCGTGTGAGGAGCCCTGCCTGTCTGAGGGGGAAGAAGAGGCAGAGACAAGGCAGAGACAATCTTTGGTGAACTGACTGCACCCCCCATTCCCCGTCCCCCTGCGCCACTGAGTGGGGAGGAGGGAGAGACATCGGGAGTGAGGGGACTTGAGCTCAGGAAAGAGGGAGGGTGGGGGAAATGGTATTTATTTGTGGTTTAAGTTCTGACTTTTCGTGTCTCCTTATCCTACTCTGCTTTGATTGATAACTGGTTAAATTGAATAATTTTTTCCCCAAGTTGAGTCTGGTTTTGCCCATGACCATAACTGGTGAGTGAACCC
Organism: Steatornis caripensis; assembly: GCA_013398225.1. Taxonomy (NCBI): domain Eukaryota; kingdom Metazoa; phylum Chordata; class Aves; order Caprimulgiformes; family Steatornithidae; genus Steatornis; species Steatornis caripensis. Next base: position 105,523 of record VZSC01004433.1, read on the forward strand.
TCCCTGTCCTTGTCTCAACCCACTGGGTTTCGTTACATTTTCTCCTCATCCTGGTTTGGAAGGAGTGAGCGAGCAGCAATGTGGTTCTTTGTCGCTGGACGGGCTCAAACCATGACAAGCAGTCTGAAGCTCAGAGATTCGGAACGTGGAGGGACCCATCTGTCTTTGCGTGGCACCAGCTCTAGCTCTGCAGGGCCCACACTGAGCCACGAGCCAATCTGCCAGGCTATGCCAAAATGCTACCCATGAATTTAAAAATTCATGGTGAATCTTTGAAAATCGTCTCTCTCTACAGGTGCAAGTTGCTTTCATAAGACACTTCAATGCCTACAAAAATCTACACCCTTTTTGCATCGTCTTTTTAAAGCTCGTAGACTGGCTTTGTGCAGTAGCGCTGTGCACAGTTAACATTACGGTGAGCGGTGTTTGCAACGACAGAGCTACTGTCTGCACCAGGTGAACAATTAGAGAACTGCCGCATTAAATGAGAGGGAGTACAAGACAGGCTCCTTGTGCTGCTGAGATCCATTTTAGTATTGAATCATACTCCAAATGGCAGTCTAAATGAGAGTAGAGACGGTGATTAGTAGGACTGTGTATTTGGAGATGGCTCTATGCATGACTGAGCATGAATGGCCTGATTATGAGTGGGTGTAACTCCGCTGAAAGGGACTGAGCGGGCAGAGCTGAGGTAGCAATGATTAGCTGCCACGTAAGATAAGTTATTGTCTCCTGTGATGCTAAAGATATACTGTACTTAATAGTTCATTGGCTAAATGCATTCAAATGGTTGATATTGCCTCAGCCAGAAACATCCATTCACGTAATTAGTTTACCTTCCTAGTTTAAGCCAAATGGAATATCCCCCTGTAAAACACCCTTAAGCCGGCTGTTGTGCCAGTGTTGATCAGCACAGTCCTTTTGACTTTGCAGAGCTGCCTGGTTTCCCTCAGGAGGACGAGAGGTCCTTTAATCCCCTGAGTTATCCCAATACCTTATCACAGCCATTATAGGGATGCTCTGGAATCTTCTCTGGATGATCTGACCCTGTATTTGCAATAGCAGCTGCGGAAATCAATGGAAAATGAGCCATCATGTGACAGGGTTGTTACCCGTCAGTGATCTTAATTCCAGGTGTGTGACAGGGAGGACAGGAGATGGCTCATCCCTTGTCAGAAATCCTCTGTGTCACAGATTTGCAGTTATACCTTTTTCCAGAGGAACCTCGGCTACCTGCCCATAATAAATGATCTTCAGGTGACTTCCTCTCCCTTCTCTGGGAGTCATGAATATTTGACTTAACAAATTAATCTTTTTGCTCTCTTCATAGGAAGACAGATACCTTTATATATGGAGTACATGAGAGAGAATTAAAAAAAATAGACAACAAAGGAAAGCATCAGATTTTCAAGTAATAATGTTCATCAGAGGTGTTAGGCCAGACCATCAACTGCAGCAAAACAGTATTATCTAAATCAGCAATTGTACCACTCCATCTCCTTCTGTCTCACTGATTCTATTTTACAGGCACCAACATTCAGAGCACAGACCTGGGCCTAAAATCGGCACTGACCCTTCAAGCAGTTTCAGCATAACGGATCCTGTCATCATCCTCCAGTGGCGTATAAGAGGGAAGTTGGACTTTTCATTCCGTGCAGCTGAAGAATTCAAACTGAATTTCTCTCTCTTCATAAAGCACCTGAAGTGTCAGGGCTGGGAAGGAGAGAATCCTCCAAGGTCCTCAACATCATATAAACACATCATCGAACTTAGCATAATTTACCATTCTGCAAAGGTGGTGCCCAGCAAGGCATGCTGCTTTCTAGTGACTCTGTTTCATAGGGGCAGAGCTTGGATGCCTCTAATGCACAGGCACATGGCTTTGGGGGGAGAGGAGTCTGATAACAATGCTTGATGCTAATACCATGCTCCATCACTTACACAGCAAGGAAGTGTAACAGCAGTCAGGGGTGGTGCCAGCATTTTGCTATTGCTGTGTTATTCTATCTGTTATTTCATTTCAGTCTTTTTGTTAAGCCTTCAGCAGCAGGGTTGGTTTCTGGAAAGGGCTGCTTGGATGCTCATAGTCCTCCTTGTGTGGTATTACATCCTACAAAGAGCTCACTAAGCGCAGGCAGTACTTAAATTTACACACACCACTTACAGTCATCCCCAGAAGGCTAATTCGACTGCAGTCCACAGCAGGATATCAGGGTCTCAAGCTTCGTCCCTCTGTTTGCTTGTATTTGCTTCTGCATTCTTTGCTTTTGACCTATCAGATGCATTATTGAGCCCTGTAATTATTTTTCCATTCATCTTCTTTTCTGACTCATTTAGCAAACAAATACTTCTTGACCTCCTGCGCATTGAGATGCACCACCCAGCTCAGTGTGGTGGAAAGTGTGAATCTGCTGCGTTTGAAACGCTGCAAAAGGATAGCAGGGAACAGTTACCCCCTGGACATTTTGTTCCAGTTCCACTCCAGTGCTTGCTCATGTAAGAAAGTAATTTTTGGGTCTGGATTCATGCAAGAAGAATAAAACAGTCTGCCCATTTCATACCTTAAGGCAGACTTCCCAGAGGGTATAGGAAGAGGATCAGTGTGGAGCCTAGGGGCTTCTCAGCCAGGAATGCCGAGGGTGGTAAAAGCATCGGTTGAACAAGCACATTGGTGCAGTCAAGTGGCAGCTGTGCCCCAAAGCAGACCAATACTATTGAGTGCCACAGCCTACTGATGTCCCTCCCACAATGAACTGTGTCATAACTGGGTCTAACCTCCACAGTGCAAACCCGAGAGACGGCCCCCCCCCACCCCCGAAGGGTCTCACCACTGTGTTGCTGTTTCTCTGCATTTTCAATGAAGGTATGAGAAAACTAATATAAAGAGAGATTTGTACAGAGGTGGGCTGCATGCACCAAGTGTCCGGGATGAAATGGTACGCCCAAAGCTTCCATGCTGAGCTGCGAGGGTGCCCTCAAAAGCGTATCTCATCCGCACTCGCTATATGTGCTTGCAAGGTGGCTATTCTAATCACAGAAAACTGACTTGCTGGAGAGCAGCTCTGCGGAGAAGGACCTGGGAGTGCTGGTGGACAACAGGCTCACCATGAGCCAGCAGTGTGCCCTTGCGGCCAGGAAGGCCAATGGCATCCTGGGGTGCATTAAGAAGAGTGTGGCCAGCAGGTCGAGGGAGGTGATCCTCCCCCTCTACTCTGCCCTGGTGAGGCCGCATCTGGAGTACTGTGTCCAGTTCTGGGCTCCCCAGTTCAA
>VZSC01004433.1:109130-124257 GCA_013398225.1 Steatornis caripensis
CAGCGGAGGGCCACGAAGATGATGGTGCCTGGAGTTAGTGCTGTATCACTGTGATGTGGCTATTATCTTCTGCTATTCAGCTGAGAAGAAACAATTAAATAAAATAAATAAATAAATAAATTGATTGGTTGGTTGATTGAATAACATCTGGCAATACTTGGGGGGGGATATTAGGTAGTTGTAGCTGCTATTTAAAGAACCGCACCCCAGCAAAAGTTTAAAAAGAATTAAAAGCAGCAAGCCCTACTCACTGTCCAGTTTTAAAGATTTGTGTGGTACTTGCTGCTGAGATTTGTGGGTTCAAAGACTGATTTCTGGAAGAAAAATGCTTGTCAAGTTGACTGAAGGCAATATTTCACACCTTTGGCTTTGAAGCCATGTCCAGTGCCAAACTCTACATCCAGAAGTGGCTGACAGTGCTGAGCATGTTTCAGCGTGATTTGCAAGGCAGGTCTTTCTTTTCCTGAAAAAAACCCAAAGATTTTGCCAGGGACTGTCCTGTGCTACACACTTCAGTTGGACACTAGAATGAAATACATGAATTAGTTTCCATCTGCTTGGTTTACTGCAGGCTATTACATACCAACTCTTTAACTGACAGGCCCAGAGGCAATAGGCACAAACTGAAACACAGGCGCTTCCCTCTGAACATCAGGAAACACTTTTTTACTGTGAGGGTGACCGAGCACTGGCACAGGTTGCCCAGGGAGGTTGTGGAGTCTCCATCCCTGGAGATACTCGAAAGCCATCTGGACATGGTCCTGGGCAACTTGCTGTAGGTAGCACTGCTTCGGCAGTGGGCGTTGGACCAGGGGAACCCTAGAGGTCCCTTCCAACCTCAACCATTCTGTGATTCTGTGATTCAGGCACATGGAGACTTACTGCAAATCAGCTAACACGTGGTAACCGGTTAAGCCCCATTAACCTTCTTTCAAGTTTGGCCCAAAGACAGTGACTCCAGTAACTGACTGATACAGTCAGTTTGTGTGACGCCACAGCTAGTGGGCTCACAATGAGCAGTCGGGGACCACATCCTCTGTGTGCAAACTCTGACCTTCCTTTGGAGACCACCAAAATGGCAGATAATTTACAGTTATCAGATTATAATTTTCCAGGCAGTGGATCTGTTAGCTGTGTAGTCTTCAGCTGAGAGAAATTAAGATCCCAAAAGACTTGCTAGTCCTGTACATTCTGGATTTAAACCAAGAAAGTTGTCTAAGGCAGCTCATCTGCTGCTTCCAGTAGCCATATTGCCCTCCAGCAAAGCAGGTGTTTTCTAGACATCAGTGACATTGCTAGGATGAGAACCAGACTGAGCAGTTCTGAACAGTTCATTGCCCATATCTGTGCCTCTGTGCGAAAGAAGGTGCTGAAAGGCTGTAATCCTCTTGCATTTTGCACCTTCTTTGCTTTCAGTTTTTGCAGAGATACATGGTTACACGGGGTGCACGGTAGTGTCAACTCAAGCCTGCACTGGTTCCAGATGGGACGGGACACACCAGCGCCTGAGAGACCTCATGAGAGCTCCCGTCTGCGTTTGCAGGCACTAGGAGTCCATACACTCCAGCTAAGCTCCAGATAAGCATGTGGGTTTTGCCGTGCTTTTCTGAATCCCACACAGATCCTGAACCGTTTAAAGCTTTTGTTCACTTGTCGTTTCTCATTTCCTCCTTTTTACCCAGAAATTGTAATCCCTTTGTGAAGATACTGTTTAAACTCGGTCAGCAAATAAACACACGCGGTGTAAGGAAAGGAGTGAGTGCACCTTGGCCACGTTTACATGCTGCAGGAGGTGCTGCAGTTCAGAGATGACAAAGCAAGTCAATAGTAACTAAGCCCTGGCTGCAGGTTTTTTTCTCCTGTTTCCTCTGTAATGAATCCTTTGGAAATCTGGTACAGCTGGGACTTGAGTTAGGGGCTCTTTGGCTCCCTGTTTAGCTGCTCCATCATGAAAGGCAGTGACAGTCAGAAAGGTAGCAGCATAAAAACGGCACCTAGGTGCTGTAAATACATGTTCTCTGTGGGTCTCCTGAGGCCTATGTGCTGAGTTTAAGGACCGTTTGGTTTTCTGCTCTCTCACTCTCTTTCCTGTAGCTAGGGAAGTGCTACCCATATCGCACTCAGCATTGCTGCCTCTCCCACAGTATTGCCAGTTAATGTCTGATTCCAGAAGCTTTGCAGTTGGCAATGTTTTAATAAGCAGAAAGAACACAGCTTGACTCTCAGGTAGCAGGCTGAGCTAGCTGTGCTGGCAGTCAGAGAAGAAAACATGGTATTGACTTGAAGACTGAGTGAATTTGGAATAGAAATTGTGGAGGAGGAATAAATGTGGCATACCAGGATGTCACTTCTACACTTTCCAGATGACAACGGCACTTTAAAGCGGAGAATCTCTGACAGTGACGTCCTCTTTGAAGCATCCAACATCTATGCCCGTACTTGGTTCTCCTGCAAACCCCCTGCTATTTTAGCTCTGTCTGACTCACATTGTGTATTCTTCACAAAATGCACTGACACAGGCTCTGTTTATGAGAGTTACTCATGTTTGCTTCCAAGGTAGATGCATCATTTTATGAGGAGGTGTCTGGGTTAAGAGAGAAGTTTGCACTTCCTGGGCAAGGACATTGAAAAATACTCACCAGGAATAAAAGTTGTAAGCTAAGTAGCGCATGTCTGACTGCATTGCACAAAAAAAACGCCTGGAAACTCTTTTCTTGCCCCACTGCAATATCTTTCAGGTTACCCATGAAATCAGCATCTGAGAAAAGTTTATTTCATCACCTTCTGCTACACCGTTGACCGCGGTGTTTATTCCTAGGAAATTAGTAGATCAGCTGGAATCTGTCAATTGGCTGAGATATTTGGGACGTCACCAAGTGGTACCGCAGAGGGAACAGATGCCTTCTGCAGGGCAAGGCCGCATCTGGGGGTGTGACGGCAGCGTGCCCACAGTGCCCTGGCACAGAGGGGAAGGGAAGCCATGGCAAAAAGGCAAGTCAAAGGCTAAAAGGCAAGTCAAAGGCTAAAAGGAACTAGTGTCCTTTCGGGTGGCAGGATCAGTCCTCGTTGGCAGACCCTGTGGCACTGAAATACCTAATTTATTTTCAGGAAAGGGTGAAAAAGGATTAAAAGCAAGAAATCAGGCTTTTTACTTTTCTGGAAGAGAGAGGCAGTTTAATAATAAGCTGCTTTCCTGTCAGCAGCTCAGGTTGATGCACTTCCAAGAGCCACATCCCTCAGGACAACACCCTTGGTGAGTGCGATCGACCCTCTAGAAATCTTGTTAGAGTGTGAAAGCGAATGTCTGTGTGCAAGGGATGCTAAAGCCTCTTTCAGAGGGCAAGGAGCTGACCCTGCAGGGAGGGATGTTTCACAAACTGATGGAGATGCTTCCACCCCCAGGAGAATAACACACTTGCTGTGTCCACTGCATCTGCTCCCGGAGGCAACCCCTCTCTTCCAGGGCTCCAAAGGCATGTCAAAACAAGTGTCTCTAAAAGACATAAAATCAGTATTTTATCAGGCCACATTTGGCACCAAAGATCAAAATCAAGCCTACGTAAAAATCATTAGCAATATGTGATTCAGGGAAAAGTCAAAAACACAGTGAAAACAGTCATTTTTTTGCCTCTAAAAAGTATGTTTGCAGCCTGATTATAGTAGTCCTGGAGAGACAGAATATGAAAATAACTGTAAAGAAAGCTCAAATATCATATTCAACTATCCAGATCTTCCTTAATGAGAGCAGTGAATAAATGTTCCTAATGGAAAAAAGTTAAATGAGATATTTTTAAAAAACATTTTAATGGTTACTGTGTTATTAATAATATATTTAGAGAATTATTTTCAGCTATGTCCCTAGATCCAGTAAAATAATTACACGCTTCAGGAGAGCAGTAAAAAGATGAGGAACTACATATAGTGTCCAGTTCTATGAATATGCTACTAAAAATTAGTAATCATTGTCGTAGCTGGCTCAGGAGAGACTTGTTAACTAATTATGGATCAAGTTATGCATTAAAATTAAAGTCATTTGCAAGGTATTACAGCAAATGTTGTTGAGAGATAAGAGATTGACAGTCTTGCAACCTCAAGTGGCTGCGTAACCTCTGCAGCTTGGTCAGCGCAAAAACAATTTTCAAACATTATTGCCGTGTCACACCTTAAATCAGACTAGGTTGAAATACTGCCTAGGGTGGGTCATTCCTTGCCATGGAGTCTGTGACCTCTTGAGACATGACCAGCTGGGGTGAACATGTGTCTGGCGAGGTCTGGTCTGAGATCACATCCCACGCTGCAGAGACCACCAGGACTTTCACATTTTGACAGCCCTGGGCCAGCTGCCTGATTTAAAAAGCACTTAGGCACTTTTTTTCAGCCAGTCCTGTTTGGGAGCTCACTCAGGATAATGCCTAACCCATTGAATTTCTTGATCTGAAGACCCTATAGAGGATATCCTAATCACAACACAAATCGCCCCAGTGAACCACTTAGGTATCATCAGATCTTGGTCGTTACTGTCTGGTTTTATGTTTTACGGTACCTTGTGTGACGGGATTTCAGTCCATGATTAGTAGCCTTGCCACAATATAAAACATATAGAATAATACCGGAGGCATTATGCTTCTCAAAGCTGTATTTCAAGAATGTGAAGTTTATTTCCTGATTTACTGCTGCCAGTCAAGCAGATTTTGTGCATTACATTGGGCGTAATAAGAAGACTTCATAAGTATTTTAAAATTGTGGATAACTTGAGAAAGATGATAAAGTATGTTGGCAAATAAATCATACTGTCTTGTAAATCATACACAGAATTTCCAGGATTTTATCCTGGAACGAAATCTGGGGATGAGTGGCTGACAAAGGGTAAAGCCCAGTGGGCACAGGTAAGGAATCTTTATCACCTTGCACTGCAGACCCATCCCTGAAAATGAAAGAAAAAAAAAAGTAAAAACGATACACAGTGCAACCTCGAATATCAAAAGGACCAAGCAGGCTGCCAGAGAGGGGTAAGTTGCTTCTACTTGCTTGATCTTTATGTTATGGCTAAAATATTATTAATATTTTAATATATTGACTGCTGCACACTTTTATGGAGCTACACCTTCAAAAACCAAGCCCGTGCAATACAGAGATGAACCCGGATGCTCAGTGATTGAGATCAACTGCAAGAGGTAACACTAAAAAAAAAGGGACAAAAATATGGACTGAAGCTAAGCTTTCTTTTTTAAAAAAAATTGGATTAGATTTTCTATTTACCTATGGAGAACAGATCATCTGGTTGCAAAGAAACTAGTAACTGGACTGCAGCCCTCAATTACAAGTAACCTGCATCACTAGATACTTTTAATGTGCCTGAAAACTATTTTGGTCCAACAGAAATTAGTTTACTGTATGCATTTCCAAGTACACAAAGAAAACAAAAATTGTGACTGAGCTAAAATCGAGTTCATTATTTGTTATTGTGGCATTAATTATTGACCAGATTCTTCTGCTACTGTATAATTTAAACCTGCCACTAGCAGTAGTCATCCTGCTGAACATGTTGAATCTGGCATGTTAGAAGTGAAAATTTAAAATGTAGAGTAATAGCACAGCCCAGTGGCTTATCGAAGAATAAACCACCACTTAGAGATCTAGTGATCTGGACAATTTAATGTATTTTATTAAAAAGTCTGGAAAAATGGGAAGACAGGAAATTATTCTAGGGTCAGACAGAAGTAAGAGGTCTTTATTCAAAACCCTTTTCTTTATCCAAAATTAATCTGAAAAACTGCTTTTGGTTATGCTGGCTATAAAGCCCAGTTGTCATTCTAGTGTCTTTTTATGTAGATTAAGATTATTATTCAAAACTATATTTAGAATAATGCTTTTATTTAGAATAATGCATGCTCTAAATTATGTTGTTATTATAATTCTATTGTTATAAAGAATTACTCTGTATCTCATTATATACTTGCTTGGATCTTCTTCTCTTTTACAATTTACATACATCCCAGCAGTCATCTGAAATCTATCTACACTGGCTTACGTCCACCTATTTATTCCAGGTTGGTAACTGAGAAAAACATACACCACCACTCTCACCACCACCTCCAAATTAGTCCTGGGTGTCTTATACTGTGTTACAGCAATAAGTCAGAGGAAAGGAGCGGCTTGTTTTTGCTGCATGGACACCAGCTTGTACGCTGGGAGTTTCAAACATACCCACAGACCGATGTAGGGTACGTGGTGGGGAGGTGTAGCTCTGGTCCTCAGCTGTGCAATCTGAGGGTCTTCTTGGTGCCCCTTTTGGTGCCCCACACATGCAGGTTTCCTCCCATGAGCAGGAGGGGTGGTGGGGTGGGAGGATGTTGCGTGTCCATGTCTCACTCCATTTGGAAGATGGGATGCATTTGGGAGTTCCCTGGGTCACAGGACATGAAAGAGCTCTCCAGTTGCTCACGAAGAGTGCCTGGCTGGACTAGTCTATGAGAGAAGGGTCTAAGCAGGGCTGTTGGACACCTGAAAATGGAGTCCATGCATGTTAGCACACAGCGAAGATAAGTATCCAGCCATGTCACCAGGAAATGCAGTGGAAAGTGCTGTGCCTCAGGTCTGGCTCCCCTAAGTAAAGAGAAATACCTTAATTTATGAAGCACTGCTCTTTTTCTTGGGACTCCATTCCTTCACAGATGACACACCTTGCAAAACCCGCACAGAGTCCAGAGCTGGAGTATGGATCTGCCAGCTGGGAGGAAGACGGTAGGAACCCCTACTGTTAGTGAAAACTTTTGGAAGGGGAAAAAAAAAAGATTATGTAGTGGTTAAACAAGATAAAAAACCCTGCCAGAGAAGTGGCAAATGAAAAATAATGAAAAATATCCTTTGAGGTATGCCACTTGAACCAGAAGTCTGGTGAAGGAGTCTGTGTTGAAAGCATAGCAAACACAGGTTCCCAGAAGCTAGATAGGCATAGATTTCCCTCTGTTGACTAGAGGAAGCAATGTACCTGTCCTAGATAATTCCCTAGATTAATTCCACCAGAAGATGCTGCAGATAAGAGGTGACCTTGCACACTGAGTCAGTTTGTTAGACAGGGTATAGCTGACATAGCTAAGTCCTGCAAACCACACTTCTCTGAATCTGGATTTTAGCATTGTGTGTGGTTTAGAGACATCATTTCAAGTTTACATCAGCACTAGTCCCATGGGTAGCGAAGAATGGGATTAAAATAACAATTAATAATAAAGCTAAAAAAAAAGACAGTCAGACTCTGAGCTGTATTTACTGCTTTTAAATTTCAGTACAGCCCCAGAGAAAAATAAATGTAAGCTGCTGGCATTATGTCCAGCAAAAACCCCAAGATACACCTCACTTGTAAGAAAGTCCCTGGGGATTTAAGAATGCATGAAGAGACAGATTCAGTCAAAGGTAAAACTCAGCACCACTCTGGACTCTAGATGCTGACAGTTGCAAGCAGCATTGGTTTCACAATATGCAACCTAAAGGCCACATGACACGGTAGCTCTGGAAGAGTGATATCACCTCTAAGTTGTGGTATGGTGCTAGCAAAGAGAGTCTCAGCTGGCCATTATGCATGAGAAAATCCCAGGCAGTGAAGCAACATCTGGAGAAATAAGCAATTATAACATCTCTGATGGTGGTGACGGTGACATGACTTAGAGAGAGCTTTGGAAAGAGGGAAATGTCAGAGGTCAGCTGGACAATGAACGCCAGATGGTTTCCAGTCGGTAAGCTGGATGTGGTCCCCTGTTCTGAAGGTGTCTGGGGATGTTTATTTCTATTAGTGTTGCCATGACACTTGCTTTCAGGACCAAAGTGTGGTCTTTAGTGGTTTTAGTTGTTAGGACAGAGGTAGCAGAGAGCTGCGAAAGAGTAGCCTCGTGCACTGCCTCTGCATGGAGGTGAAGCAATGCAGGACTGGAGTCCTTGCAGAGAGTTGCTTAGAAATCCCTCAGGACTGGAAGGCAATCAAAGATGAAAATGCCTACTGTGGGCTTTCAGCTCAATGTACCCACCTAAAATCAGAGGCAAAGATAAAGGGACACATGTCTTCGGCAGCACCAGTTTCAGACTATGTGAAGCAGCCATGCCATGCCCATCCTTTCACTCATCCAGATCCTGAATGTGGCCTTGCCCAAAAGCCAAAGTGATTCCCAGCAGTCCTGCTCAGTTAGAACCAAATGTCAAAGATGCATAAGTTTGGTGAGCCTTGCTGCTTGAGTTTATAATCCTCCAGGAGGCTTTAGTGATGCTTTTGTACCACCAAAAACTTCCACAGTCCCAGTATGGCTTAGCAGAGCATCATTCCGAAAGCAGGATCTCTTTCACCTATTTTCTCTAAACCTAGTAGGTGCTGCCAGAGGATCTCGTGCATGCATGTTCCCTGGGTGACAGAGAAGGCACCTCAAAAACAGGAGAAAGTCTACTACTGTGGAGCCCAGCTCCATCAAGATGCCTTGATGTGGCAGTTTGTGCTACGGTGAAGGACTTACTCTGTACTAAACATTCTCCTGTTGATCAGCTGTGGGCAAAACATAGAGACAGATAATTTTTTGTGGTTTCTTGTGCAGCAGCTCTCATTTTCTTCTGTGTATCACATTCTTACTCTAGGTCTCAGTGTCTGATTAGAATCATAGAATGGGACCTTAAAGACCACCTAGTTCCAATCCCCTTGCCACCTTCCACTAGACCAGGTTGCTGAAAGCCCCATCCAACTTCACCTTTAACCATTCCAGGGAGCAGGCATCCACAACTTCTCTGGGAAACCTGGTCCAGTGTCTCACCACCCTTGTCATGAATAATTTCTTCCTAATATCTAATCTAAATCTACCCTCTGTCAGTTTAAAATCATTATCCCTCACGTATCACTACATGTCCTTGTAAAAAGTCCCTCTCCAGCTCTCTTGTAGGCCCCTTTCAGGTACTGGAAGGCTGCTATAAGGTCTTCCTGGACCTTTCTCTTCTCCAGGTGGCACAAACGCAACTCTCTCAGCCTGTCTTCATACCAGAGCTGCTCCAGCCCCCTGATCATCTTCGTGGCACCTCCTCTGGACTCATTCCAACAGGTCCATGTCCTTCTTATGTTGGGGTACCAGAGCTGGATGCAGTACTCCAGGTGGGGTCTCACAAGAGCAGAGTAGAGGAGGAGAATCACCTCCCTCAACCTGCTGGTCACATTTCTTTGGATGTAGCCCAGGATATGGTTGGCCTTCTGGGCTGTGAGCATGCATTGCCAGCTCATGTTGCTCTTCTCATCAACCAATACCCCCAAGTCTTTCTCCTCAGGGCTGCTCTCTATCCGTTCTCTGCCCAGCCTGTATCTGTGCTTGGGATTGCCCCAACCCATGTGCAGGACCTTGTACTTGGCCTTGGTGAACTTCATGTAGTTCTCATGGTCCCACATCTCAAGCTTGTCAAGGTCCCTCAGGATGGTTTCCTTTCCCTCCAGGATGTCAACTGCACCACACAGCTCGGTGTCATTGGCAAACTTGCTGAGGGTGCACTCAATCCTACTGCCCATGTCACCATCAAAGATGTTAAACAGCACAGTTATTAACAGGTCATTCCCAATACTGACCCCTGAGGAACATCACTCATCACTAGGGTTGGTATTGTCTCTTCTCCTCGTTTGGAACAGCACAGTGTGCTTCCTTGATGTTCAGTTTTCTTTCTTCAATCTTTCACACACCAAGTTTGTTTGTCTATCCATGTTTCCCTGATCGAGTTTGTCTCTGACTGAAATTCACGCTTGTGTAATTGGTGCTCCAGAGCAGTTCTGCCGTCCTGGCTCTCCTGTTCAGTAGGAGTCTGGAAACTCTGACTTGTTTGTACAGTCTTCCCTCATTCTTCCACCAGAGTTTCTCTGGACCCCGTGTTTTCTCCACATTCTCCCCTGTAATCTTTTCCATGAATTCTCTCAGTCGTCCCTCTGGGCAAAGAAAACCTCCACCAGGAACTTCCTTAAGAATCACGTCCACAATTTAGGCACCCAGACACAGATCACAACCAAAGTGCAGAGCCTCCAAATCAGTCACTAAATGACAAGAAAACAAACATTTCACTCCCCTTTTAAGAAGTTATGGATCTCCTTTCACCAACACTACAAACCACCCTGTACATTTTTTTCTTTTTATTGGCTGTGGGACATTGGCAGTGCACGCAGCAATGCTATACTTGAACAACATTTCCACTGATGTTATCTGCTTTAACCCAGTTGAATCTCTTATTTATGATAAACTCATCCAAAGTTGTCACTAAAGCACTCAGATGTCTTGTCCTTTGTCTTGGGAGGACTGTTACCTGAAGGTCTAATTTTACAAAGTAGTATCATATGTATGCTGCTTCTTTCTAATTTTAGCATTTGCTATAGTTTCTTACAGAATGTTGTGATTTCTGATGGCGAGCATGTGGCACTGAAAGTTGCAGATAGTAGAAGGCTTTTCTACTTAGGAAAAACAGCAGGATGTCCCTCAAAATACAGTTCAGCTTCTCAGAGATCTGACCCCAACCGTTGGGGTTTTTTTCCTTTTCTCTTTGCCCAATTACTTATCACAGGAAGGAAGTGTATTTAATTCCATGCCTTGCCTCATCCCTCATGAACTTTGTCTTTTCAGTGCGTATATTACATTTAATTTTTGTCTTCCTCTCTCAGAATCTGAATTTATACAATTTAGGGCTTGCGGTGGTTTCAGATGGATGAAATAAGTCATTCATGAATGGCTTGGACTGTGCTTAATGTGTTTCCCTTTCTCACTGAGAAGGTGAAGAGTTTCAATAAAATGATGTCCTTTCTGTCTAATTTCCTGCTTTGACTTGGTCTTTTCACTCTCCTTGAAAGCAAAGTGAGTAAGTACTTGGGGACTATGTAATTCACTTATAATTGAAACAATAGACTATAAGGGCTCCTTGAGAGCAATTACATCTATCGAGCCAATGAGTCAGTTGTGCATTTGCACTACGTCCAAGTAGTAAAATATATTTATGATTTTTTTTTTAATGAAAGTTACTGCTCACTTAGTCTTTAGAGGCAGCACAATGCATCATGAGGCAGGGAGGCTTAAATGTGAATCTACATGAGTAGTGTGTGTGACTTGACATGAAAAAGAGTGCATTATGCTTTGTCTGGGCACGCTGCATCCAACCAAAGAGTTACTACGTGTGTGATTAGAACCAGTCTGAGACATAATGGTTAATCTATAAAAACTAAAGTAGAAATTAAAGTAAATTTGAGAGCTTGGTGCTCAAGACTAGATAGTGAGAAGGGGATAAACTGCGTATTACTAAAATTAGAAGTGCTCAATTCCTTTGTTTGCTTTTATCCTCAACTGCAGCATAGGCTGACTCTGCTGACAAGCTTAGTCGAGGGCGGAAAAAAGCAATTAGAGTGTATTAAGCCATCCATCCAAGAGGGATTCTGGACAAATCAAATCCTGTGCAAGGCACTGGACTACAAAGAAAGGAGTCTGAGTTCAGCTACTAACCGAGTCAGAAACACAGTTGTGTGTGTGATCCAGCTGTGTCTGTGCCCTGTAACGCTGTGCGATCCTGGGTAAGCCACTTCGTCGTTACCTATACACAACTGATGTTCTCTGTAAAATGGAGAACAAACAGTGCTCATTTTTTTCCCTCTGCCTTTTTGGGGTCACCAGTAGGACACCTGCTCCTTCATTAGGTGGTACGGAGACTGTAAACTCCATGGGGGCTTTGCATAGGCGTAGCAGCCCAACCGAACCACATTATGTAGGAATTCAGCCTTAGGCTGAAGGAGTACATCCCCCCCCCTGTGCCAGACAGAGCCAAGGTAAAAACATATTCAGGGCCTCACTGAGTAGAGTCCTAACAGCTCTATGGTCTCACCAGCTCAGAGGCCCATGCAAGCCAGGTAGCTCCATGCAGTACCTGCAGATTGGTGCAGTAAGAGTTTTGCACCAACAACGCGGCTGCGCTCCCTCCAGCATCTAAGCCAACAGCCCGCACCTTCAGTACCACGTAAACAACAGCAGCACATTTGAAGGCTGCTCAGATATCTGCTGCACCTCTACAGTGTGGTTTTGCACGAAATATATGCTTTAAATGCTTTATGTGATGAGGCTTGTTCTGTGCTCCACAAAAATCCTTTTTCCCACAGCAAGTGTTTCATCTCCCTTTTAAAAGTAAGCATGCGTTAAAGTGCTTTTCACAAGAGAGATAATAGAGTACGTGTACAACATCTATCACAATAAAAGCCAAATCTCAGACAGATACTGGGGCACTATCAAAGACAAAAAAATAATAAATAACAATTCATATGACTTTCAGACCAATGCTTTCTGCCAGCACTAAATCCATCTAAAAAAATCCAAGTGTTTGTACAGCACCTAATTCTATGGAGTATAGGGGCACTACTGCAATGCAAATGAAACTTACAGCTGCTACTACTAAAAATGATTAGCAATGTAGTCATTTGTAGATTCTTCTCTTTAAAAATTGCGTTTCTTTTTTGCTTTCTGAAACCTTTTATATTTTTCTACGTTAAAAATTATCAAGTCAGTAAAAAGAAAATTGAATGTTTTTATAACAAATACCAAGTAACCGCAAATGGGCACATCCAGGTTATAAAGATGAGGTTTATAATGGCAATGCTGATAGATCGTTCCCGTTACCACATCAGCAGGGCACCACCAGAACACAGTGTTCCACAAAAACGAGATACCAAGCAGTACTGAAAATAACCAGAAATTTCTTGGTAGGCCTGATCTTTTTTTTTTTTACTGTTGCATTAATGAGCCAACAACCTTGGTTTTCTTAGTTTCCTTGTTCAGTTTGTTCAGGGATTTTTCAGAGATGGGTTATTAGGGGAGGTTATTAGAAAATGTGGGTGTTTTTATCTGTGCCGTTTTAATTTGTATACTTCCCCCGAATTGTCAGGGAGAAAATATTATTTAAATACCAGTTTTACAACACTGGTAACAAAGAGAAGAGAGACTACAACTTTCTTTTCATGAGGTGGGATCTTCTTTAGGAAAAACATAGGATTTTTACAGCCTTTTATGGTTTCTTTCTGCTTCTTCACAGATTAGCAGCAAATTCTCAGAAGGACAGACCACCTGCGATTCCAGCTTCACTGAAAAAGGGGTGGAGGTCCTTAGCACTTTGCCAGATTCAGGTCAGATTCTGCATTTACAGTGACATTCATTTAAAACCGATTAATGGGTTTGTGCTGAGAGAGCTAATGCTCAGGAAGAAAACCACCTGTCACCAAGATGGGCACCTGGTCCGAGCTCATGTGCCAGGTGGTCAACCTCATTGACCATCAGTTTCTGAATCCTCCAAGCCATTAATTCTATGAGCATCCCTGGTATGAGCATCCCTGGCTCCTCCAAGCTTCAGAACCCCTTCCTGTACTGGCTGTTCCTTTGCAAGCATTCCTAAAAAGTTTATGAACTTTTTGCTAAACCATAGATCTGCTGAATTTTAAAAATAATTATAAAAATTCTTAGAACTCAAAATTTCCTAATCTGGAGTATGCTTAAAGGCTCTCCCTTAGCTTCTGAAGCACACAAAGCCTAGGATATCTCATACAGTTTTTGGATAATTGCTTCATAAATGTGCAAATGCCTCCCTCTGCTTCTGAAGAGCTCCATTCATTAATAAGCTAAAGTGTACAAAGCAACTTGACTGCAAAAAAGAGTGCAGTGCAATACAATGCTGCTATTCCATATCCAGTATAGGAAGGAAAACACAGGTAAAATAATTTTCATACACTTTTTAAATGAGACAATTCTGGGGTGCATTGCAACAAGCAAGAGTCTTGTACAGCTTGAGGTCATGCTGACTGGCTTTTCAATCCGTGGCATAATCACAGAATCACAGAATGGTAGGGGTTGGAAGGCACCTCTGGAGATCACCTAGTCCAACCCCACTCCTACAGCAGGGTAACGAAAATGCATCTGTGAAATCTGCCAGCGTGATGCATCTACGCCTGCTTGTATCTGTCTTGAGCACTCATGCAGCAGCACTAATATGCGCACCACTTCCACGCACACACAGAGTGCATGACGTGCTGTGACTGGACAACAAGTTGGGGTAGGACAACTGATGCAAGTCGACTGCAAGATGCCACAAATGACTTGCACAGGTCACTTTCCCTCTTTTCAGGCTTAAACAAAGCTCAGGTTGGAAAGGTCATGTGCCTGTTGGCCACAGCCCCACTTCTACTCTTCTGCAGGTCACAGAAGAAACAAACACAAGAAGGTGCAGATTAAGGCAGCTCAGAAAATAGCAATGTTTGTTTTGACAACTCCTGACTTCTTGGGCATGAGCTGGTAAGATTTTCCTTGGCTTTAAAACCGTAGTTTCAAAACTCACCATGCCCAAAATGAACGAGCCAACAAATTAACGTGATTTCAGATGTGGGGGAGAACGGCTAATCAAAGCAGGAGGGTGGAGGAGCTGAGAAATCTCAAAGAATATCCCAAAGAAAGAAATCACTTCCCTTTCTTCTTCATATTACTGTGATTGCTTTCTTGTTGCTCTCATATGTTCTTCAAACTCATTTGATGAAAGTTGTTAAAAAATATAGTGTAGAAATAGGCAAAACCTGAAAACATAATGTATCATGGGCCAGAGGTTTAGAATTAGGGAGACACAGGCTGTGCATTCACTTCTTACTGCTTTTTCTTTAGGGTGGCGAAATGGTGTGAGCTGCGTCTGTCCTTCAGGGCTTCTCCTGCTTCTCCAGCCACCCGTCTCTGCCTCACCAAGCTGCTTTGTGCTTGTGAGCCCTCCTCAGAGAAGCTGTTGCTGACCTGGCAGCTCCTACCTGAGAGGGTAGGGCTGCAGAGAAAACGGTTTTTCTGTTCCCTCACCTGTTCCAATTCCCTTGGCCTGCGGTCGTGGATCTGGCCAGCTTCCAGAGAGGGAATGGGGTGGTAAGGGACAGCGGAAAGGATTTGGAAGGCAAAGACTCAGTGCTACACCGGGCACCAGCACGGAAGGTAATGCTGTTACTGTTACGCTGGCATGGGATACTACAGGGCAACATAGTGCAAACTCAACTGTACAGTCCCAATTTATCCCAACACTTGGAAATGACTGAAATAAACACTCAGTTAAAAAAAAAAAGGAGGGGAGGGGAGGGGAG
>VZSC01004433.1:124532-138518 GCA_013398225.1 Steatornis caripensis
GGGAAGGGAAGGGAAGGGAAAAAAGTAATTTGTAATAGCACCAAGTGAAAAATGTAGCAATTCTTGCTCTAAAAACACTATCAATGTGAATTCAATGAAAGTTTAAGAATATCCTAAGGGATAGAAACAGACAACAGACATAAACAAAATAATAAAGCTACCTCCTGTTTGTTGCAGTGTGAAATGTCTCCTGTCCTGCTGTGGAGGCTGACAGAATGCAGAGAAACAGGCAGGCTCCTTTCTCCGGATCCACAGTGCAAGAGGGGTACTCAAACCACACCACTTTCTCACTCCATGGTGGAACGAAAGGAACCTACACCCTCCAGAAGTGCCTGTCACCATCATCTTGGCCTTTTACTGGTTTCCCAGTAGCATGTCCCAGTATGTGACTATCACCCTAATTGCTAAGTGTTTCCTATTGTCTAAGAAAGGTTGCTCTTAGTGTGTAACATACACCTCTTTAGTCCTGTCCTCAGCCTGGGGAACAAATGGTGAGTATCCCCTTTGTAGCACTGTTCTGTTTGAAGCCTGTTTCCACATACACATTTGATGCTCTCTTTATTAAACTAAACAACACCTCTTTGGTCACTCTTTCTTTATAGATCGTGCTGTCTAAATCTCTTAGCACTCCTGCTGCTCTTGCTGAGCTCTCCCCTATATATACAGATGTATGCATGCACGTATGCATAGCCTGCTTCTTAAAGTATGTGTGTCCAAAACAGGACACATACCCCAGGAAAGGTCTTGCCCCTGCTAAATAGAGTGGAATAATAGCCTTTCATCTCTTACATGTGACATACACGAGAATGGCTCCACAGCATCTTATCTGCTGGCTTATATTCAGCCTTCAGTCTAAACCAGTCCTGTACTCTTTTTTTACCATACTTGGGCACAGACCAATATTCACCATTTTGGGATTTTTTTTGTTCTGTTTTTCTTTCAAAGGTAAAATACTTTGCATTTGCCATTATTGAATTTTACGGTATCAATTGTAGGCTATTTCTCAAAGTTATCATGGTTACTTGAATCGTAACGCTGTCTTCCAAAACACTTGCATCTCTTCCCGGGATGTTATCTTCTGCAAATTGTATAAGAGTATGCTCTATATCACCAGGAAACTTGACAAGAAGAACATCCAACCCTTGTGGAACTGGAGCAGACCTGTCAGCCCCAAATGACCTCAGTGGTGGAAAGTGAATAATTTATAAGTTCTGTTTGAGCATGATTTTGTCAGGCAGTTGTGCTCTCCGCCTCGTAGCAATTTCTTCTGAATGAAGATGTTCCTCCTTCTCAGACATTTTGCTCATGCCTTCCTCCAGCCGGTGGAGGCTTCTTCATGCCTCATCACAGAAAGCAGCCTCAGGGACTTGACGTGCTGGACTTTGTCTGCTGATGTGGGGTGTCACTCGTCATCTAGACTGGTTTTCTTTGTCTGTCAGTGAGGATATTTCACAGGGCTATGCCAAGAGTTTTACACTACAGTCAAGACAAAACTGTTTTGCCCTTATCCACTGCATTAAAGAACTAAACTGAATTCATGTGATACGCTTTATTCTTAACAAATCCATGTTGGCTGCTTCTCACAAGCTTATAATTCTCTAGGGATGAGCAAATAATTTGTTTCAATACCTTTCCAAGTATCAGAGCTGCAATGTTTGATTTACAGTTGTGGACCCTCCCTTCCCTGTTTTTTTAAAGACATAATGTATTTTATCATAAATCAGCAGAGCTGCCATGCAGGTTACACCCGTACAAATGAATGGAACAACACAGGCAAAATTCTTGGGTGCTGGGACTGAATCTTCCCTACCTTACACTGTGAGAAGAGCGATGGTTTTCTCTCAGCCAGCTAACATTTTCCCAAGAATTCCTGCACACTGTGCAAGAGCTGATGCAGGCTGGATGAGGCCATCCTGATGCGGATGGTAGAAGTTTAAAAATGTAGCAGTAGCCAACCATGCCAGTCTGTCCTGAGCAAGATAATGACCCCCATGCTTTTTATTTTGTAGATTTTGCCTCACTGATCACGGTAGAAAAAAACCCCAACAGAATACTTTCAGATATCTGAGATAATTAATGAAGGAGGTAAATGAAGGAATATGATCCACTTCCTACAAAAGAAAGAGACTTTGGGGAATGGCTGATGCCAGAAATTTTTGTATATTTGATATATGCCCATCAGCAGGGGTCTGACACAGTAAAACAGAGTATCACACACTGCCCTTCAGGACTGCAGCTCAGTTTCTGGGGCTAGATCGTTCCCTCTGCTCTCCATCCAGCCTGTCCTCAGCACCTGAGGTTTTTCAGAAGAAATTTTAGATGTGGTAGAGTTAGCCATAGTAATTAATTCACAGCTAGTCTCTGGAGCTCCATTAAGCAATGTTTCCAATAATGTTTCCAATTAATTTTTAGGTAATAGTGGTGCATGGCATTCTGCGAGGAACACTGAAGGTTGGTAGACGTCCATTCATCAAAAAATGATAGGAACCATGGCCTCTGTGGTGTACACAGATGTTGTTCTGATCTAGGGAAGCATTAGAAAGTAAAGTTAACACAGCAAGACAAAAGATACATCACAGTAAAAGATTTCTGGCCTTGCAATTAAAAAGAGAAGAGAGTAAAAGCATATCTATTCAGCAGAGAAAGTGGAGTAATAACTAAAGATAGCCTAATTATGGTCTAAAACCAGACAGAACACTCATTTTTTCAGTTTTCAGTGAGACAGATGACTGTACTGCGGAGGGGACACAAAAATGAGCAGAGACTATAATGATCTCCAGCAAAATCGTTCTGGCACATGTAGCAGGAGAGCAGAGGTGTGACAAGGGCGAGATGTGATGGCAGGTTTGACGCTTTATGACGGGACCGGAACAGAGCCAAAGCCTTAGTGTAGATCCACTTGCAAACTGTCCTCAAAGTGAGCATACCAAACCACAAAAAGACAAGTTGACTATGAAGAGTTTGTATTTATTAGAAGACAAATTAGAACAATCAATTTTTCAAATAGAGAACATTGGATGTTCTGGGTGAGAGACTTCAGTGCTAAAGATTTTCTAAGTGAGTTTTCCTCCATATGCTCTCCACTTGTGAAATAGTCAATGCAAACTTCTCAAGGGCAGGTCTTGCCTGACCAGCCCCACGTGATGAGCCGAGAGGCAGCTTCAATAAAAGTTGAACTGCCCAGTGAGATGCTTTCGGCAGGGTTTGGCCATGTGCAGGTGCTGGCAGTGGGAGCTGCAGGGGGCCTCTGTGAGAAGAGGCCAGGGCTGCCCCGTGCCAGACACATCTGGTCCCAGCCGGTCCCAGCCGTCTGAACCAGCCCCACCGCAGGACACAGCTGAGCCCCTCAGCCAAGCCGGGGGCGCCGGGGGGCAAACAGGTTCCAGAAAGGGCCAAAGGGGCACAGGCAGAGGAGGAGGAAGCCGAGGAGGAAGCCAAGGAGGGAGCAGCAGCAGAGGGACCCCGAGGCCCGAGGAGGAGGAGGGCAGGAGGTGCTGCAGGCCCGGAGCAGGGATCCCCTGCAGCCCTGGAGAGACCCCGCTGGAGCAGAGACCCACCCTGCAGCCCGGGGAGGGCCCCACGCCGCAGCCGGGGCAGATTTCCTGCAGGAGCTGTGGCCGTGGAGAGCCCAGGCGGGAGCAGGTTGTCCCTGAAGGGCTGCAGCCCGGGGAAGGGCCCGCGCTGGGGCAGGGAGAGGGGTGAGGAGGGAGGAGCGGCCGAGGGGGGCTGCCATGGACTAACGTCATCACAGTCCACAACTTCCTCAAGGAGGGCAGCAGAGAGGTTGCCACTGATCTCTCTAGTGACCAGCGACAAGACACAGGGAATGGAATGAAATCGAATGAAGCTGCATCAGGGGAAGTTCAGATTGGACAGTGGGAAAAGGTTCTTCACTGAGAGGGTAGTCGGTCACTGGAACAGGCTCCCCAGGGAAGTCATGGCACCAGGCCTTGCAGAGTTTAAGGAGCATCTGGACAACACTCTTAGTCATACGGTTTAGTTTTAGGTAGTTCTGCGAGGAGCAGGGTCTTTGACTCAATGATCTGTATGGGTTCCTTTCAGCTTGAGCTGTTCTAAGATTCTATGACCATAACATACACCCCCATCCCTTGTGCCACTTTCAGGGACAGGATTTAAAGGAGTGAAGCTGGGCATGGGGAAGGTGAGGGTGGGAAACTCTAATTTTAACTTTTTCTCTTCATTTCTCTCTACCTGAAACTATTTTAATTGGCAACAAATGAAATTAATTTTCCCCAAGTTGACTCTGTTTTGCCTGTGATGGTACTTGGTAAATAATATCCCTGTCTATATCACGCACTTTTTCATCATTTTTTCTCCTGCTGTTTTGTTAAGGAGGGGAAGTGAGAGAGCAGCTGAAGGAGTGTTGGCTGCTGGCCAAGGTTAATTCATCACATCTAGATAAGATTGAATTTAGGACAGCTTTCCAGACAGTCTCCCAGTGCAATCTCACCTAGGAGCTGAGGAAGCCCGAGCTCAACAAACAGAATGGAAGCCGAGCTGGAAAACTGGCTGGATGTCCGGCTCACGGAGCTGCAAACAACGGCTGAGCGTCCAGATGCAAGCTGGCAAGGGAGGACCCCGGCCACCAACACGGGCCTCCAAACACACTCAGCAGCAGCCAAGAAGATGACACAGACTGCACCCTCAGCAAACTGGCAGGTGATAGTAAAGTGGAGGGGGGCAGAGAAGAACAGGGGGCTGACACAGTGAATGGCAGCACTTCTACCCACAGAGACAGACCACAATAAACCCAAGGATGGGGCCAAATGAAACCTCATCATGTTCGAGAAGGAAAAGCGCAGAGCTGTGCACCCAGGGCAGGAGAACCCCATGCATCCCCACAGGCTGAGGAGAGCTGGCTGACTAACAGCCCTGCTGGAAAGGGACCAGCTGCCACGGCAGAAGCCAGATGAAACAGGAGCCAACGTCTCACCGCAGAGAGGACTGCGGGTAAGGGATCTTATCCCTTCTCTGCCTGCCACTGACACGGCCACTCTGCAGACACGGCGTGCTCAGGTGAGGACCCCCACTTCAAGGAGGATGCTGAGGAACCAAGGAGGGTCCAGCCCTGGGTACCAAGGTGGTCAAGGGCCTCAAGGGCATCACCCGCAGGGAGACGTTGAGGGAGGTGGGCCTGTTTTCTCTGGCAAAATAGGCTAGAGATCATCTAAGAGCTGTCTACGACTACCAAGATGGGAACTACAAAGACAGTCAAGCCAAATGCTTTCTCAGCACTGGCACACAGGATAAGAAAGAGCAATGGCCACAAAAGGCAGCATGGAAAATTCAGGGTGGACACGATGACAAACTTTTTCAGTAGGAGGGTGGTGAAGCCCAGGAACAGGCTTCCCAGAGAGGCAGTGGATTCTCTGTTCTTGGGATTTGTCATGGCTTTGTAGGACAAAGCCATGGCTGACCCCACCAAGTGCTAGTCAGAGCCCTGCTTTGAACAAGTGGTTGGGCAAGAGACCTCCAGAAGTATCTTCTGAACAGCACTTCAGTGACTCTGTGATTATAACAGCTGTAAAGCAAAAATGTGGCTGACTAGTTTTGATAAGCAAGGAAAGTAATATAAGTGAAGAAGAGTATTTGCAGTGACTGCAAGAGTTCCCATGTTCGGAATAGGGAGTTTGAAGGTTAAGTCCTCTTGAGGAAAAACTGCAATAAAGGTGGTATAAAGAAAGTTGGTGAGATCATAAACATAGTTTACCTGGGGCATCACACCTTCTTTATTTTGAACATTTATTTTGTTTTGTTCTGCCTTTTAGAAAAAAAAAATTTGCTGTTTTCAAGGGAAGCATAGCAGGGAATGCTACTTGCAGAAAAGATATAGCTGAGCAACTACTGCTATGTTCCTACAATCGCTGGAGGGCTGGTGGGCCTGGGAACCTGTGAAGAATTCAGCTGTGTGGCAGCATCTTTTCCCTGTGCACTCCGAGCTTTTGGGGCCTGGACAGAGGCAACAGATCCAAAACTAAGGAGGAGCTGAGAGCCGCCATCTTAAACACAGACGTGAATCCAACTCATCTTGTGCGAAGCGTTTCTAGACTTCTAGAAGTGAGGAGTCAGAAACTGCCTCCCTGGAGGCAAGTTATCGCCAGTCAGTGGATCTGCAGAGTCCTGCCTCTGCCAGAGGGAATGGCTGAGTCTGAAAACCCACTTCCCCTCAAGTACTTAATTAGGAGGAGCAGAAATGGGATGTAGAGACCATGACTGATAGACACTATGGATGCTGTAAGTGCATGACTTGTAAGGCTGAAAGCAGGTCTTGGAGACCTGTGGTGCACAGCTATGGTCCCATGTAAATGCTGCTTTCCATCTAGGCGCTATCAAAAACTGTGATCACATCTGACTGACCGAGTTCAGAAAAGGCAATTTCAGTGTGGACTAGGTGAAAGGAAGGACTTTTTGAAGGACCATGGGAATGGAGAGCATATTTTATAATGTCCTGTTTCATAATGAGTCTTGTTTAGTCTGGCAGAAGAGTGGCTGCAAGGGAACATGACTGCTTTCTATAAATACAGCAGGGAGCGAAACACTGGGGAGAACTATTTAAGTGAAAAGCCAGTTCTGGTGCAAAAACAAGTGGTATAAATTGGCTCAGAAAAAAATTACTCTGGCAGATTTCTAACCAGCCGAATAGGGATGTCCTAAGGCTGCCTAATAGCTGTAGTGTGTTGAGAGGGGGCATCCAAACTATTTTTCTGACAGTTTGACAGGTTTAAAACCAGATTGTGTGACTGTTTGCAATAGCAGACGATGGGACTCATTCACCCAGAGCTGCTCTGCCTCTGTCTCTGCAGGGCTGGTGTGTTGGAGGGTAGAGATGCTGCGTCCCCCATGCTGTTCTGCCGTCAGGGCAAAACTGCACTGCTCTTTAAATTGCTTTAGTAAACACAGCCTGAGTTTTCTTTTGCTTTCACAAATTTCTTGTTAATCTCAATACTTTGTTCCCCTGGTGTTCTAGGGAGATACTGTAGTCCAGCCAAAGTACCAACGCCTTCTTCTGTGCTTTATCCTCTATTTTTTCCAACACCGTCTGACACTGCTTCTGAAGCAGCATACCTGATATTCCGTCTTCTCCTTTATCTCCATGTTTTCACATCCGTCTTACTCTTCCTCTTTATTTCTTTCCTTCTGCCCTGTGCTACACCTGCTTGATCTTCCCTGCCAACCTGGATATCTGACTTCAAGTCCCAGCTCTTCTTCCACCACCATTCACTGCTCTCTTCTCACGTCTTCCTGAAGAGGGTATGGTATTACTTACCTGCAAGTTGATATTACATGGGAATCTACACCTACCAGATTCTGTGTGGAGTGTGTGACTAACAAGAGTGTCGTATGGTGGAGACCATAAATTAAACAAGAGCAGATGCACACTGATATAAAGCATGGCTTGGGGGACTACAACTTCTCATTTCTGAGAACAGACCATCAAAGACTCCAGGAGATTGCAAAGCACATGTTGGGAGACAGAGAAGCACCCAGCTGGGTTAAGGAGGACTTTTTGCTTGGGCATTTGCTTTCTTTTTTGAGGTGTTGGCCTTCTACTGGAAAGAAAGTTCCAGATCCCCAGTGCCTCTCTACATGGCTCTTTCTATGTGTGACTGTTGTCTGGTGTGCAGAGACTGTTGAAATTAGTTGCCAGTGTGCTCACTAAAGAGCAAAACACATCCTGCTCTGCAAAATGTGTCATCTGAAAGTGAAGCAGAAAAGCATGATGATTACATTCCTGGAAGTGGACACTCAAGGTCTGGTCAACTAGATGCTCTCTAAGCTCTACTGACTGGATCTCCATTGACTCTAACAGGGATTTAGACACCCAGCTCAGAGGTGGATGCCCACACACAGACACTTAGATGTAACCAATGGATACGCAAGTGTTGTTGGAAATGCCCCAGGGTATCTCAGATGTATTTATGGCAATGGCAGAAATTACACAAGATCTACAAGTGGATTTGTGAACTTTTGAAGCAGGAGCTGGAAGTTAAGCAGAGTCTTCTAGGACATCTTAAAAGGCACTGATGTTCTATGTGTCAGCAACTGAATCAAGCTCTGTGTGTCTTAATCCGGAGCTGGATTGCCTCTGAGAAGGATTACAGCTAAAATAAAAGTTTTCATGTGTGGTGAAGAAACAAGTAAGTTGGTTTTGCAAGGTCCACAGTTTCAGTGCAACATTTGCAACTTGATATTGATTATCCACTAAGAACCACACAGGCCTAGAAAAAAAAGAAAACACTCATGTTTCCAAAGAGGAGCAAAAGCAAGGTCTGAGTGAAAAATGATGAAGGCAGGTGACGGTTAATTGACTTACAGTATTTGGTGGCTGAAGACTTTGATACTATAAATAAGAAAATAGTGTTAGAAACGGCCTAAACTGAAAGAAGACCAACTTCGAATGAAAACAAAGTGTTCACTGGCTCAGAGATGTGAGATTAACTTGGCTAGTGATTCAATGGATCAAAAATTGAATCGATCTAAAGCCTCTGACTTTCCACATTATGTCCAGAAAATGTAACCTAAGTACAGCTAGACTGGAAGATTGCTGCCTGACAAATATTTTTTTTTCTCTTAATGGAAAATTTCAGCTCCATTTTTCCAGCAGCCCAAAACACCCTCTGCTTCCCACATTGTGAGATGACAACAATGCTCAGCTGTCCTTGGCCTGAGTTACGGCGTCCTGCCAGAAAGTATCTCAAGTTGTGAAAAGTCTTAAATCAACACATTTTACCACTGAAGAGCAAGGAAAAAGTTTCTAAACCATATGAAATATTCATGTCTAGCATCTTGTGAGATACCATCTGGTTAGATCAAACCAAAGCAGAGCTGATACTGACATAGAGACACACTGGATAGAAAGTAGGATGATGTGACTTGAAGATTCATTGTTTCATGACCTACAAAAGACCGCTGCAAAACCAGCAACCATTACTTCAGGAACAATTAACTTTTCAAACAAAGAATAATCCGAAAGAGAAATGTTGATCCTTTGGGTCTGTTATGAGGAAAATCATAACATACTTCAGATAAAATCATGCCTCTCATGAAGGCATTGACAATTTAATTGCAATTTAATATTTGCCTAAAATGTCTGTAAAAAAAACCCAACCCAACCCAAACCCCCAAAATACCAAAAAAGCACTTCTACAGCCAGAAGAACAAACAAACGGCAAATCCTGCTGCAGACATTGTGATCTTCCGGCATTTTATATTTATACTCCTAGAAGTAAATATGTCCTTTTTCCCCTAAAAGCCATTGTTCATGGGCCATAGTACTGGGGCTTGGGAGACGTGAGTTTTGCTCCTGCCAGAGCTATTTTTCTGTTATATGACCTTGAGACAAACATTTTACTTCTGTTACTTCTTCCCCTCCCACTTTCAGTCTGTTCCAGGTAGAGACAGTTTTACTGTGCCCTATACAACGGGGCCTCTAGGTGCTACTGCAATGCAAATAGTGGCAGCACAGGTGCAACTGCGAGTGCAACACGGCTTTTATTACCCAGTTACAAGGTCACTGTTGGGTGAAAGGATTGCTGCATAAAACGTCACCGAGCCATCAGCCTATGGCTACCTCACGGTTATATAATAATGTTGTTTCAAACACGGGGGAAGTATTTGAGGCTCTCCCAAGCTCGCGGCGCGCGGGGCATTGGGGCGAAACGGCCCTACGTAGGTGAGTATGAACACAGAGATGCTTAAACTGCCAGGGCCTTCCCCACTCTGTCCCTGTTGTTTGCATTTTACCCATTTCTTTTCTCAAGGTTAATTACACTTCGTGATAACTTGGAGGATAAGAAAACATTGTACCCAGTTCCACAGAGGGGAAAGATGAAGGAGACAGAGATGAAATGGCTACCTTGGAGTGACAGAACCGGAATCAGGACCAGAGTAATCTCCATTCCCTCACCACACTGCATACCTTGTGACAAAACTAAAATGCTACCACTTTAACAGCAGTGTCAGTCACGCAGTATGGGCTCTGCACAGGCTTTGAAATCCAGAGAAGAGAGCATCAAATGTTCCGTCCCACTTAATGTGAAAGCTGCCTTTGGAACATGTAAAACAGACAGGTCAAATTACATAGTTACACAAATATCACTGGATTTCTGGCATTTAGAAATAAAAGGATTTGATCTGTTTAATTTAAAAGTGCCTAAAACCATGCATATGTTACGTTAAAATCTAACGTGAAATGTTTTTCTTTTTGTATTTTCCAAAAGCTTAGCTAGAGACAATTTGTACGCAGCACGACAAAACTTTCCCTTAATAACATAAATATCTATGCACAAGTAATTTGGCACAGTGTGTCATTGCAAAATATTTTATATTCAGCAAAATGACAGTTCTTATCTAGTTCTTGTACAGAGAAACCCTTAAAGAAACAATCTTTTGCCCTTTAAAAGCCCCTTTCTATCGCTCGCTTTCCCATCTGTCTTATTTATAGCTCTCCTTTGTAAAGCGCTCCAAGATCTAAGAATGAAAAGTACTCATAAAAACTCTCTGTGAACGGGATTTGAAGTCGGCAGCACTTACGGCGGTTACACGTACAAAGGAAAACCTTAAGTGCAACGCCCCAGTATTCGAGATCAACCCTACATCACTGTCCTTGTCAACAATTTCGCTTTAAACCAGCGCTCACTCGAGGTCTGCATAAATGCATTAAAATGTCTCTCAGCCCTCCTCCCACTTATTTTCGGCAGGCGTTTCACTGCGCCTGTGAGCAGGGATCCTCTCACCCTGTTTTCCCTCATTGCACAATTGGCTCTCCATGGGCCTCTTTGGCAGCTCCAGCCCTTTTGGGAAGCAGAGTTTATTCCTCCCCTCCTTTTTCAGCCTTGCATTGAGGATGAGATCTGTGGCGTGGACTCGATGCTGCAGAATGTCAATGCCAGAAGTGGCTTTTCTCATGGAAATTGGGCGCGGGAGTCCGGCATTGTCTGTGCAAGAAGGAGAGACAGTTGCTTTTTTTTTTCCTTCCACTCTCTTTCTGGGAGATCATACTTGAACTGATGAGCTGTGGCTCTCTCACGTCTCACGAGTGCCAGATCCTTCCTCAGGACTGATTTCTCCATCTCCACCCTCACCTACATTGTTGCACCATTTTGTCTTTGTCACTTCCAATTAGTCGTTACAGGCTTGTCTTGCCATTTTTAAGATTTCATACATAAAAATGCCAAATAAGTGTATTTTACATTAGTTTACTCAAGCCAAGGGCTGTATTTACGTATGCCAATGAACGGCACACAAGCATTCATTACAGTGTTTGACCCCCTGGGAGAGAAGGAAGCACAGTCCTCGCCAAACTGGTGGGCATTAACAGATGTGCAGGAAGGAAACGACTTCCCCGGGGACACGTCGATGTCATATTGATATATCCCTGGTAGCATATTTATTTATGCCCTTCCCAAGAGTTCGCAGTTGAAAGTCTTCCCTCTGATTTGACTCAACACGGATTTTGTGGGGTGATCAGTAACACGGACACTACAGTTTTCTACTGTTACAAACACAAAGGTGCCTGGTGTCTTAATATGCAGCCCATCGTGGCTGAGAGCGACACTGGCCCCAGATCGTTGGCTGGTACATTGGAATAAGGCTGCTCCTGGCTGCTGCTGAGTGGCCAAACTCATCCCCTTCACAGCCTAGCGAGCCAGCCACAGTCAAGCACACGGTTTGGAGATGGGAAGAAAAAAAGAGACCCATGAAAAAGCAAGATCCAGCAGAGCCGCGACCTACCAGAACCGTGGTGTGAAGCCACCAGATCCATGCACAGGCTCCCCAGGGAAGGCTGGCATTACCCTCACCGGGCAGGTCAGCACCTAACCCAGCGCACACCACTTTGTACCTGCGCAAGAGCTGCCTTTCACCCGAATGCTCCTGCTCTGAATATCACCAAATTCGAGTGTTTTGCTGGCAGTTGGTAACAGAACAGTAAATCTAGGTGGGCTGATAAGAAATAAGCCATGTCACAAATTCAGTGATAGTTAAAAAGCTCTCTTTAAAACAATTTCCTCATTAGATCTCTGCCTTCAAATGAGCAAGACCCGACCACGTATGAGTTCACACTGCAGATCCTGATCTTGCCGTGATGGGACTTAAATTGGTTTGTTAATACTCTGAGAGAAAGACATTGTGTATTTCAAAGGCAGGGAAACTGTACCCGTGCCCTTCTATTCACCTTCAGGAAGGGTTTGTTGAATACATCTCCATATGTATTTCTGATGAACATTGGATTGCATTTCTGGATTAGTATTTCTGATTGAAAAACATTTGAAACCTTCATTTCGGCGCTGACAGACACGTGGCACATATAAAGTACACAGTGCGTCCTGTGTGTAGGGTAGATGAAAGACGCTGTATAATTGCCAATTGAAAGCATATTTAAATCTCATGCCTGTGTACTTATCTCGACGGAGAGCTTGCAATACACAACGTGTTGCCAATGCACACACGTGTCATGAACCAAGGCAAAGACCCAAAGACGCCTGCTACACCAGCCTTGCACAGAAGCTGCACGTGCAGCTGATGGTGTTTGAAGCAAAGGATTTACACATAAAAAATTTACACACACATTGTGTAGTGAGGCACTGAGATGTGCACCCTACTGTATGTTGTACATATTACATATATGGTATCTACGCCAAGTATTTTGGAGAAAGTAAATGCAGTTGCCCATATGCTCCCCAAACAATAGGAACGTGCTGTAAGTTGTGGGACTGCGGAAGCATTCCTTGGGGAATACTGATGCACTGTGGGCTAAGGAAGAACACTAGAGATGTAAAGGAGCAGAAAAACTACAACGGCACTGGCTTGGGTTGTGTAAGCATGCACAGAGAAGACGTGGCATTTACATTCCAGTGTTAAGATTTCCTTTCTCCTTCTGGAGAGGAGGATTCACTCTACTGAGGAGTGTGAGAGACCACGTCCTCCCGCATTCACCCTTATCTTTCCACCAAAGGATCAGAGGCCTTCAGCGCAACACGCTGCTCTGCCCTTGGCTCCACAGCAGCCCCGTGCAGCATTCCTCCTGCTCCTCCTCCACACCCCTCTACCTCTGCTCCCACTGCAACACCCCCCTCGCGAGAACTTTGTTCTCCTTCTCTCCTGCACGCTCCACCACCAGCCCTCCCTCCTACATCACTGACAAATATTGCTAGGGCTTGAGGTGAAAGGGGTGAAGCGCACGCGGGTGGTGGCCACAGCACAGTACACGACACAATGTGAATGATACACGCAGTCCACCGTGCATACACAGCACGCACGCTGTGGTCCACGAAGATCATTTACTCTGTGCACCCCATACCCCAAGCACACCATGCACCCCGCACACCATGCGCACCACGTACCCCATGCACTCTGTGCACACCATGCACCCCGTGCACCGCATACAACATATACACCGTGCACACCACGCACCCCGTGCCCCATGCACGCCGTGTACCCCACGCACTCCGTGCACACCACGCACCCCATGCACCCCCTACACCACGCGCACCACGTACCCCACGCACGCCGTGCAGCCCGTGCACCCTGTACCCCACGCACTCTGCGCACACCGTGCACTCCGCGCACCGCACGCGCCCCAGCCCGCACCCTCCGCACCCCATGGACCCCGCCCACCCGGCACGCTCAGGGCGCGCGCCGCCGGTGGGGGTGGGTGGGGGTGTGGAAGCGCCCCGGCGCGCGCTCATTGGCCGCGAGGGAGGCGGCCCCTCCTCTCCCGCCAAGCGCGTGCGCACGTGCTTGCGTGCGTGCGGGCGTCCGGGGAGAAGGCGGGGACGGCATTGGGGGGGGGGAGGTGCCGGGGGCGGGCAGCGCGCGCGCGAGGTGGAAGGGGGCGGGGATTGGTTGCCATGGGAGTGACGTCAAAGTGTGTCGGGGACAGGGAGCGGAGACACGGAAAAGGTCAAACTAAAGGCGAGGAAGAGACGCGGCCGCCGCCGGGCCGGGGCCGGGCCCGAGCCCGAG
>VZSC01004433.1:139048-163504 GCA_013398225.1 Steatornis caripensis
AGGGCAGAGGGGTGCCCTGGGCGGCGGCGGCGGCGGCGGGGGGGGCAGTTTGCCTCCAGCCCCCCGCGGTGGGGTGAGCCTGGGGAGGTGGGACCCACCCTGTTGCACTCCGCGGCGTGGGACGGGGCTCTTGCGGGAAGGGAGAGGAGTGTGTCTTAATATGCAGCCCATCGTGGCTGAGAGCGACACTGGCCCCAGATCGTTGGCTGGTACATTGGAATAAGGCTGCTCCTGGCTGCTGCTGAGTGGCCAAACTCATCCCCTTCACAGCCTAGCGAGCCAGCCACAGTCAAGCACNGCCCATGGAGGCGGCTGTGCTCCCCGCCGCACCGCGGTCTGACCCCGTTGACCTGCGAACAGAAGTTGGGCTCCCCCCCACCGCCTAGTGGGCTGAAGGGACTTCTGCCCCCCGCCCCGGCCCCCAGCTTTGCATAACTTGTCTCCCGAGCTGACTGTCCCTTTCTCCCTGCACTTTGCCCTTGCCCGGTGGTCTGTAGCATGAGGGAGTAAGACTATTCAAGGACTGTTTTTTTTTTTCTCCTTTAGTGAGAAAGCTGCCTCACAAACAAGGCAGACTTCCTAATAATGTATATATATATATACACATCCCTTCAGCAGCCCAGCGCTGAAGTAGGGTTCTGTGTCTGTACAGAACGAGGCCCTTGGGTGTGATTTTTTTTTTTTTTTTTTTTTTTTTCCCCGAAAACCCTGGAGTGAAGCTGCTATTACAATATAGTTTGAATGCCACAGGCAGACTGTTGTCTCTTCGTGTGCAAAGAATAATTCAGAGGAGCAGCAATGACTCAATAGAAAGTATTAGTTGCATGAAGGCAAAACCAGGTGAAGTTTCTTATTTTACCACAGACTTGCTCTGTGACCTTGGATCAGCCTTCCTGCATCAGTCCTGTTTGCTTATGAATCAGGAACAGCGGTGTTTTACAAAAACGTACTGTGAATAAGTGTAGTAATGACTGAAATGCTTATCTCCTGTAGTAATGACAGGTAGATAGATAGTGATGTTATTTCTACTATAGAGGCTGTAGCTAGAGTGTGAGTATTTTGCTTGCAGAATTTTCCTGTAGTAGCTACACTTTGATGGAAATAGGGATTTGCTTAAAAATACATTTAATAGCCTGTGATATTGCATGATGTATACTGTGTGGTTATCTTATCCTTCATGTTTCTATGAAGAGTGCCCTCTAATATGCTTTTAAAGGGCTGCTATTCCACGGAGCAAATAGTTTGTGAGTTTTTTTCCCTCCTGTTTGCATAGAACAAAGCTGGTGTCCTCTTCCACTGCTGAGGAAACCTTGTGAATTTCTAATATGGCTGATTAGCTCTGATAGCTGGCATCTCTCAGCTGTCTGGTGTTAGATTTGGCGTTTTGGTACGGAACTGGAAGAGGTATTCCGGTATATGTGATGTGATGAAGAAACGACTTCTGGCATTGGTTTGTAACTTACTGTGATGCTATTCAGTTGTACTTGCCAGGGTTGGGTAGTTGTTTTAACTCAGTGCTGTTTCAGGGCACCTCTGTATTTGCAAGAAAATATTAAAGGGAGTGATAATAACTTCCTTACATCTGTAATGAAAGATAAACTGAGTTTTAGTTCAGTTTTAGGAACAGTATTTTCCCTCTCACCTTATATGATGCTGTCTATTAAAAATCAAATGCCTTAAGTATGCCATAGGCAAAAACTTCAGTACAGGAGTCCTGGAACTGTGAAGGAGTTACCTGTTGTTGTTCACATGCTGCTCTGAAGTGGTGTGCAGCCACGGCAATAAACAGGTGAAAGCAGCCAAGCACAGAGCTGAGAGTTGCTGCTGTTGTGAGTACTGACCTGAGTGAGCTAAGTTTTCCCTCTTTGCAGTTTTGCTTTATACTGACTTGTGCAATCTATTGTAGAAGGATACATCAAGAAGAAGCACTGTTTGATATCTTAAGAGGTTTTTTTTAAAGTAATGTGATCTATAGTTCCTCGCTGGTCTACTCAAGCTAATATGAAACTTGCATAATCAGTTTTAACATCAAATGGGAAAGCTTTTATGTGTTGATGAAGCAAGCCCAACACAGTTAGGGTTGGTTGGTTGGGGTTTTTTTCTTTTTTTTTTTCCTTAACAAAACTGAAAGCAGCTCTGGTAAAATGGCAATTCATTGTTAATTCATAGTATGTAGGTGCCCTGGAAAAATCAAATACCGGGTTTCATAGCTACCCTTAGGCATCTTTAATTTATGCAGGCAGGGCTCACTGAGTAACTACTGTAAGTCTCATTGACCTTAGTAGCTTTGCAGAGGTCGTATTTTAACACAGCTAAGTTGTGCTTGAACTGTTTTTTTCAGTAAGTAGGAGCAATTATTTGCATACGTAATTACATGCTTTCTTCCAGTTCTCCATTACATTTTCTGTTTTTCTTTAGATTCTTGCTTATAAATGCTGCAGTAAATCTTGAGTCTTCTTGGATTTTATTTTTTATCTCTTATCTTAATGTTAGGAAGAAACACAAGATTTTGAGAACAAGTTCTTTTTCAAGATCTCTGTAAAACAGAGCAAAGCGTGAGGTTTTACAAACAGCTAGAAAGGCCAGTTTTATGATCAGAGGAACTTGGCCTGTGCAACCCAAATGTATATGAGTGACATCAGCGTTTTCCTGAGCCATGTATGCTGTTCATTTCTGTTGGTTCCCAGCAGTGCCCTGTGTCTTATGTAAGCTTGCACTGTACATCCTGTCCTGCTGTTACCATGCATGAAAATTCATTGGCGTTATCTTACTGTAGGTTTTGAGAGCCGAATAGTTACTGGCTGCTTGTTGTCTCAAATGTCTACATGTGAATTTCTTACAAGCATGCCGGAGAGGTCTTTGCCAGGAGCATAGTACTGTCCTCCTAGGAGACGTCATAGGAGTAACTTTGAGTGAGATGCAGCTCGTCCCCCTGCTCCTTTTCTTAATGGGAACTGTAACCACTGTGAAGTAATATGGCTACAGAGATAATCGTGAGAGAGATCTTACTGGACGGAGGCCTTGATCTGTGCCATAGATAGATGGACTGACCACTAATGCAGTTTTGATGGCTGGTGATAAAACAGCGGTAAAACCCAAAGGACTAAATTTTCAACTGAAGCTTTGATAACACTAAGACTGGAAAATAAAGGCGTTTATGTACTTTCACTGTGCACTTCTTGTTAACAAGGTCTTTGAGAGGAATTGTGCCTTCAGATACTGATGCTTTAAACTTGTTCTTGTAGTTAGCATTTAGTCATGCATAATGAAGATCCTGTCACTTGATGGGTGAAGCTGAAACGAACTCTGCATTATAAGCTCTCGAAACCAAACATTCCTTCTGTTTTTCTTGCTTACTAAATCTAGCTGAAACTTGCTGGCGCAAAATCCTGCAGTAACACAATGTTTATAGTTTAATTCTAAGTAAATCAGGCACTTTCTTTGAACAGTATCTAATGTTTCAGCTTAAAAAAAAAATAGTGTTTCTTAAATACACTCTAGTCTCTTTTGTTAGTGCTCTAGCAGCGTGAGGGAGCCAAATTCCTGCTTTTCTGTCTTGGTGAACATGGTTGTCCTTGTCTGGCTCCATGGCTTGTTTTGAACAGCTGGGAAGTTTCCTTATGAGTATATGTAGCGCAGTCATGTACAGGACTGTGCAAGATGTATAGCTCTGCAGTGGAACCATATACAGAAGGGAAGAAGGGTTGATGTGGACTAGATGCGCACCTGGAGAGGAGAGCTGATGTGGCCTGTGGAAGTAATGAAAAAATTTTCCTGTCACTTTCTGCAAGTGATCTGTTTCATACTGCTGAAACAATTTCTCATTGTAATGGAGAAATAAGAGGAATATAAGACTTGACAAGGAGACTGATTATCTGAAAAGGAACAGGTGCAGTGCTTTGACACTTAAAAGCTAAATAAATTCCTGTAAGTGAGCTGTTCCTGCATAGTTTAGGGAAATGCATTGGCAAAACATCTAAGATGGACTTGGATTTTCATTTTTTAGTAAGGAATTGAATTATCACTGTTGGTTTTATCACAAAAATCTAGGAATGTATGGGCTTTTCTAGTGCTTTTGTTATTTTTGGAGGATATGCAAATCTATTTTAAAACCATATGCAGGAAAATGAACAGCAATGCAGTTGTATGCATTTTAGAGACTTGTAGCAGCTGTAAGAGTAAACCTGGTTAAAAAAACCCCAGCCCTCCCAACAAAAAAATAAATTCAAAAGCACCTTCATGTAGCACATTCAAGGTTCTGTTATATTATATTTGATTGCTTTACGGATACTTATGTGAATATGAAAGTCCCTGTAATGTTGTCATTACTCAATAGCCTTTTCATTATGTAGGTGTAGGCAAATAAAATGTAGTCTGGGTGCTTAAATCTGTTAAAATATTTATAAGAAAGTTGGCTCTTGGAAAAAGTTTCCCACAGGATGCTGTGGGTGTCAGGTCTAAAGGTCAGTGGCAGACAAAGTAAAGTGAAGGCTCTTTTGGATTTATTTTTCTACAGTTTTTTTAAACAAACTCTTCTTATGTAAAGAAGCACGGAATCTTTCTTTGTTACTTCCTAAATTTCCAAATGCTAACAGGCATTTACAGGTTTGTTCGTACTTAAGCATTTTGTTGAAAACTTTTATGTCCTTGAGGAGGGGAGGAGGGAGTCAGTGCAGTTAATATATTCATGAACTCTTAGCATGGAAGTTCCTGGTGTAAATCAAAAAAGCCAGATGGAGTTTTAAGCAACTGTCATGTACAACTTAGGAAATGAACATTCCTGATACTAATAAAAGGGCCAGATTGGAGCTACATAATTAATCCCAGCATCCTTTTCAACACATGATAAGATTTGGCTATAACAGCTGTAGAGTTAATGGAGACAACTGTCAAGTTCTATGAAGCAGTGGATTGTTTGCCAGAAATAAAAATACCTGCATGCTTACTCCTGTACGTATCTACTGGTGATGAGTGCTCGTGCTGCAGTTCAAATGGGACAGTATGGGTGAGCAGTGACTGACTTGATCTCAAATCTATTTCCTGTGTACATAAATATATTTATGTATTTAATATGTATAACTTATCTGCATACATATTTTATGTATATAAATATATTTAAAGGCAGGAAATAAGTATATAGGTGTTTTAAGTGTTACATGGCAAAACTTTCTCTCTGTTGAGGTTGATTTGAAATGGGGACCCTCAGGAAACAAACCTTGCAATTAAGATTATTCACTGTATCTATCAGTGACCTGGAAGGAGTGTGCAGGAAGGTGCCAAAAAAAAAGGCTTATGAGATGGCACAAAGTCTGTGTCAGAGACAGACAGGAG
The DNA here is from genome assembly GCA_013398225.1 of Steatornis caripensis. Classification (NCBI taxonomy): domain Eukaryota; kingdom Metazoa; phylum Chordata; class Aves; order Caprimulgiformes; family Steatornithidae; genus Steatornis; species Steatornis caripensis. The sequence continues at coordinate 144,380 of VZSC01004433.1, forward strand.
GAGGAGTGGGCAGATGGCAGTCAGTACAAAACAGGTGAATAATCAGGTCGAGAACAAGCTGAATAGGCTGTGCAAGCGAGTATGCTGTTTGCATGCTGCTTGCAGTTTTGGTTCGGTTAATGTGATGGGGGTTTTTCCTGTTGTGATCTATGGAATGGAGAGGTAAAAGTCTTGTAGCTGGAAATGTATGTAATGGTGAAAGCACACTTGCCATTGTCAGAGGGAACTTCTGGGGTCAGTAGAAAGGTCAGTGCTTTCTCTTTTGTTAGTGCTGTAGCAAGGGTGAGGGAGCCGAATTCCTGCTTTTCTGTCTTGGTGAACATGGTTGTCCTTGTCTGGCTCCATGGCTTGTTTTGAACAGCTGGAAAGTTTCCTTATGAGTACTGATGTAGCGCAGTCATGTACAGGACTGTGCAAGATGTATAGCTCTGCAGTGGAACCATATACAGAAGGGAAGAAGGGTTGATGTGGACGAGAAGCGCACCTGGAGAGGAGAGCTGATGTGGCCCTGATGATATAGATGGATTTAAAATCTTAGTGCCTGGATCACATGGACGTGCTGCATGATGATAGGGTTGGGTATTTTTGTTCTGAACGGTCTAGAGGGTAGCAAGACAGACTTGTGATGATTTGTTTACATAATTTATTTTATCTTGCTTGAAAACTTTGAGTCAGTGTTTAGCCTAACTCTTCATTGCCTGGCTCCGTGATCTTTTCCAGGTTGTTGCTTGGAGGCGCTACAGGAGTGATGAAGGTAATAAAGAACAAAGGGATGGTTGTACTGAAGATCCCATAACACCTAGCACAATGCTAAGGATTATACAAAAAAAAAAAATCCAGAAATGGAAAAACTCCTCCCCCACTAATTCTTGCTTCAAAAAGGTTATAATATTGATTTATAACAATAAAAAGGCAAACACATGGAAGAGTATATTGAGATCCTGTTGATCAGGCTGTCAGTAACTTTGTCAGTACAATAGTAAGCTCAGTCTTCCCTGTTTATGTTTGTTTCAAAATATTCCTGCTTTTTTTCCTTTTTTAGGGAGTTCTGTAAGTTAAAACAGCAGTGAACTGGTCTAAGTGGAGAATGCCCTACTACCCAATAAAGAGGCATTGCTTTGAGCTGGCATTTACTGAGAAGGAGCACAACCCACCTTCCAGTTTAAAATTTATTTACTACAGATAAGTTTACTATGCCTTTAGTAATACTAGTTTGCTGCTTGTTTACTGTTGTCTTAGGATGCCTCAGTCTGAACACCACCAGTAAAGAGTTTTAACAGCACAAGAAGGTTGAGGCAATTAGGTGTATGTTTCTGCAGAAGTGAAGGTTAGAAAGATAAAGGAAAAAAGATTAAAATATTCACAAGAAGTGCCCTAGATAAGATTGTTTCATGTCTGAGGGCATGTTGAATCCTGTGGGAATGAGGAAGCTAAACTACTAAAAGGCCGTTAAATTCTTATGTTTCACACTGAATCAACACGATGTTAGATGCCAAAGTGGTATTAGTGGAATTTGTAAGAATGTGGGCATTTTATATAAAGAATATAGAAATAAAATAAGTTAGTCCAAAACAAATCCTTTGCTGTGTCAGAGCTGTGTGAAGAATGAACATTGGAGGCTTAACATGAGTATAATAAATCAAAATGCCAGATGAGCCTCAGAGGACTTTCTTCATTCAATTCATTGTTTTCTCTGCAGATACAGCATGGTTCAGCCAAATGCAGGGTTGTCTGTCTTCTGGTGTTCAAAGTGTTTCTCAGCGTTCCTGAAGACTGAGCTCTTTTCTATGCGTTATCTTAAAGTGCTCAGTTCATCGTTTGGAGCGTTCAGTGCACTGAGTACTTTTATGTGCAGAAATCACAGTGTGAGTTTCCCGTTTTGGGTGAGTAGTGATGTATGTTGTGTGCTGTTGATAACCTACAGAAAAGGCTCAGATTTGTACCTTCTGGAAAAGACTATTTCCCAAAGCTGATGCTTGGTAACAGAAGATGCCCTGCTGACCCTCTGCAGCTTGGCAGAAATGCTGCTTGGTGCATGAGCTTCCTAAGCGTGTATCCCAGGGTACAAACTGCTCGGAGCTGCTGGCACAGAGTATTTTTTTTTTTAACCTTCACCAAACTGTCTCTTTTCCCAATATCCTCAGTATCAGGCAAACAGAAAAGTAAAATAGAGGGCAGAGTTATTTAGTAAGAGAGAAATTGGAAACAAAAGGGTAGAAGTAGAACAGACTGAAAACTTCTGGGTTAAACAAATGGTGGCCTGGCTACCTGTTTGTCTGCTGCTACCTAGAATTTCTAAGGCATATCTCAACTGTTGGACCTGGGGAGTCAGCACTAATGGCAGTAGTCTCACATCAGTGTTAGTTTTGATTAAGTATTTAAAATTAAAATTGCTGTGAACTTCCTTTCTTTTTCCTCATCCTTGCTAGTGCTCTGGCTGGGGCTGTGAAAGCTGTATGTCGTTCGTGGCTCTTCCTGGAAATGGGCATCTTTGTGCTTAAAGAGTGTTTCTTTTTCTTTTTATCCACATTCAATATGCCTCATTATTTTAACATACACATTACCTAAGTGTGCGAGTATGTTGTAAGAATGTATTGTTAACCTGGTGTTTTCTGGGATTATCTTTAGCTTTTCGTAGAGACCATGTGTGATATGTTATTAGCAGTGCTGATAAACTTTGTAATTAAATTACCTGATTATATGCGGGTTGTGCTTGTAAATAAATATCCTTTCTCATGATTGCCCCTCAATCTACTTGTTTTGGAGTTATGCTTATCTTAAATTATTGTTCAGTAAACGTAACCAGTAAAACTTTAACTTAAGAGCAATCAATATTGCACTCGCTTCTAGAAGGACAAGTAAACACATTTTTTCCATCAAATTAGGTTAAGACAAGAAATACTACAGCTAACTAATTTTTAATATTAGTTTGACAGATGGGTGCTTTAGCCCGATAAGACAAAGGCAGTGTTTTCCAGAATGCTTTTCTTGATGGTGGTTCTACAAGCCTAATTCTGATCTCCCTGTAGGTCAAGGGCATCTTCATTTTCACATAGCCCTTTGCTGTGGGATAACTAAGCCGTCTGCTGTCAGGATCAGGCACTTTCAGGTCACTGGAACACTGGGAATGTTCTAGTATCAGGGAAGCTAGTTCTTCTGCAACCTGTCCCTCATCTGTTCTGAATATATCAAGGGAGTATTTCAAGTAAATATCAAGGAAAATCAAGGTGAATTCTAGAGCTTTAGGAAGATTGGTGTACTGTGTCTCTAGCCTTTATAGCAGGAAAAAAACCCCCTATAACCCTAAACAGAACTTGCTATGTTTAAAACTTGAATCAGTTGTGATATAAGACATTCTTTAACAAGAAACTTGTGATATTTTCTTTGCTTAAAATACACATCTGTCTATTTTGACTCTTCCCTCTCCTCTGATTTTTTCAAATTACTCTGAAACATGAAAAATGAGTTGCCATATCTGATCCAATGCTTTTAATATTATTAATTACAAAATAAATGTAGTAGTTGATACCCTCAGATATCACGTAATTAGGCATGATATTCTGGTCTTGTATTTTTCATTTTATTTCAGCCTGTATGACTCTTCGAGTTCAAAAGCCTAATCAAAATTTTACAATGAGGTTTTTCACTTTAAATATGGTGACTAAATGACTTGTCTTCATAAACAAAACTAGTTGGATCAGGAACTGCTAAGTTGGAGGTTCAGTTAAAAGTCAGGTTATGCCAAATATTAACTAGAAGCAGTAAAATCTCAGGAAAGTAAAATGAATCTATGTACTTAAACATTCCTCTGTTCTAAAATATTGATTGAAGCTGTGATTCTGTATGTTAATGTGAAGTTGCATACTACGGTATCAGGGCGAAGTACTGGTTTATTTGTTGCTCTTTCTTACACAACACAAATTCTAGTTGAAGTTCCTTATTGTTGTAGTGAATGATATCTGACTTCTTGCTTATATGTAAATTAAGAAACAAGACCTTTATTTACACAGCTTGACTTGCTGTTACACGCAGTATTTCTTTTAAATTTCTCCTAAGAGTACCAAGCGTCCCAGTAAAACCGAACCTCTGCTGCAATTCTCAAAGACTGTTAATCATTAATTATTTTTCTTTTTGCAAAAAGGCAAATTTTTTCCTAGGTCACCTTTAAATGAAAAGGTTAATACTAGTTTTCTGTCAATTTACTGGCACACTGCAAATCTACTATTGCAGAATTTTCCTTAATAGTTTAGGTAGTTTATAATACGCTGTTAACTTGAATTATGTGGCTGGCTGCTTCAGTGATTCCTTCACCCCCTGTGTAATCCAGAAGTTATTTTAGCTGGCTGGTTAATCTTCGCACATATATGACTTTCTGATCATGGGAGACTAAAGCGCTATGGTGTGCAGGCTATTGGTAACTCTGATGTATCTTGTCTTTTAAGCTGCTGCTCTAAGTTGAAGACTATAATTAGTTTGAGCAGTTCTACTTTTAAATAGTATTGTAGTTAAATTGGAATCTGAGAGATTAAATGTGAGGTTTCATTTGCATTTGGAGTTTGACAAATATTGCCAACTATTATACTCTCTTGCATTTAAGTGGAGCCTAAGGCAACTGACTCTTCATGGCTTTGTGGAAGGGTGGTGAGTTTGGTCTGTTGGTGTTGCATATGTTTTGTACTATGACTGGAAGCCTGTATTTGCAGTACTTGCTAAAGTGTACCTTCATTAGTCCCACTGTACAAATTAACTTTTATCTAACTATTTTCACAGAACATATTTTTTCTAGAAATGCTACGGACGATGCTTATTACTCTAGTACCAGTTACGTTTAATTCTTCACATTCAAAGAACATTACGAACTGCACATGAAATTGAATATTTTTTTAATTGATTTGATTCCCTAGAGGAATTTCTTGATGTTTTTACGACATTTCTGTTGAGCTAATATGGTCTCCACTGACCTATGCTTGAGATACAACAGTTCTGCAAAACTGACTGTGAATTTGCAGTTGGTTGTTCGGATAAAGAATAGAAGTAGTGGGTGTCTGTAAAAGTGCTTTCAGTAACTTGTCCCACACTTGCAGGTAAACAACATAGAAGAGGTTGAGGAAAATAGCTGATTTACAAGTTGAGTCAATCTCTGAACATCTTGAGAGTTTTCTTCGGTTACCTATCCTGGTTTCTTTGGCTTATTAAAAAAACACAAACAAACAAAAACCAAAACCAGTTTAAAGACATTATAGCTGTTGTGGAAAGATGGATGAAGGTACCTTTCAGCTCTTTCAACAAGTGAAATAAGTCTTAAGGACTGTAGTTATCCTTGCTCTTCAAACCTCTTTTAGGGAACATCATCTGGTTTAAGAATTGAGTGCGGCAGGATTCCTGTGAAGAGCCACAAGTTTCTGTATTTTTTATTTTTATAAACACATTTTTCATATGTAAATGTGGTGAAATGAGGTGTGCAGCTTTAATTTTTTTTCTCATTTGTTTCGGGGAGATGCCTGGCTTTAATGAGATTTTAGTTTGGGCTCTAGTAAAGTTCACTTTAAAATCCTGATAAAATCAAATTTATAATGTAGACACTCCGGACTTAATGATGTTTTTGTGAGGGAGCTCTGCTTTCAGGCTTGGCTTGCATCTCTCATGCAGACTTTTCTGCGGAGCTGTACCCTTGACCTAATGAAGTAACTAATGTTTGTGTGTTAGTAGCCAGCCACCAAAGGACTGAACCACATCCTTGGTTAGAGGTTTCCACAAATATTTTTCAGGAATATTAGTATTCAGAAATGCATTGTACTGCCAAGTTCCTCAGGGGAGGTTTTGCCTTAGGTGCTTTAGATGCTTCTGACTATTCGGAAATGTTTTTGATTATTCTTGCATTCTTTTGGTCTGTCTTTGCCTCTCTAAGGTCAGGATGCTTCCTGGACTAATCTGCACTGTCCACATACCAGCAGGTGGAGCGTTGGTAACATAAGACTTCCAACTCCCCACAGCAGTTAGGAAAAGCCATTGCCATGTAAGTCCTGCTCAGTCCATTTCTGTGGAGGTGGAGTCTGCTGACTCTGTTTGGCATAGAAGTCTGTGGGAGGAGCTCCGTGTTAACATAAAATGCCAAAGGACAGTTGTCAGACTTGCAGTTGGGGTGAACTTTGATGCCAAGAGTGAAAGGCAAGTTGGTGTTCCTCTGCTGGTGTTTTCAAATGTCAGTTTCCTGTTGCAAGGCATGGAAGTATTGAAGCTGCCTCTAAAGGCTTATAAAGTTGATCCTACCTGTAGGAGAGCATGATTTTGCCAAATTAATTTTTTTTGTTGTTGTTTGCTCTGTCTTTGAGATACATAGCTCACTGACGTTACTGTTCCCCACTCAAAAAGTTGGTACAAGAGGTCTTAAGTATTGCTCTTTTTCTGTGGGGGTGGTGGGGTAAGGTTCCTGTTGTGGTTAAACAATTTACCTATATTGATTTAACACCGTTGCCACCAAAGCATGCAGTCCTGCCCTATACAGTACCGTCTTGTTGCTGCTGAGGATTGTACTGCCATGCAGTGACTGAGCTCAGCTACCTGCTGTAGCAGAAAACTGATCTTTTTTCTTTTTTTTTCCTCCCCCAGGATTAATTTGCAGCTGATATAGCGGTTGTCCAAGTAACTTTCTTCATGAAATCATAAAATTCCTGTAGCACTGGAGGAAGCAGGAATCCCTCAGCTGGAAGACAGAGAGAGCAGGGCTACTCTTCTGCCAGAGTGCTCTTACCATGTCCAGTTTAAACCGCCCTGAAAGTGCAGCAGTAGTCAGGCTCTGTGGTGTGAGTATGCTCTTCGTGTTTTTGGAATGGTCATTGTGCAACAGCCTCCCTCATTAAGGTAATTACAAAGCAATACTAAATTGCACTAAATGGTGTTCTCATTGTGCAGTTGTTTTCTACTTGAGGTGTGACGAACGTCTTAGTTGCATGTAATTGTTGCCTTAGTGCATACTCTGATTTTGCAGGCATGCATAAAATTTTAGTGTTTAGGTTCTGTCACTGAAAATGCAGCGAATAAAAATTGCTTCAGGATTAACTTCGGAATAAGCGTGCATTATCTCCAGAATGCCTGTCACTGTAGGCTGGATAATGGTGTTTTTTTGCTGCTGATCCTGCTGAACATGCAAATCAACTTCTTTTGGATGAAACAAAATTGAAAAGTGTGCTTCTGCATTTAGCTAATGCATTTGGTTTAAGGCTATTTAGATTGTAGGTAGGACTAGAGCTAATTCTGAAGTGAGATCCTCTGGATTATATGTGGTTGGAATATTGTATTCAACACAAACTGTTTTGTTTTGCAAATCTCCTTCTCTTGCAGTGCACTGATGTGGCCATAGGTTTTGCTTTTAGATGGATACATTAGTTAATTCACCAAAAGGTGTGGAAAAACACCAATCAATGCAAGGAAGAGGGTTCATTTTAGCTACTAGTCTATTGATTACATTGAGTACCTCATTCTTCTTTTGAAACTCGGTGTCTGCATGAGATAATTAGAATCATAGAATCCTTTTGTTTGGAAAAGACCTTTAAGATCATCAAGTCCAACCATTAACTTAGCACTGCCAAATCCACCACTAAACCATGTCCCTGAGCACCACATCTACACGTCTTTTAAATAGCTCCAGGGATGGTGACTCAACCACTTCCCTGGGCAGCTTGTTCCAGTGCCTGACAACCCTTTCTGTGAACAATTTTTTCCTAATATCCAATCTAACCCTCCCCTGGCACAACTTGAGGCTGTTTTGTCTTGTCCTGTTGTGTGCTATCTAGGAGAAGAGACTACCCACCTTGCTACAACCTCCTTTCGGGTAGTTGCAGAGAGCGATAAGGTCTTCCCTCAGCCTCCTTTTCTCCAGGCTAAACAACACCAGTTCCCTCAGCCGTACCTCGTAAGACTTGAGCTCCAGACCCTTCACCAGCTTTGTTGCCCTTCTTTGGAAGGGTGCTTCAGCACCTCAGTATGTCTTTCTGGTAGTGAGGGGCCCAAAACTGAACACAGTATTCAAGGAGCAGTCTCACCAGTGCTGAGTACAGGGGGACAATCACTGCCCTAGTCCTGCTGGCCACACCATTTCTGATACAAGCCAGGATGCTGTTGGCCTTCTTGGCCACCTGGGCACACTGCTGGCTCATATTCAGCTGGCTGTTGACCAACACCCCCGGGTCATTTTCCAGTGGGCAGCTTTCCAGCTGCTCTTCCCCAGGTGTGTAGCTTTGCATGGGGTTGTTGTGACCCAAGCACAGGACCTGACACTGAGCCTTGTTAAATCTCACACCATGGCCTTGGCCCATCAGTCCAGCCTGTGCAGATCTCTCTGTAGAGCCTTCCTGCCCTCAAGCAGACCAACACTCCTGCGCAACTTGGTGTTGCCTGCAAACTGACTGAGGGTGCACTCAATCCCCTCATCCAGATGATTGATAAAGATATTAAAGAGAACTGGCCCCAGTACTGAGCCCTGGGGAGCACCACTTGTGACCAACCACCAACTGGATTTAACTCCATTCACCACAACTCTTTGGCCCTGGCCACCCAGCCAGTCTTACCCAGTGAAGCGTACACCCATCCAAGCCATGAGCAGCCAGTTTCTCCAGGAGAATGCTCTGGGAAACAGTGTCAAAGGCTTTACTAAAGTCTAAATAGACAGCATCTGCAGCCTTTCCCTCATCCACTAAGTGGGTCACCTTGTGATAGAAGGAGATCAGGTTAGTCAAGCAGAACCTGCCTTTTGTAAACCCACGCTCACTGGGCCTGATCAGCTGGTTGTCCTGTATGTGCCACATGATGGCACTCAAGGTGATCTGTTCCATAACCTTCCCCAGCACTGAGGTTAGGCTGACAGGCCTCTAGTTCCTCAGATCTTCCTTCTGGCCCGTCTTAATCTTGCACTGAACAAAAAGTACCCAAAAAGCAGGAAAACCTAGGTTTCCCCTTCAGTCCAATAACTAAATGTTAAATGTTACATTGCTCCAAGTAGGGAAACTTGACTCAGATTTGTCACACATACCCCAGGCATATTTATAGTCTAGGAAAGTCTGGTTTAATTCTTGTTGTGTTATAAATTAAGTAGGTTGCTTGTTTCTGGAGGAAATGGTGTTTGAGAGAGACCCTATGAAAGTAGTAATTTTTGAAGTGTATTTGTCAGATCCTATGTAAGATTGAAAGCATTACTCCATAGTCTCAAATCAAAGTGAGCTGTTTTGCCAGCACATAATATCTGCTTCCAGTTACTGTCAGTAAATCCTGAAAATTATTTTCTGAGAAGAACTTGGTGAAATCTACATTTTAAATAGAGATAATAGTTCTGAGAGTAGTTGAAGGGTGCTTTTTTTTGTGTTGTATGGTTTTGTTTTTGAGATTGTTGATCCTGAAGTGGATGCCATGATTGCATGCTGTTCTTGTGTGGACTGTTTCCTTTGTGGAAGCAGGCTGTATATGCCTACTTGAAAGAACAGGTCTCTCAGGTATAATTACAAAACAAATAATTAACTTTTTAAACTTGTGCATAAGGACAAAGATGCTTTGTAAAACGAAGTGCCATGTACTTACCTGATGTTCGTGACTTGCATGCGTGCTAGGTTGGTCTTATGTTCTTTGAAGTAATTAAAATTATATATGGTCTAGGAGTAAGGTTGGGATTACTACTGGTATACAGATCACTTCTCAGTCTGATATCCTTCAGGATTTAATTGCAATGGAGGAGTTGAGCTCACTTCATACAGCGGGGGAAATACGTTGTTGGGACACTGTACTTTCACTAGAGTCTACAGGCTGCAGTAACAATCTTCGGATTCTGCTTGCCAAAATTAAGAGTGAGAATGTCAGGATTTGTCCTGTTTGCAACTGTATTAGTTTGCAAGGATTTCAGTATGTTCACACAGGATTACCCTTAAAATAGAAACATTTATTTTGTGCTGCCTGTAGATCCTTTAATGCCCTGGCCCCTACCGGCTTCTCCAGCAATATAGTAATACGGTGTAGACTTAATTGTTGGACTGCTGATGCTGTCTATCCAAATGTGGCCTTGTTCAGCAAAGGTAAGCAAAGGGGCTTTGCGGTATGAATGTCTCCTTGCAGTTCTCAACTACTTTCTGTCACTTTGTTACAGAGAACTATTGTTGGCAGCTGATATCACCAGAGAAGTATAATTGAAAATGTGAGTGAAAAGTCATTAAGTGAGGGAGTGTGTTAAATGTCATTGATTCAGAGCTGCTATGCCAGACTCAACTAATATGCACTCAAAAGAAAACAAACAAACAAACAAAACCCCAAAACAACTATTAAAAAAATCTCTACCTAGCCTAACAAATGATGTATTCATGCAGCTTTTCCGGTCTCAGTCTTTTTAGGGAAGTTTTTCCATTCATGCTTGGCCGTATTTGAGGCAACAGGCATGGAGGGCTTCAATGTTTTAGGGAACTTGCTACTCAAATAGTAAAGACTGAATTATTTAGGTTAATTTTTTATGGGTATAACTCATCTGATACTACTGCAAAAAACATCTATTAAACGTATTCTTTGTTTCTATTTCTTGTTAAGTATTAGGGTTCTCCTCCTGCTTCTGTCTTCCACTCTTTTGTAAGAGGTGATCAGATCAGTTGTACATTCAGTAGTGTGAACTTTTTGTATTTTCCAGATCGGAGGATCATCTGAATCTTATACTTAAAGATGTCTTCAGAAAGATACAGCTCATTTTCTACAGACAGCTTTGTCATCTGTGACCACAGATGGTGGTTACCTTGAAAGAACGAAAGGCAGACTATTGGCCCAAATTAGGAGTTGGGAGACTTTCAGGTTAACATGGAGACATGTCATGTAGACATAGCTGTAAAATATTTAAAGTAGGGGTTTTTGTTTTGGTAGTTTCTAGTTAAGTATCTCCAAGAATCTACCCCAGATTAAACAATCTACTTCCAGTGTAGCTCTATCAGGAATGAGGGAAAAATTCCTTTCCTGTAAGAGGGAGGAAAAGAGAAAGGTAAATAGCTGAAATGATGAAATTAGAGCTGTACTGTGACAGTAATATTGAGTTCTTCGTCTTCAGGTGGAACTGCCTGTGCTCCAGTTTGTGCCCATTGCCCCTTGTCCTGTCACTGGGCACCACTGAAAAGAGCCTGGCCCCATCCTCTTGACACCTGCCCTTTAGATATTTGTAAGCATTGATGAGATCCTCTCTGTCTTCTCCAGGCTGAACAGATCCAGGTCTCTCAGCCTTTCCTCGCAAGAGAGATGCTCCAGTCCCCTCATCATCTTTGGTGCCCTCCACTGGACTGTCTCCAGTCGTTCCCTGTCTCTCTTGAACTGGGGAGCCCAGAACTGGACCCAGCACTCCCAATGTGGCCTCCCCAGGGCAGAGTAGAGAGGGAGGATCACCTCCCTCAACCTGCGGCCCACACTCTTCCTAATGCACCCCAGGATGCCATTGGCCTTTTTGGCCACAAGGACACATTGCTGGCTCATGGTGAGCCTGTTGTCCGCCAGCACTCCCAGGTCACAGACTCCTTTGACTCTGTTTACATTTAACTATTTCTGTGTGAAACTGGGGCTTCAAATTCAATGAGTTACAGTGGTCACACTAGTTGTAGAGTGAGGTCGTCTTAAGATGTCAGGAGAAGGGAAAAAAGAAGCTCTCTTTGGCTGCTTCCCTCTTCACCCTCTTCCTTCCTCCCCTCCTTCCTCCTGTCTTGTTGAGCTCTGCGCAAGGTGCTCACGTAAGGTGCAGTAAAAGTTGTGTGTGACTGATAAAATAAGGTGTAAGGCTTGGGAAAATTGCAGTAAATCTCTGTGGCCTGCACAGCTTTGATTTGGAAACTGAATGAACACAAACTTCAGGTATCATAGTGGTGTCCCTAAACTTTTTTTGTTATTCTGGAGTATTGACAGCTGAAGAACAGTTCCTAGGCACGTGATCATACATTGCTGTTGGAAAATGACAAACAGGTGAATTTCCTGTGTCAGAAGGACTTTATGTAGTCTTAAAGATTTCCATGGTTCTGTGTGTTCTCTACCTGTGGAGTTAGGAGGGGATTTTATGCTTCAAAGAATGATATCTTTATTGCTGTTCTTTAAGAAAAAACAGTTAAAGAAAAACAGAAGCCAGCAGTCAAAATTCTTCAGTTTGTGATGACATGAGAATAAATTTTGTTTCTTTTCAGTGCTTTTAGCTTTACAAAAATGAGAGGGCAGTGTCTTCAACAAAAGCTGGAATATGCTGTCTACTTATATTTGTTTTAAAAAAAAGTGTGTGGGGAAAATAGCTAAATATGCTTCTTAATAAATATAGGGCTTCAGTTTTGATAGAACTTTTATGGAAGTTGTATCTTTCAAGCATGTCGTTGTACAAGGGGATCTCTGANCAGACTCCTTTGACTCTGTTTACATTTAACTATTTCTGTGTGAAACTGGGGCTTCAAATTCAATGAGTTACAGTGGTCACACTAGTTGTAGAGTGAGGTCGTCTTAAGATGTCAGGAGAAGGGAAAAAAGAAGCTCTCTTTGGCTGCTTCCCTCTTCACCCTCTTCCTTCCTCCCCTCCTTCCTCCTGTCTTGTTGAGCTCTGCGCAAGGTGCTCACGTAAGGTGCAGTAAAAGTTGTGTGTGACTGATAAAATAAGGTGTAAGGCTTGGGAAAATTGCAGTAAATCTCTGTGGCCTGCACAGCTTTGATTTGGAAACTGAATGAACACAAACTTCAGGTATCATAGTGGTGTCCCTAAACTTTTTTTGTTATTCTGGAGTATTGACAGCTGAAGAACAGTTCCTAGGCACGTGATCATACATTGCTGTTGGAAAATGACAAACAGGTGAATTTCCTGTGTCAGAAGGACTTTATGTAGTCTTAAAGATTTCCATGGTTCTGTGTGTTCTCTACCTGTGGAGTTAGGAGGGGATTTTATGCTTCAAAGAATGATATCTTTATTGCTGTTCTTTAAGAAAAAACAGTTAAAGAAAAACAGAAGCCAGCAGTCAAAATTCTTCAGTTTGTGATGACATGAGAATAAATTTTGTTTCTTTTCAGTGCTTTTAGCTTTACAAAAATGAGAGGGCAGTGTCTTCAACAAAAGCTGGAATATGCTGTCTACTTATATTTGTTTTAAAAAAAAGTGTGTGGGGAAAATAGCTAAATATGCTTCTTAATAAATATAGGGCTTCAGTTTTGATAGAACTTTTATGGAAGTTGTATCTTTCAAGCATGTCGTTGTACAAGGGGATCTCTGATGCCTCGACCTCTTTTAACACCATGGTTGGAAATGAAAATTTCAACTCCTTCCTTACAAATATAATAGCTGTGTAAGATGCTGTGTAAGTATTTGTAGTTGACAGTGAGTTTGATAAAGCAGCAAGAGACTTCATTGTCATGTATATGGGCTATTTTGTGATGATTTACGTGTTTAAAAGCAGGTTGTGGGCAGTTTGTTCTCTTTGGGCAGGTGACATTGTAGTAACCTTCATTATGCCTTAAGAAGTAAGTGTTAAAGGAAAGCAGTATAAGAAATGGTTCATTGCAACTTAATGCTCAGCAGCCTAATTACCGAAATACCATGTGCCTACCTCTGCATGAAATAGCCAGTTTCTTTCCAATGTAAAATAGGAATTTTCAGTTTTGGAACAGCCTGAAGAGGCCTTTGTTGTAAATGACCACTGGCTTTTTAAGTATTTATTCTCAAAAATAATGAAGATCAGCATGGTATCCATAGTGACTGCATGCAGCTTCCTCGTTAATCTTGGCATACTGCTGTAATAACAAAAATCATTTACTGCTAACAAGTTTTCATGTTTCAGGAGGAAAACCTTTATTTGAAAACTGGGTGTGATTGGGTTTCTGTAACAGAAATCTTGATTATTGTAGTTTTTCTTCACTTTTAAACTCCTTGTCAGAATTTTTTTTATGGGTTGCTGTGGATGCCTAAACAGAACCCCCCAGAACAAGCAACCTTAAATTGCTAAAGTCTACGTATAATCTGGCAGTAGAACACTTCTTATTTGCAGAATTCTCTTCTTTCTGAAGGAATGTATCAATCTGCTTTCAGGTCTGTTAATAAAAGGAAGGTATTCCACTGTAGACTACAAAATTAAGGCACATAAGTATTATGTGAATATGATCAAGACAGAATTATATGGTCAAAAAATAAAATTTGTAGCAGTTTCAGACCCTCCATGTTTATCATAAGGACAGGGAAGTTTTTGCAACAGCAGAGCACCACACAAGTCCTTTGAATTTTGACTTTGGGATTATTTCTATGCACAACTGTGGAATCGGAGTGTTAGGAGAGTATGCAACAGCTGACTCAGTGCACCACAGTAATTTATTATTTCCTCTTTAATTGTTATGCATTGTAAATATTAATTTTTAATATTATAAGGGTTCTTTTGATTGTTGCAGTGCAGAATGGTGTCTTGTGGGAGTGACTTGTTGAAGCTGGGAAGTAAAATGGTTCCATTCTGAGGCTCTTAGTGTTTTCCCTCTCACCCTGTCCCTCCCCTTTAATGCTTACCCAAAGATAAGTGGGTTTTGGTTTTAGGGGTTTTTTTCTTCTTTTTAATAGTTATTTGTAATAAAGCTTTAAACTGGTCAGGTGGGATTCTGACACTGAAAGTACATGTCTTCAGAATTCTGTCCAGTTTCTGTTTCAGATATTTTCTTTATTCTGAACACGGCTTGTTTTGCTGCTGTCTTTAATTTTGCATATAGCTTTACTTAAAATATAATTATGAAAGGATAACTATCTGCAAAATTCGTAGGATGTTCAAAGTGGAAATCCATTTATTTCTGAGAGCTCCAGGAATGAGGGTATAGGGAAGTCAGTGGATCTTTAAAAAAGAATAATTTATTTTATTTATATATATTCTAAATATATAAATGAAATATTTTGTATTTATTTATAAATATATAGAAATAAAAATACATACAATTGAACCTAAAGAGGTCTTAAAATGTATATTAAAAACTGAGAATTTGTATTCTGGTATGTTGCATGTAGAAACTTTCTTAATTTAATGTAAGTTGAGAATCTAGAACTGTGTTTTTGTTACTGAATGTGAAAATAAAGCTTTCTCCAGAATTAGCTGAACAGTAGTTGTTTAGAACATTACAGAAGCATGTCTTAAATATTTTCTTTTTTATTTCCCCTCCTCTGAAGGTGACCGGCTGCTTTGCACTGTTGGACAGTTGCAGCGATGTATAGTAGTAGTCTGTTGCTGTAAACATCCCCGACTGGAAGCTGTACCAGTTCTAGCTTTCAGTCAGATGTTTGCTGCACCTGGCTATTCTTGGACACCATCAGAAGGAAAAGCTGTCATAAATACATATGCACATATGTACCTCTAACACTGCTTCAACACAGTTGAATTGCCTTCAGGTGAATTAACCTGGTTCTTGGTGTCGGTATGATTTCTTTAAATCTAATCTGAAATGGAGATACAAAGCTGTCACATAGATATCACTCAGAACAGAGTTCTTCGCTACTTGGTGGTATGAGCTACGGAATTAGGCTTCACTGGAACGTAACGGCAAGTGGTGGTTAATTTCTTGTGCAATTATCCATAAACCAGACTTGCTTTATGAATTCTCTGTTTTAGCAGCTTCTTTGACTCATGACTCTTAGGAAAAATTATTATAAGTGCTGTCAAATACTTAGCAGGCATTTTACCTGATGTGCCTTTTTTTTTTTTCTGAAATTCCATGTTCTGAGTCTCCTGTGAGTGGGTGGTGCTTTTATTGTTTGTAAGCTGGATATAACCCAAGGCCAAAATAAAGGTTAAAAAAATAGGACAGAGGATGTATCTTTGCGCTAACAATGCATAGCGTATACATGTGTTTGTGGTATGGTGATCTTGGTTTGTGTTGTCCCCCACCACGGTGCTACAAAGGTTTATTTTTCATGTAAATAACAGCTTTTGAAAGTACTTCTTCACCGATTCCGTTCCAAAATGACTTAAAGCAATGATGTCAACAGGAACAGCTATCTGCAAAAAAGCTTCAGCGCTTTCCACTTTTCTCAGAGTGGGATCTGCACATGCTGTTTCCTAGATCTTGTCTAGGATTTATTTTCTCCTTTGTTTCTCTCTAGTCTTCTATTTTTAAAGGAATGGCCTATACGAGTAATTGCTACTGCTGCTAAGACAGAAAATATTCTTGCACTGTTTTACCTCTCCATTCTTCCCCCTCACAAAATGTTATTTTTTTTATTCCCAAACCCTTAAAAGAAAACTGTTTATCTGATAGTATAGTAAACCTAGGTGTTACTTATTCAACTTTGTTACAGTGATTCTGTAAAAGAAGATCATGTCCAAGATACAAGTACTTAGAAATGTGAAATACTTTCTCTTTAATTTATCAGAATTGAAACTCCTAGGATTTCTTGGTCCTGGGAAAGCTAAACTAATAAGCATTAGAATGGTAATGATTTTCAGGCAGGCACTGAGTGACCAAACGTGAACCCAGGACAGCCATTCTTCTTTTGTGATGCTCCCATGACCATAACTGTTTTGTTTCTGTTACCTGGGTGTTCTATCTGGTGACACAGGAACATGTGTGGTGATAGAAGGTACTGACCTTATTTATTGATCCAGTTCCTTGCTAGCACCTCTACAAAGATTTGTTTTTAAAGCAACTTGTATGCTTAATACAATCTCCGTTAAAATCACCTTTTTGAAATATTACCTGTTTGCCTTGATAATTCACGTAGGTGTGTTTATAAAAAGGACTTTGAAGAAGAATCTACAGATCTTGATTTCTTTAAAAAAAAAAAGTTACTGGTAGTTGTTTTCCAAGCTTTGCTGTAAGTATTTAGCATTTCATAGTTCTATATAGTGTTTGGACTTGGAAGAAAGGAAGTGTTCTCTGTTAACAAACTTCTGTGAATGGTCAAAGTAAACATGTTATCTCATAATTTATTTAGTAGACATTTTGGTTAGTGTTGTCTTAGCCTTTTCATGTGCCAGATAACAGGAGTGCTTTTTTAAATAAGCTTAGTTCACGTGCAGTTTGTCAGTCCACTCTTGTGGAATTTTACTTGCACATGTGTTTATGTTGTACTAGTATCTAATACGTGTACTCAAACACAGCTGTCATATGTCTTCATGTGAAAACAAATTGAAGTGGCTTGTAACTGCAGGAAATAAATAAATTTTTAAAATACACACTGCATTTTTGTTTGAGATTTTTTTGCCAAGTGTTTGAAATACAGGGATCTCCTTTTACTATACATAAAATAGAAAGTACTGAACATCTTGACATGTCTCAAACGTGGCTCCTGTTTGCAACTGCAGAACATGGGGGTCTCTTAAAGTGTTTGTGTATCTATGCAGTGATTCCAGATCATCTTGCAGTACTGGGATTGCTGGGAAGGGATGACGGGAGTTGGGCGTGCTAGCTGTGCAGTTCTGCTGGCGGGGAGGAGGAGTTGAAGCATCTGTTGCAGAACTGCACAGGGCCACAACTGTAACGAAGAATTTTGGGAATGGAAAAGGCAGATTTGACGTGTGGGCCTAGTGATCAACAAGCAAGTTACCCCACTTGTTAACATGACGCCTGTGACTACTGCTTATATTACAAGGAGTCACGAATCAGTTTCTGGTGTTTTGTAGTGCACTAATTTCAAAGTGGAGGAAAGTGCCTGAGTGAAAACCAGGCTGTTGGTCCAGAGACCAGCAGTGAACTTGTGGATGTACAGCTAGTAATTTTGGGTGGCTGTCATACACTGTATATGCTCGTACAACATACAGTTACCTTCAGAGATGGAAGCTAGGGAGGAATACAGAGGTCCTCGCGGAGCAATTGAAGTGCCTGTGAAGACTATTTTTTGGGTGTGCGTTAGCTGCCTGTGGTTTTCCTCTGGGCAGTTTTTATGACTGCTTAAAAGCAATACATCAGAGTCCTCAGTGGCTTTAGACTGGCTCTGTAAAGTGCTGCCCTGCCTTGCTGTGAACTCGCAGCTGTATTCAGCAGAAATGCTTAAGCTCTTTTTTTTTTTTCTTCATGTAAAGAACAACTGTTAAACATTTGGAGGGCTTCTCCCCCCTCCTCTATGTGTGTAATAATCTGCATCTGTGGTTCCTTCTCCCCAGTAAATCTGCAAACACCTGTTCAGACAGGAGTTTTGAGAAGGCTGAGGCTTGGCCTCTTGAGTTTATTGAAGTATTCTTTTCCTGGACTGCCGAGATCTTTGTTTGAGACTGTAAACATTAAAGGTACTTCTAAAATCGAAGATAAGATATTGAAGCTGAAATAATAGTGTTCTGCTCTCTTGCTGTTATAATGACATATTTCTGAGTAACCAAATTCATGTAGAGGAAAATAAGGATGAAAAAGACTGAAATAATAGGAGCACCTTGAAAAAGTTCTGGAGGGGGAATGGGAATTAGTTTAAGAAAATACAACACAAATAGCAAGACGTACAAATGTAGCAACAAAAACTGTAAAATTTAGCACACTAAGGAAATTGTTGAAATGTTCGACACCACAAAGGTCTATTTTTGCATAAACAGTTTGAGATGGACATCTTTGAGGACTGTTACCCAGTTTGTACCACCCCATGAATCTTCCCTACATATTTTGGTGTGGAGTTTCAGTTTTGAAAATTACTTGAATCTGAGATTTCTAGAAGCTGTCTACTCTGGACATCAAGGGCCGTGGCAGGTAAGTGCAACAGAATGCCCATCTCCATGGACTGAGAGAGTTGGGGTTTTTTTTCCTTCTTGTACCTCTACAGCATCAGGCACTGTACATGTGTGTTTACTGTGTTCTGATATTTGGAAGACTAAACATTAAAAATAGGTGTTCCAGTTTCATGTTAGTAAGGCTTAGTAAGTGCTGCGTGTGCGTTATGAGTTGCACAAACCATAGCTCACATGATGTATTGAAGTATGTCTGTGCAGATTCATTTTTGGATGTCTTGAAAGCCAGTGGTGTATTTATATTGTTAAGCTAATTTTTAGTTCCTGTAAACATCCTACACTCAGCTATAACAAGTGGTAGGGCTGGGGGGTGGATGTTTACTTCAACTGACTTGGAAAGGCAGCTTTGCTCAATGATCAAGTGACATATTGGCAAGAACGGAATACTATTTTTCAGTAGTATTCAAATAAGCTTATTGTATTGTAA
>VZSC01004433.1:163635-203143 GCA_013398225.1 Steatornis caripensis
ACTTATTGTATTGTAAATACTCTAATTTCTGTGAAAGTAGTATGTATGTCTATAAGTGTCTTAATATTCAAATTATGATTTCTATTTACTGTATAAAGGCATATGTTTATTGTGAAGCAGTTTTTAACTGATGATGCCTGTATCTTTTTCTAACTGCAAATAAACTGTGATAATATATCTTTGTCTTGAAAAGTAAATTCTGATGTCCGTAGTTCACCTAGGATACCCTGATGATAAAGAAATAATCTAAAATCTTACATTGAATGTTCAATTCTCAATTGCAGCAGTGATTTATTACTTGCTCATTGTCAGAGGAGGAATAGCTATATTGGATAATGCTAAACAAAGCCCAAACCAACAGATAATTGAAGTAGTAAAACTACTAAGATTTAACTATTTCTGTTGCCCTTGATATCTAACAAAATGAGAAAAATCTCATTTTGACAGGGCAAATCTGGACAGATCAAGGAAGGAGATGACCATCTTTCGCTTTCCTTGTAACTCTTCTTACATGGTGTCTTATCTCTTGGAGTCACATTTCTTCAGGTGGTGGATGCGTTGTTAAAAGAAGTATGGCTCCAGCATTTGGAGAATGTTAAGTACCAAATTTAAGTGTTCAAAAAGAACTCAATTACTTTTATTCAAATGGGAGAATGAAGGATGTGGAATTCATCATCATTGTGAAGCATAACTTGGTTTCTTGAGGATCATTTTTACAGTTTTGTATCCCTGTGAATATTTGAAAGGCTTATACTGAGATGTAACATGTTTCTTACTTACGAGGCTGAATACATATGAAAATTATCAAGAGGGTTTTTTCTCATTTAAATTCATACACGTGAGCTCCTTTTTGCTATAGTTAAGCCCTTTGCCATGCTTTTATTTTTGCTTCCAAACTGAGGACTTTTTTAATTTGTAGAAGTCCTTGTGGACAGGTTAAATGCAATATATGCCACTGAACAACTGCATGCAAGAAAGTGCATCAAATTCTGTATTTACAGACAATTCTAGTCTGTGAACACTGCAGTACAACTATGTATTTACTGTGTGTGTGCATGACTGTCTATATACAAAAAAAAATTCTACTAGATTTTGATCTAGTGCATCTGTTTAATTGGTACAAAACTCTTGACTTCTCCAGTTGGGGTGAACTAAGGAAGTATGAGGGATGTGAGCTGTCTTCCTCTTTCCTCATGTAATGAAAAAAGCTTACCTCCAGAAAAGAATCTGCGTGTCTTTTGTCTGCTCTGTTCCCCAGAGTTAGATGCCTCATGGCATCCCTGACTATGCCTGAGAGAACTTCACTCCCAAGTTGCTAGTGTCTCTTCTCTCCATCCTGAAAAATCATCCTGCTGTGGGTTGCCGTGCTCTGGGAATGCCAGATTTGGACAGAAGCACAGAGAAAGCGATGAGAGGCGAGAAGGATGTACCTGTGAAGCCATAACACATTGCAGCTTTGCTGTAGTGCGTTATGTGGTGATTGATGTTGCCATAAGCTCTTGACCTATTTCACTAGTGATTTCTACCCTCACTCGTATAAAGGAGCACGCAGTGTCTCTGTCGCTGAGAGTACAGTGAAATGCACTTGCTGTTCTTTCTCAGTCTGGATCGGTTCCCTCACTTGGTGTGTTATGTGGTGCCACATGCTGATGTAGCTACGGGGTAGTGGAGTAACAAAAAAAGGAGGCTGATGGCAAGAAGGAATCCTCAAACCAACATTACCGCCATCCAAAGGGTGTAAAGATTTGTATTCTCAGCAAGTGTCTCTATCTGGAGCCAATTTAATTGGTAGCATTGATAATGAGTAAACAGTCTGAGCCGAGCAGATCAGATGTGGATGTGTATTTGGTGTTTCAGCAGGTTGGTTTTAAATGCATTTGAGATCTACAATTCATACTGCAGAAACATACGTATGACCAAAAATAGAGTCTTGCTGTTGTTTTATTATAGAAGGAACAGTTGTGACTGCTTTTGATGGGACACTTCAAAACTAAGTAGGAATAAAATGTTAAAATTAGTAAAACCAAAGAGCCTATTGAAGCTTGACATTTAATTAATGTATTTTGAATAGTTGAGGTTTGCAGGAGTTTGAGTTCTGTAGTGATTTCAGCTTCAGGGGTTAAGTTTTGTTTAGCTACTACTTGGGTAAATGGGCAGTAGAGTAGGTTACAACTATATTCTTGTCAAACAATTTCATGTAGTTTGGCTCCTCCTGAGGCAGACAACACACTGAAAGTGTCAGGACCAGTATCATCAGATGAAGTTTCTAAAGATCACCTTAATGTTGGGGGGGTTTAATGAGGATTTAGTAGGAGAACAAGTATTGTGCCTGTGTGCATCCTTCCATGTGCCTGGCTGCACGTGTGGGTGTTGTAAAAGTGTAAGCTGCTAACTTGTTTTACTTCCCATGAAAATCTTAATTTGGGAATTAAATAGACTAATTCTGTTCCTTCTCAGCTGTAGTTATTGGGTAATGTTTGTTATTCTAGTTTGTGCTAAAGTAAAACAAAAAGTTAAACTTCTAACCTAGAATATGTGTTCAAAGATTCCAAGCATAAAATAACACTGCAGAACTGGAAGCTCTGTTTTAAATCCTGTAGTTCACTTTTTTTTCCCATTGTGTTGGTGCTGTTTAAACAGATAAGTCATAATCCCATGGCGCCAGTGACGGCATAAAACAAGATTGGATAAATAGCTGGGAAAAGGATACAGTGTGCATGATTTATAAGATTGTCTGGAAGTTTTACACAGATATGGCAGCACCGGTAAGTCAGTTAACATTAGTCAAAAATTAAATTTCTCTTGAAAAACATATAGGCACAATGAACGTTTTTTCTTGTGGCAATTTTGAAAACAGCATTTACTCTTCTGTTTAATTTCTTCTGGCTTTGTATTATGCTAAAAATCCAAATAAATAAAAGTACATTGAGACCCCACTTTTCTCATCTGTTGCGTTCACTAAGATTGTTCTTCCAGTAGTTCAGTGCACTCCCTCTTAACCAGCTATGCCAGTTCTAACCAGCTTAGTTCACATTTTATGGGGGTTCTGTGTGTGTGGTGATAAGGGCATAGTTAGAACTACTTAAAACTTCCATGTGATTCTATAGTAGGTGAGTATGAGTAGTTAGGGGCTGAACTCTGGTGCCCAAGTCTGCTCGGACAGTTCAGGAATGCTTTACGTTTGGTTTTTCTCTGTTGGGGAGCAGCAAACCCCTAACATGTACAAGATGAAAGCCTAACCGGGGAAACAATGCATAGGCCCTGTAAGCAGAATGAAGGAAATGTAGTTTATGTCTGTCTGGATCATTTGTTGTCTGATAACATCGCTTTCTCCGTAGAGAAATAATTTCCTGTAAACAACATGGCTTTATCTATCTTAAAAATCTGCCGTTTTAATAAAGTGAAAGATTGTTTTTCCAAACTTTATGCAAACCTTATCTTTGTCTGACAGGAAAAAAGGGAGGTGGCAGGAATGAAAGATGCTTTGTGAACTGAACTCTGTTTACTTCAGGTTATGGAAAACATGCTGAAAACATACATTAAATGCAAGCCTAATGCTTTTTTTAATAAACACATTTTCCCAAGTATAAATAAATTAGTTGAGTAGACTAACTACAAACTAGTAGAAAATGTGATCTATGCATAATCTTTTTTGGAGATGTTTCATCCCTCCTTAAACTCCAAAGGCTAAGGAATTTGTAAGCTAGAAACTCTCCTCAACCTGGATTCCAATTTAGTGTTAACAGTCAACAGAAATATTATAGCTGAGTGTGATTTCATGAAATATGAGATCTTTTGTGCCCACTACACACGAAGTCATGTCTATCCTATTCAACTGTCTGCTGTAGCTATTGTAGGTTGTTGCCTTACTCATACCTGTGACGGAGACATAACACGTACCCGGTATTTCCACTGTCGCACCTATTGTGGTTCTCCAGGCGTAGGCATATCTCAGTTGCATTGCATGCCAAGGGGTTTACTGGTTTAGCTCTGCCAGCTGGAGAGAGAAATTTCATACGATCACCTTCAAGGAAGTGTTAATGAAATCCTGCTCGCTATTAAACAGGCACCCTCTGCCCCTTCTTGCATAAATTACAGCCTTCTAGAAAAGCTAGTGTTATGGGATAGAGGCAGGAAAACAAGAAGCAAACTGGATCTTGTTAGAAGGAGGAATCTTCATGAGGAGGAGAAGAAAAAAGGTACTTTTAATATAGAGGTCTTGGGTCAGAGGCGCTAGTGTATGCATGGTGTTGGTGCTGGAGGTGAAGGCCAAGAGCACATCTGTTGGCTTCTGCTTCAAGACACCGAATCAAGCGAAGTGAAAACTGCAGGTATGGCTCAGATGCAAACTGAAAAATTGCTGCATAGCTTTGCTTTGAAAAGCTGAAAAAGAGGAAAAAACATCCCAAAAGGGCTACCTTAACTGAAGTAACCCATTCTCTTTCAGAGAATTGAGGTATTCTCCTTTATATCTTAAACTTACTGCTGCTTCCCATTTTTATTGCCGAAGCTGATTAAAAATCAAAGACCAGCATGCAAGAAAAAAAAAAACAACAAAAAAGCCTGTCACTTTTAAATGTGTGGACACTTCTTGTCTAGAAAAGTTACTTCCAAATAAGAAACCTAGAGAAGGGAAGGAGAAGCACTAAAATTCAGAACTAAGTTTTTTAAGACGACTGTATATGCACTATCAGTTTCAATTCAGAGGACGCTTGCACAGTTTGAGATTCTTCAGTCAGCTCTAACTAGTAGTTTTAAAATGACAGCTGTGTGCTAATAATGAAAGCCCTACTTTGCATAAAATGTTTCACTCAGGACTGTTTGCCGCTGCACCTATGTAGTTAGTCCGTATCATTTAGGAGTTCTAATGGTCAATACTTAAAATGCTGGATTTGCATTAGAGATGAAAGAATGAAAATGCTGATTTTGATGCATGTTAGTAAACTTCCAACTTTTTAACAATAAAATAGGTTGTTTATAATTCCAACCAAGGAGCGTTCAGAAGATGCTTAATTTTGGTTGATAGGCCTGCTCTGTATTTTTAATAATGTGAGAAAGTCTTGCTTGCTACACAAGAGTTATGCGTAAGTGATTATGTATGTAAAAAGAGGTGTTGAAGCCAGTTTAAGCTTCAACGAGAACAGGACCTCCGCTTTTGTCTTAACTTCTTGGGATGACGTTAAAATGCAGTGACGTCTTTAGTTTTGCTGAATTCTGCCATATAAACTTTCTTTCCACTCTCAATGCTTAAATACCATGGTATGTGCAATGTCTGCTGCTAGAGAATAAGGGGCTGGCAGTATGATAAGAACATTTTCCATTATTTTACTTGTACATTGTGCTTTATATTGAACTTTGGGTCCAAAAATGGTCCAGATTAATTTCAGATTTATTTATGCCAGAACAAGTGAAAGTGTTTTAAGCTAAACGGAAACAAGATACTCATTTTCTCATGTGGAGTTAATCAGGAACAGCTAGGGTTATTTTAACTACTAGAAAATACTCTTTCAAATGCTACTACTGATGTTCGTGTCTTGCATTCTTTGTTTATTCGAAATGAGCTGAATTTTCAAACTCAGTTTCATATTCTGCTCCTTGGTATTGAATTTCTAGAAGAGTGGACTGGTTAGTTTTTGAGCTGCAGGAGTGTGATGGTGCCATTAGTCCCTCACATCTGTTTGACCTGTTGTGGGCATTACTTTCTTACCTTCACAACTAGTACCATACCTGGGGGGAGGCTTCCGTGCGGAACCAAGCCTGTTGGTACCTGTTACCTCTTCAGCAGAGATGATACGATTTCATTCAACCGTAGAATGCTTGCCTGTACGTTTGTGGTGTTTTTCCCACATTGTATTTTAAAGACATGTTTTAATTCAAATTGCAATTTGAGAAACTTCCACATCCAAGAACCTGTTTACATTTACCTAAGAAAGTAACAATGCTTGCTGAAGGAGTCTGCATTTCAGTGAAGTGCTTCTTTACTGTGTTGGAGTCTTCCTTTTTTCTCTCAAGCGGTCCTGGTTTCTACAGAGTTTTGGGTCCAAAATTTAAATTCCAATTATGAGGCATATATCCCCCTACCCCAAACTATTTTGATACAATTAATATAAATGCTATTTAAAGCAAGGTTACGTACATGAAGGAACTGATTATTGAAAGGCGTCTTCCTTCCTCCACTCTGGTGGCAGGATGTTCTCGCAGTGCTGTAGGATCCTACCAGGCATCTGCTGTGTTTGTCTAAGTTCATACAGAACAAAAAAGTCTGAAGCTTCACCCACTTGTATTGAGACATTCTGGCTCTTGTGTGCTGTCCAGAGCGTTGCTGGCACTCAGGAATATACCAACTGGCTGCATGGTCGAAACAAAGAAATGCTCTGACATAACCATCACTGGCTTCCCTTCTTGAAGATTGCCCCTGTAGCCACAAGGACTAGTTATTTTCTAATGAACAAGTAGGGGGAAAAAAAAAAGCAGAACACACTTTAGTGTGATCCTAATCACACAAATGGTGTTCCTCACGGCTTGAGATTACTGTGCAGTGAATTTACGTGCAGGAGTTTAGTATTGCTATTTCTGTAATAAAGTTTTATGTACTCCCATAAAGACTGAGTACTAAAGCCTGCAGTATCAGGTCATGTTATCAGAGAGACATGCACATACAGATCTGCCCGTCTGTCTGTACAGGAAGCGTTGGCACTATTGTCACTACCTCCATTGTGTTTTTCCTTTTTCTGAAGCTTGTGGTCCCTGCTGTGTACACCTGAGTGTCAGAAAATGAGAATTACCAGGCTTCTGAATTTTTGTTGATGTGGGTTTTTCTAACTGGACCCTGTCCATTTTTATTTTTTGCTAGGAATAAAAACACTTTGGCATGTACATTGTTAGGAACAGGTGTTTTGGGACTTTGTTGGTTGCCGTGTTTAAAAGGCACTGACAGCAAATAGAAGAACATGTTTATGACAAATTTATATTTATTTAATGAGATGTAGTAGTGGTCCTTGATTTCCTTTTGTTTTAATCCACTCACAAAATTGAGGTTCAGAGCTCTGTCCGAACTTAGAAATCATAGACTGTTCCAGTTGGTTCCTTTCAGACAAAAGGACGTGCAGAGTTCCTTTAACTGCAATAAAGGAAATCTTTGTCTTTCACTCCTACTTGTCTCTTCAGATGTAAAGGTAGAGCTCTGCCTCCCAAGGAAAGAGAACAGGGAAGAAAGGGCCAGTAAGGCGAAATCAGAGATAGTGTCTTTGGTGGCCTTAGTCTGAGAACACAGGAAAGAGAGGCATGAATCCTCTAAGTTTAACAAAGACTGAGGTACAAGGGACCTTTTTTTGCCAGGGTCTCCAGAGTACAAACCTTATTTACAGACATTAAATCAGCAGGGATTAACCGGTGAACCTGGTTCACTGGATAATGCTCATGAGGATGCAGAAATGTTCACAAAGATCTCTCTCTTCCTTTTTTTTTGTTTGTTTTATATGAGGTGGCTTTTTGCTTGGTAGTTAAATGTGTTAGATGCCCCCATCTGAAGGCAGTTTTGGAGAGCTGCTGTGGCCTAACAAGGGTTGTTGTAAGACTGCCTTGATCTCCAAGGGCTGAGTAAGTTCAGGCTCCCTTTGCCTGGATCAAGTATCGGGAACAGGTCGTTTTTCACTGCTTTAAACAGAGCCTGTTCTTCACTCTGAGCTGTAAACACATGGAGCAGGGAATACCATGCTGTTTTGAGTTTTAAGGAATTTGCGTTGTCAGAGTTGGTTGCAGCCAGGAATATTTCACAAAGGTATCTTCTAGGGAGTTCACGAGATGGCATTTTCTAAGGTGTGTAACGATACCAGGCAAGTCTTACAGATGGTATTATCCGGGGAAAGAGGATTCACCAAATCCTCTAATTTGGAGAGCGCTTCTGGGAAGGCCCAAAATTTTGATTGATATTATGAAGATAAACTGTCCACCTCTGACAAGTAAATTGTCATAACAAACGTTACACCAGAGGTTTCTGGACACATGGCCATCAGTCTTCGTGTTTTATGTAGAGTAGGAAAACTTCACAGAGTGTAAGAAACTAAACTTCTTGAGATTACGGGTAAAAAAACTTCAAAAATATGAAAGTGATTCAGGTAAGAATATCCCACTTACAGATGATTTTCTAATTCTCAAGGCTTATAAGCCCTGAAAATAATATCTCCCAAAGTCAGCATGCTACATGAAAATCTTCTCTTGTGCTACTTGAAGCTTTGCCAGTGTGTGGTGTTCTTATGACATCTATCACAGGGCTATAACAAAATATTAAGCAAAAGGAAGTATTCCGATGTTTTATCACTCTTGGTTTTAAGTACGTGAGACGTATACTATGACACGGACTGACTCAACTGACTGGTAAATACGGGAATGCAGGGTAACTTGCTCCTAGTTGATTCGCAATGTTACAAGAACACTTTAACATTTTATAAGGATTTTAAGTGCTTTATAGGAATAGTTTAAATTGCACCCTTGGTAACTTTAATTCCTGAGAATTTTTTTTGCTAGTTAAACTAGCAATACTTAAGCACAGATTTGGCAGGGAGAAAACAAGAAACATGTCTCTTTACTATACAATGGAATAAAAGTTCATTTCTTCAAGATACTGAAGAATCAGTATTTGACCATAGTATAAACTGATTTTTCTGAACCAAAAATGGGATGTAATTTTACTGAAATATAAGTAGACTAAAAGAAAAAGGATTAAAGAGTGGTAGCCTCTGTTTGCCCATTTCTTTTAAACTGAGATACTAAAAAATGGCAAAAATGCCAACCCCCTTGAACAAAAGAGCTTCACACCCAATCTGAAACTCCGTATTTATTTTCTAGTAAATCACAATGTGACAATGTACACGAGCGGCCTATCTGTATAATGTCATCTATTTACTGCCACTGTCCTGAGCACGGCTGCTGTTTGGACTCACTCCTTGTGAACGTCTGTTAAAAGTGAACTCACTACCCTTGGAAACCTGCATTAAAACTTTCTCTTTGTGTCAGAGCTGATAAGGTTGGGTTTTTCATCAGGGTGAGGTGCTGTTCCGAGACAGCTGCCTGTCATACGAAGAAGTTTACCATTTGACTCTCAGATTTGTATGGAAGCTGTCTGTTTAATGCCATAGCATAAACGTGGTGGGCTAAAGACCTTTTTCACTTGTTTATTTGTATTCTTTCTGTCCCACAGGAATTCTAACAGCTACGTGACATTTCCCACTAGTAAATATACATCTGTTTATCTCTGGCTTCCTCCTATTGGAAAAACTTAGTGAAAACTAAGTTAAGAAGTTGTGAGGAATATTTTCCACATATGCTCTCTATGTTATGGTTATATGCTTTTTGATCAACTAAATTGATTGGTCTTTCGGTGCAGCACAGATTTCCCAGATTTCTAAATTTTTTCCCCTTTCTGAACCCCTTTTGATCTTTTTCTACTGCACTTAAAAGTTCCCATTTTCAATCAGTGAATTCAGGAAATGGAAACTTTGGCAATTTCACATGTTTAGTAGCCGACAATAAATATTGAAATAATCTTGGATGATGTTTCATGGTAAAGTTTTGGATATAGTTTTTCATCTTCCTTTTTTTAAGCCTAGAAAAATCTATTGCATGTTGAACAATTGGAAACAGTTTCCACACAGATTTTCATTTTAAAACTTTTTTCTATTATTTTGACTGCTTAAAATGCAAATTTAAGGTATTGTACGATAAAGATTGTGTACATAGTAGTGGTAAGAAAGATCAAGATCTAGTGAAGTTTTTTCTAGGTAGGGCTGTGCTGGTAAGAACATTAACTTATTACTACTTCAGCTGATGAAGCAGTAGTTAGTATTGTGGTATGCACAGCCACGTCTGCAATACCTAATTAAAACAGCCCCTTTTGATGTAGAAGCAGTTTACCTCTTTTTTTTCAATATTACCTTTTTTATTCACAAGCTGGCAAGTACATTCTGTGCATCTGTGAATGGTTGTGTAAAGTTAGGAGGAGTTTATGCTTTTTGATTTAGGCATAGAAAAGTTTCCTCTTGTAAACAAGATGTAAGCTAAGACTTGAATCTGTCCAACATATAGGCTACGTCTATACTGATAAATACACTTGCTCCAGGGAGTGATTCCTTCCTCCTGGCTCTTTTTCTGCCACCACTCAAAAGATTGCACCCGCAGTGCTCAGAGCTGTCCCCTCTAGACTGGCTGCACCCGCACTACATCACATTTGGCTTTGAGTCTCCTCCATCACCTGTGTAGTGTCCCTGTCATAAGACAAATACATGGGTGTGCGTTCCCTCCTTTCCTTTTCGGAAGTGTCTGATGCTGGGGGGCTGTGCCGTAGCACACTGGAATAGTGTCCTTAAGGCAGGGAACTGAGGTATGTGTTGCATGCCTGGGGGTGATGGTGGGGATGTAACTGGTGCCTTAGGGTGCAACAGTAGCATTGCTTGGGTGATGTTAGAGGACTCCAGGGCAGGAGGAGCCCACTTCATTGGCTAGTAGAAGGTGTTTGTGAAGCAAAATGGTCTTAAAACTCAGGAATGACTGTTTTGGAAGGAACCAATGCTGCACATCCCAAAAGAAAGCTTGGGGATGGATATAATCAATCTGAGAAGCTATTTAATGGCATGGACTTACTCAATTCCTACTTTGCTCTAGTCTGTTTCTTGCCCTCCTTCCACTAGCTGTGCCATTGACCCCCACTGTCCTGCCATCAGTATATCCTAGTCAGGTATGTCCGTGGTTGTAGTCATCACCGCACCTTAACGCAGAGGGACTGGGGAAGATGCTCAGCTGCTTGCCATTGCTGTCCGACACACCTCAGTGAATGAGGACGACACCTTTTGCAGACTCCACAGCAATGTTATGGCTCTCCCCTGGACTACTGGTGGCACTGCTTCCCTCCAGGAGTAGAGGAGAATCTCTAGGGTGTTACATGTGTTTTGTGAGAGATGACTGAGAAAGGTTGTCCAGGGTTCTGTGTGGGCTTGTAGATGGCAGAAGGAGAAGCTGGGTTTCCACAGCCCCAGACTAATTGTTGGGGGGAAGAAGGAGGTGTGTGTCAGAGGGGCTACGAAGTGAGTGGGAGAGGCAGACAAGATAGGACAGAGAGGGCTGCAGACCTTCATCGCCAGGCTGGTAGCTTTTAGGTAGGCATCAGCTTTTATATGGGGGATAGGGTGAGGGAGATGCAGAGCTATTTCAAGCCTTCCCCAAAGCTGTAGATGGCAGGCTTCAGTTTGCCCTTACGGACAAAAGATCACCATCTGGGTTTCCCCAGTGATAGGGATGAGAAGCTTTCCTTGGCTCTCGGGAGCCAGGGAGAGGACTGAAATGCACATTCCCGTGTCACAGTGGGCATACGGAGGTTTGCACTACACCAAGCTCTCAACTTGCACGGACAGCTTCGGTACTGAAGCCCTGCAGACATGGCCTGCAGGCATGGGAACTGCAAGGTACTTGAGGGTTCTGCTGGTCCTCAAACAGATTTCCTCCAGCACATCCAGATGGGATATTGGAAAATCCTAGAGTTCCAATCTTCCCTGAATTTTTGTTTAAGCTGTAGCATTTCTGCTAGAAAAATATGGAAGTGAGGTCATACTAAACTAATGGCTTCCAATGCCTTGTTCTCAGTGATAGCTCACATCTATTAATTAGATTTGATGGTTGTTTTTATAGCAGAATAGTAGTGCTGACTTGAGAGCGTTTAATCAATCTGTAGTTGTGACTGAAGGCCAGATTCTGACTCCATTAAATTCTATTACATGTGGGTGGCTTCATTGATTTCTAAGGTATTTTCTTTTGGCTTTCATTAATATGAATGAGATTATAATCAGGCTTCAGTTACAGTTCAGAATCTATTAGGAGATACTAAATAAGAGCAAAAGTAAACAGTCATGTAAAGCACATGAAGTGTGCACAAAACATAAGTGGGTTTAATCATAAACAAGTTTTGCAAAACTGACAGCTGAGCGGTGACAGGGATGACTAGTTTATTAGCATAGCTTCCCTGTATGAACATGAAAACTGAACTCATGTGTTTTTATTAGATGTTTAAGTCATGGTGCCTGTGTTACAAACATAAAACCCAAAAAACCAAAACCCTTGACGTGGTGCACTAATGAAAGTAGACTGAGCAGATGGTTTTTAGGGACTGCACTTCACCTGTTATGCAACTGTGCTGTTCTTTCAGAGAAAGAGAAGCGAGGCAGAAAGGAGTATAGCTAAACCTTTAAAGCTCAATTCTTCACTCATTGTTAAAATAAAACAGAAAATGACCCGAAGAACCCTCCAAAAATAAGGGAAATATTCAGGTGTGCAAGCTACAAAACTTACTTTATTTTACCCTCCAATCTGAGTGATTGTCTCATTAGAGCGCTGGAGTTAGTTAAAACACTCAAGTTTTCATCAGGGAGGAAGGGGGGGGTGGGGTGGGGAAATCATTCTTGGACCAGGAAAACTCCGGTAGCAAGGCCAAGACAGCAATCCCAGACAGAGCATACAGTTGCTTGGTTCTGAGATATTACAGAATGAAACCTGAAGATTCTAGCTTAAACTGAAGGAGTAATAAAAAAGGAAATTCAAACAGCTTATACCAATTAAGGAGTTTAACTGAAGCCTCTGTCAGCCCTAGTAGACGTAGTTTAGAGCAATGAAGTAACCTTCTCTTATGCAGACTGCCTGCAGACTACCCAACTCGGTGTTGGTAATGTTACATTTTAGTAGCTGGAGTATTCAAAAGGTGAGCAATATTTGTGAAAATTGTGAAAATTGTAAATTTTCCTTAAAACATGGAGGGAAGGGAAGCCATCGAGAGGGACCCTGCCAGGCTTGCGAGGTGGGCCTGTATGAACCGCACGAGGCTCAACGAGGCCAAGTGCAAGGTCCTGCACGTGGGTCAGGGCAATCCCCGGTATCAACACAGGCTTCAGGATGAAGGAAAGGTGCCAGGACTGAAATGTTTGCTAGCATTAAACATCCCTTTCACTGCCCCACCAAAACTGGGGCTTTGCACTTGCCTACCCACATAACAGTACCCTCTCCCTCTCACTGTTGCCAGAGGCCAGCTCCAAAATTGAAAAAGTCCAGCACCTTCTACGTAGGGGATGAAGGGATTGAGAGCAGCCCTGCCGAGAAGGACTTGGGTGTACTGGTGGATGAAAAGCTGGACATGAAATTGTTGCAGAACAGAATGCAGTCTTGTGGGAGTTTTGATAGATGGTTGGCCTTCTGGGCTGCGAGCGTGCATTGCTGGCTCATGCTTCTCATCAACCAACACCCCCAAGTGTTTCTCCTCAGGGCTGCTCTCTATCCATCCTCTGCCCAGGCTGTATCTGTGCCTGGGATTGCCCCAACCCATGTGCAGGACCTTGCACTTGGCCTTGTTGAACTTCACGTGGTTAGCACGGGCCCACCTCTCAAGCCTGTCAAGGTCCCTCTGGATGGCTTCCCTTCCCTCCAGCATGTGAACCACACCACACAGCTTGGTGTCGTCAGCAAACTTGCTGAGGGTGCTCTCAGGGATGCTTCTGAAGACTTCTAGAAGCTGGAGGCAGACAGGCTCTGAAGAATTTTGCTGCAGATTTGTTCCCCATTGTCCTGGTTTGGGCCAGGACAGAACCGATTTTCTTTTAGTAACTTTGCTTTTTAGTGAAGTCTCTTCTGAGAAGCTGCACTCTCTGAAATTAACTGCATGTTTTTCCAGACAGTAGCTGCTTCTAGCAGTGATAAGGCTTGGTGTTTATAGTTAGTGCTGGAACATCAGAAGCAATGGTATGCAGAAAGGCCCTTGCTTATAGTTATCCCTATGGAGACCAAGGTCGATGCTTGCTTCTGCTAACTTTCTTGTGCGCCGGAACTGAAAGAGCAGAGAAGTCGTCACCCCTGCGACCCTGCGGTGGGGAGGAGCGGGTCGGACAGGTGACCCAAAACTGACCAAAGGGAGTATTCCATCCCATACGCGTCATACTCGGTATAAAGCAGAGGGATCACGAGGGTCTCGCTCTCTTCTTCTATGGCCGGCATCCGAGGAGGACTCTGTCTGATTCTTCTGCCTTCGATCCCGATCCGTGCATTCCTGAATCCAGCTCCTGCCTGCTGCTGCTGAGTACAGTCCGGGACTTTCCTGGGGCGTGCCCCGCAGCGTCCGGGTGACGTATTCGTCATCAGTGGGGGGGAGCTCGATATCGGTTTTGTACATATTTGTATATTTGTATATATTTCATTATTATTATTATTCATTATTATTGTAGTTAGATTAAAGCTGTTTTAACTTTTCTAACCCATAAGTCTCTTTCCCTTTTCTTTTTCCCCCCCACTTTGGGGAGGGAGGGGGTTAACAAAGAGTGTCTGTCGTTCGCTTAACAGCCAGCCCAGCTTTAAACCGTGACACCCATATATTAGCGTGCTTATCCATACAGAGCCAGGAGAGGAAGGCATGCCCATGCCTCAGTCACTACTGCTCAAAGCTCAGCATCTTGACTTCAAATGCTAGTGGAAGTGTATTTGGATTTGCCTGTAAGCTGAGGACACTGAAAAGTGCCATCTCCAATCCCCAAGAATGGGAACTTCTTCACTTAATTACTGTCTTATGTAAAAAATATAGTTAAAAGAGAATAGGGACAGTGAATGTTACACTTTCAGAGTGCTTGAATTGTGTGGTAATTTTGTATGAGAAGAGCAGTGGTCTTTGATTTTAAAAACGTTGCATGTATTTGATAGACAACTGCCAGAGTTTATAACTAACAGTGGTATTTTCTACCACATTTTTATAACTAACAGTGGTATTTTTTGCCAGAAAAGGAGATCTTTCAGTAAACAGAAGAAATAAACTACCTTTTATTTGCTTATAAGGAAATACCCATTACTTTTCCTTTTTTCTTCTCTGGGTGGAAGTCCTAGGGATACAGTAATGTGCGTGTACTGTTTCTTGTAATTTTAAAACAGTTTTAGTGATGAAGCAACGCGTGCTGAACAAACTTATGGTTGCCTTAATCGTTGAGCTTGATGGATAGATGAAGGCGTGTCATATTCTATTTAAGCTTAGTGGGGGGAAAAAAGCACCAGCAGTAAATAAAGTATGAGATATACATTTTAGTAGCACAAATAAAGTGCATGTGGAAAAGAGAATGTGGGTAACTGGGTGTGCTTGTAATATATATATATATATATGTATGTATTATTTAATTGGAGGAACTAAAATTATTTAGGTAGGTAGTGGTGGTGGTTCTCACTTTCCTAGGAGGGAACTTACGGTCTGAAGAATTTAATGACATGCTAATCTTCCAGAAAATTGATGAAGATTAAGAATAGAAGTGTAGTCTGCTGAAGACAAACATATGATGCAATGTCTAATCAAATCAAACTCGTGCAAATCATGTAGGAACTGTCAGATCTGTATAGTCTGCAGTTTGGGTATAGCACGGTTGTCAAATTCCTACTGTAGAGTTAATAAATCAAAATCAGCATGATTGGTGCTGGTTTTCCTCTCTGCTCCACTATCCTATAAATAGCTCGCTGTTCAGTGAGAGCTGTGCCAACTTTCCCCATAGGAATACAATAACAAAGATGTCTGTCTTCTACACCTGTCTTTGTGCCTTTCCAGTACTACTGGCTCTTAGTGCTACTGAGAATGCTCATACTATTTACTTCTTCTCTTTGGTACATCTGTATTTCCTTTCCCTGAATTACAGGTGAAGAGAATGAACTCAGGGTGCTGTTTGGATGTTGCACTGGTTTTTTATACATCATCACAAATATAAATAATCTTCTGTTTTGACAGTCCTACATTTTGAAAAGCTTCTGGCAAAATTTGTTTTCTCACACGCATTTCTATCTCAGTCCAGCGGCACAATGTTCATTTTGTACTAGACTGAAGAAACAGCACGTAATAACATTTCTTCTTAACTTTCTTACTTTTAATATAATTTATTGTCTCATAGGAGCCTGTGTAAGAAAGCAGCCCCCAATCAAAAAGTCCTTAAAAGAAGGAGGAAAAATACCATTTAAATCTGCACAGTGTTCCAGCTGTGCTGCTGTTTCCAGATAGTCTGACATCACCCAGCAAAGGAAAAACATGCTGTATAGTTGTAATAGGATTAAACAGTATAAACCTGCAAGCAGAAATGTGATAATACGGGGTATTTCTAAATCCTGCAGTGATTATATTGCTAAACTGACAAAACTAGAATTGGTTTATTAGAAGCATTTACAGTACGTATATATTTTTTTCTAAAGTTATTTATAATTGTAGCCTTTCTCTCAGGCCTGCATGAGATAATTTTTAAATTAACTGTGCAGTGTAATCAGTATCAGTGGACAATACAATCCTGAGATGGCAAGAATTATGATAAACTTCATACTAAGCTCTGGAGAGATTTGTAAATGTGCAGTTTGCACTGCCCCATTTTTATTAGCATTTTCATTATAAAGTTGTTACTGGAAGCATAAAGTTAATGTTCTGTAACAAGAAAACAGCAATTATGCAGTCCTAAACACAGAACTCCACATTAAACATAGCAGATAAAAATAACAAGCAGATACAGTTACTCCAGACAGACACTGTGGGGAAAAAAATGAAGCATTTACAGTAAAACAATGACAAATTTTCTTTCTTAAGCAAAAGAACTAGTTGCAAAACAGTCTCCTATAATTTCTGAGGATTCATCTCCTTTGCGTTTTCAAGTAGGACTTCCAAAAGTGCAGAGCATCAGCTTGAGTTGTTTTCCCTTTGAAATCAGTGAGAAAATAAAAGTGAGGTAAAATATCTGTGCTGAATAGCTTTGAAAATTCCTTTTAAACCCGGGTAGCAGTGGCCTGCCTTTTGCCACACAGAAGATCAGACTGACTGCATTAGGGATACGGGGCAGCATTACTCACAAGAAGGTGAAGGCAAATCCACTTTAAACACCTAGTATTTTTGTTTAATGTAGTGCTTTGAGCTTCTCTTTGAAAGAATCCCATGATTTTTTTCAGATTTAAACAAAACCCCAACGCTTAAAGTATGTACCTTATATATCCTAAATTATACATTCAGATACTTCAAGAAAGCTCTTCTTCCTGTCCTCTCCCAGCATCTGTCTTAAATGGACACTGTTGAATACCTCCACGGCTGTAAATATGGTTAGACTTTTCGTTTAGTGGAGAATGAGTTTACAACACTTGGGAACAACTACTTAATTACTTAACAAACTTTAGTCTTTGCTCTCATTATACAATGGTGCTTTTATTTTTAAAATAATGAAACACGTTCCCTACGTGGTAATGCATGTTCGCCCAGGTCTTTGAGTTGGAGGTGAAGGTGATGGACTCGGACTGTCTCTACAGGGTAAAATGAAAGCTGATAGTTGTACTGATTGGTTTAAAACCTGTTTAATTGACTAAAAATAAAGACGAGACATTATGGATCAGTGCATGGTGATACAACTCCTGTTCCCACTCTCCTGTCTGCTCAATTGTTGCAGTGCAGTTGTCTCTGGGCTGGCTGAGAGAACTAATCCAGGTTACAAATAACTCTTATTAAACAAGTTTTGCATCTGGATTGTTTTGCAAATCGAATATAGAGCACTTGGCTGTGCCGAGTTTAAGAGGTATAGGTAGATGGCAATAAACTTACTGGCAAGGAGGCCTGAACAGCTCATGGGAAAAAAGAGTGGGAAGAGCATCAAATTGTTTTGTCACCAGGGAACTGTAACACCCTGGGCTAAAGAAGTTAAGCCTGGAATTAGGTGTCGGTGTCTTGCACGGCTAGGCTAGCGACTGACGCACTGGTACGTCCAATTTCAGGACTGTAAAGTAGGCGTTACCGTAGAGCATGTTCTGAGGGTGTAGTCTGAAAACTCATTGCAGTGGCAGTGCCACTGGTTGTTGGGCTATTTGCAGGCTAATGAGGTTTGCTGCCCGCTTTCACTGCGTAGCTACTGGAACACGTCACGGTGTAACTGCATGGGCCAAGGTCTGCCTAAATCTTTGTAGTCTTTATGAGTATCGTGTCCTCAAAACCACCCAAGGGAAGTCTAGAAATATGAACTGCAGTGACATGTGAGGAATGCAAAATATTAAAATGTATGGAATGGTAGTACTGGGATATACCTTTGTAAATATTTGTATTTTTGGTTCCAAGCATTCAGTGTTGGGGAGGAAGAAACTTTTGGTCTAGCCATTAAAAAAAAAAAAAATTAAAAATCTGGACTTTTTTTTAAAGTTCAGCAGTAATGCAGCCCAAAGTGGGAACATGCAAAGGGGACTTCGAGTAGTAAATACTCTAATTAGTATTAACACATCTGCTTGAAAGAATAATTCTATCAAAGATCAGTTATGCTAGATTAAAATATTTGAACCACATAAAAGGACACAGCTTAGCATATCAATGTTTTATTAATGTCCATAAAATACTTATTATCCCTAAAGAATCACAGTTCCTGATGTGCTAATCAAAAAGAAAAAAAATCCTATAAAACTAGTCCTGTCCATACTTTCTGAATTATCTGATATAGATCAGAACTGTCCCATGCTGCAATGCCCTTCGTCATGAAAGAAGTGGGAAAGTCTTCAGGCGAGTTTGCAAAGTGATCTCATCTGTATTAAGAATATACCTACCAAGTTTATCTAAAACTGCTTTTTGGTCAAACTGCTCTTCTAACAAATACGAAATCAGAGAGCAACCCTGATTCCAGTGAGAATTCTGTACTTCCCAAAAAATTATTTGCAAGCCAGTGCAGTAAACTCACGTGCTGTAAAGTGCATATGTACCACAGGATTCCTCATGTTAGTAAAGAACCCAAACAGATGTTTTGTGTTGGTTACTTCAATTCCACAGCAAGCGTGCACAAAGTTGATTTGAAGATTTCTTACAATATTAGTTTGTCATATCTCTGAGTTCTGCACTTCTGTTAGAAGGCTTTATGCATTCTACTTCATAAAATGCTGAAGTTTTTTGTATTTTAAAAATACTGATATTACAGTAAAAATCAGTAAGGTTGGAAAGTAAAGCACTAGAAGCTCATTAAGTGCCAAAGTCAAGACCGTCAGCATACTTCTGTTTGTATCCTCTTGCTGACACTGTTTGTTACAGATCCTGAGGTCTGTGATCACATAATTTACTGCTTTCTCTCACAGGACTACTGCTTCATCGAAACAATTAAATAGCACTTGGTTCGTATCCTATATAGAGCTTTGCATCCTCCCTGTGGCTTAATTAATTTTCTTGTGGGTGCTCATGGGGCATCTTTATTGATTTGCTTCTTCAACAGAAACAGCTCCTCACAAAAGGCTTGTGGGGTAAAAAAGGAAAGCGATGCATTGAAGTTTAGTGTAAAAACTTTCCCCAACTTTATATGTTCAATTTAAGACATCTAGGATGAGAGGTTTTAAAAAGAATTACCACATTTAAGCACAGATGCTAAAAATTTCAGCTATAGAAATACATGATACTTTTCAAAGCACATTGCAAGATGACATAGTGAGCAACCAGAAAAGGAGGAAGACATAATGAACACTGTTTCTGTATCATAAATTAACTCTTTGAGAAAAGTATTATCCTCCTGGAGAATCTATTTATAGAATCATAGAATGGTTTGGTTTGGAAGGGACTTTAAAGATCATCTAGTTCCAAAGCCCCTGCCATGGGCAGGGACGCTTTCCACCAGACCAGCTTTCTCAAAGCCCCATCCAACCTGGCCCTGAACGCTTCCAGAGAGGGGGCATCCACAACTTATCTAGGCAACCTGTTCCAGTGTCTCACCACCCTCATTGTGAAGAGTTTCTTCCTAATATCTAATGTAAATCTACTCTCCGTCAGTTTAAAACAATTACCCCTCATCCTATCACTACATGCCCTTGTAGAAATTTCCTCTCCGGCTCTCTTGTAGGCCTCCTTCAGGTGCTGGAAGCTGCTGTAAGGTCTCTCTGGTGCATTCTCTTCTCCAGGCTGAACAACCCCAACTCTCTCAGTCTATCTTCATAGGAGAGCTGCTGCAGCCCCTGATCATCTTTGTGGCCCTCTGGACTCACTCCATCAGGTTCATGTCCTTCTTATGTTGGGGGCCCCAGAGCTGAACGCAGTACTCCAGGTGGGGTCTCACGAGAGCAGAGTAGAGGAGGCGAATCACCTCCCTCAACCTGCTGGTCACACTCCTTTTAATGCAGCCCAGGATATGGTTGGCCTTCTGGGCTGCAAGTGCACATTGCCAGCTCATGTTGAGCTTCTCATCAACCAACACCCCAATGTCCTTCTCCTCAGTGCTGCTCTCAGTCCATTCTTCACCAGCCTGTGTCTGTGCTAGGGATTGCTCCTACCCATGTGCAGGACCTTGCACTTGGCCTTGTTGAACTTCATGCGGTTCCCATGGGCCCACCTCTCAAGCCTGTCAAGGTCCCTCTGGATGGCTTCCCTTCCCTCCAGCATGTGAACCACACCACACAGCTTGGTGTCATCAGCCAACATGCTGAGGGTGCACTCAATCCCACTGTCCATGTCGCCGACAAAGATGTTAAGCATTGCCAATCCCAATACTGACCCCCGAGGAATGCCACTTGTCACTCATCCCCACTTGGCCACTGAGCCACTGATCGCAGCTCTTTGAGTGCAACCATCCAGCCAATTCCTTATCCAGTGAGTGGTCCATCCATCAAGTCCATGTCTCTCCAATTTAGAAACAAGGATGTCGTGCAGGACAGCGTCAAATGCTTTGCACAAGTCCAGGTAGGTGACGTCAGTTGCTCTTCCCTTGTACCAACACTGTAACCTCGTCGTAGAAGGCCACCAAATCTGTCAGGCACAATTTGCCCTTAGTGAAGCCATGCTGGCTGTCACCAGTCACCTCCATATTTTCCATGTGCCTTAGCACAGCTTCCAGAAGGATCTGCTTCATGATCTTGCTGGGCACAGAGGTGATGCTGACTGGCCTGTAGTTCCCCTGATCTTCCTGTTTTTCCTTTATAAAAATGGGGGTTCTCTTTCCCCTTTTCCAGTCAGTGGGAAATTCACCAGCCTGTCATGACTTCTAAAAAATGATGGAGAGTGGCTTAGCAAGTTCATCTGCCAGTTCCCTCAGGACCTGCAGATGCATCTCATCAGATCCCATGGACTTGTGCACCTTCAGGTTCCCAATTTCCCTTTGTAAAACCTCATGGTTACTTCTCAGTATTTACCAGCTTCTGTAAAAATTAGGCAGAATCTTGTTTTACAGACAACCCCTTTTGCTATGCAGCCCTAATTCATATCTAGGTCAGGCCCGTCAACAAAGCTAAATGAGTCACAAATCCTGCATGAATGCACTATATGACTGTGATGTTGAAGATTCCCAGAAATAGCTCATGCAAAACCAAACAGAAATGAAATCTGTACAAGGCAGTACTAATGCTAACTTTTTATTCAGTTTACTAAATTCTGTGGGACTGCTCTTATGATCAGCTAGCCAAGGTGTCCTCTGGTTTCATGCTTGGGAATACGTGTTTTCAGTAAAGTGCTTTTCCAAATGTTTGTGAATAAAGCCAAACCACATAACTAGGAAAAGGAGGAGTCGGTATCTGCTGTGCCCGCAGTAAGGGCATCTATACTCTTAATGGATTCCAGCCCTAGAAACAGGCTGAAGCCCTATGCAATACTTAACTTGCTCTATATGTGAACTTCACATTTCCTAGTGCTCTGTGGGGGTTTTCATTATTATTAAAAGAGAATTGGTTAAGGAGAAGTCAGCTGATACTGGCTGGACATGGAGGCTAGAACAAGGAACTACTCAGTAGACTGAAGAGAGGAAACAGATAGGTGTATCTGATGAATACTTGTGCATGCAGGAGCTTATCTGCAAGTTGCTGGACAGGAGCTGGGGTGAGAGGGTAACTGCAGAAAGTACCTAGAAAGAGCCTTTGAGGAAAACAGGAGAGATTCCTGCAAATGAAAACTGGGACTGGGAGTGGAAAGGTAGCAAGAGAGGTCAGACAAGAAGATATGCAGGAGAGACAAGGAATGCATGAGTAGGGAGTGGACCTTGAATTTAGTTAATAAGGAAACTAGGACAGAATGAGATGAATAAACAGACCAGGATCAGATAGATTCCCTCTTGAGGTGAGGGAAGGAATGAGTGTACCGAGACCACGCTGCCTTGAGGAGCCTGACTCAAGATTCATTAACACTGATGTTACTCCTCTGTTTTCAGAAGATACCACTGAAACCCCTTTGCATCTTGGCATTTTTTGTTGTCCACTTTGTGAGGGCACGTACCACTGATGCTAGCTACCTTGCTAGCTGGATCAGCTGTTGTGTATGATGCATCTGAACTCATGCTCGTGGTGAGTTATGTGGGTTTTAATATGACAGCATGTGGTGGAATTTCTTGAAGAACTTGAGGGTATTTTTGTTTAAGCTGGGGAAATTGTGATTGACTTGCAAAGACTTTGCTTTTATCTGGCTCTGTGACCTGGCCAGGCACCCCAGCAGTGATAGCTTTTTCTGAAAGACAGAGCTCCCAGAAAATTTTGACTAGGCCAGACACCAAAGCTCAGAGATTCCAGCTCTGATTTTTCATCTTTGGTAAAGAACAAGCCTTTATTAATGTGGCCTTTTACAGAGGCTTGTGATTGTGCAAAGCAGAACTGTATGCAGTAACTGTATGGAAAAAGTAACAAATCATGTGTCATGTTAATGCTCAACCAGTGGTTCTAACTATGTGAAAGATTTAGGATAAGCACTTTTCTTGGCAGGAGAATCCACCCTACTTGCTGTAGTGAGGGCCAGTGCCTCAAGGGCCAGAGAATGGTCTTTCAATGCCAAGGTAAGGATAAATACTACTCATGTCCTAAAAAGAACACAATCCCTTCCTTTCATGGCTGGTGAGTGCCTGAGCACGCACGTCCTTTCGTCTTTATTGCTCCTAGTTGAAAACATTCTCCAGAAGCTGGTAGGTGCATAACGAGCAGTAGCAAGCAGGGATGGGAAGAGGGGCAAAAAGGGGCACTAGGAGTCCAGAAGGTGAAGAGGGTGAGTCAAAGCAGCAAGCTGAAGACAAATTCCTAGATGTTGCTTCTCATCAGGTCAGAATATCCATGCATGACTCTGCTATAATATTTCTGTGTCATTCAGGTCAGAGGAGACAAATTAAGTAAATTAGCAGAGGAGTGACAATCATAGCCTCTGGAAAGGTCTGGTCTTCTTTCCCTTCTGCCTTGTATTTGGGTCCCTGGCGTAAATTCTAAAGAACACATTTCTGTATGAGCTATCTCACACAAGTCATTCTGAGCAAAAGGAATATTGGCGGGCTGAACACTGGTGGAGTACAGCAGCTCAGTCTTTCTGGTGGGGCCCAAGACTCAGTCTGGCTCTGGCCAAGCTCTCCTCCTGCATCTGCAGCAACTCATGTTAGCAAAACTCAATAGAAGACTGTTTAATTATGTGAGTAGTGTAACAGAGCAGAATGTGACACCAGCTAGGAGAGGTGACTGTTTTACAGACAAATGATTTCACTTCCTCGCAGTCACCCTTTCATACGCATAAGCACAAGGATGTTTGTTCAGGTAGTTTGGCCAGAATTACTTGTGATGACATGGAGGACAATGGACATGGGCCACTGAGTCCCCAGTCATGTCTCACAGTTGTTCCTTTACTGGCAAGCTTGGTGTTTGGTGTCTTTTGTGCTGTTTAGGAGCAGTCAGCAATGTTCATCTTTTGCGTGTTCATCATTGCCTCACCCCATGAGTCATTGGCAACACTGCTGGTGTACTGTCTCGTGTCTTCTCTGGGTGCTGTCTGTCCTCCTGTTTTCCTGATCTGGATCTCTTGAGGAGCTACGCGTAGACGTTTCGTGCTACCAATGACCTGCTGAGCATATGGCCTTCGTCAGCTCCAGTTGCTGCCGACACACTCACACTTCCACTTGTACTGATCTTAACATTTCTCTTACTCTTTCTCTGCACTCCCACCCCTGCGAGATCCTTGACTGCAGCTTCCCACAGGTCCCAGTGAGTTAAGTAACAGGGACCTGCCTTCCTTTTAGCTACAGGGCTGTAGTTTGTTCGTGGTCTTCTTTTATGTCTGATCTCAGGGCATTGCTTCAATGAATGAGCCCTCATACGTGAGGGATTCTTCTGTCCACGCCAAATGACTCTTACAAGAATAAAGGAAGGGGTCAAACTGTGAGGTTGGCTGTTAGCCTAAAGATCATTTCAGTGTTGGGCAGAGAAGTCTAGAAAATTAAAATAACAAAGAGGATAATTGCCGACATTAGCCCCCACCGGTTTCTGAGATGGGGTGGTGGTAGAGAGGCTGCTTCCACCACAGCAGGAAGATCACCAAGGTTGGACTGACAACGTTACAGTGGAATATGGCAGAAATTGTCAGAAAATGCCTGAGTGATGGCAGAGGTGGCTCAGTCCCAGAGCTGTGGTGAATTGTGTTTGGGCCTCTGGAATCAATATTTATGATGTGGCTCATCATACAAATGTTTTCCAGGTTAAAAACTGTCTTGTTGGACTAAGAAATATATAGGTTTTGTGGCCTTCTGCCTGTGGCTGAATTTTACTTGTCAGAATGAGATATAAGCAGTGATATTTAAACAATAATTTTATAAGCTATTTCACAGTTAGTACGTATGCATTATTTCTCTTACAACAGGAAATTATTTAGGTTTATTACTGTAATTAATAC
The DNA here is from genome assembly GCA_013398225.1 of Steatornis caripensis. NCBI lineage: Eukaryota > Metazoa > Chordata > Aves > Caprimulgiformes > Steatornithidae > Steatornis > Steatornis caripensis. The sequence continues at coordinate 188,276 of VZSC01004433.1, forward strand.
TGAAATGAATTCTTGTTTTTTGTAATTTTTGCTCTTCACACTTAACTGAGTACATCTCCAGTATGACAAAAAACCCCAACCTGTTAATGTTTTGGAAGGATAATGAGATTCCTACAGTCGTTTGTACTGAAATTATCTACAGTAACAGCCATTATGGAATTCAACACTAAATACATGAACATTGAATACATACAGCATTTATTATCATTGAAGAGTGAAAGTGATAAAACTGGTATTCAGTGGTTGTTAGTGTAGAAATAAAACAGAACAGCAAGAAAACAGAAAAACATGAGACACAAGTGGGTGTTTGTGAGTACTCCAGTGGCACTAGTTACGCTGCATTGTGCTAGTACCTGTCTTCAGGCTCCTATTAAAAAAAAAAACACCAAGAAATAACTTAATACCCGAATTCCTAACTTAGGAGCTGAATCAAAACATTAAGGCAATTCAGCAGACTGATGATACATGTCGATACATGGCTTGCTGAGGTAGAACTTCTGACGTGCACTCAAAGAAACTCATAATACAGTCATGGCCTTAGGCACGAGGCTAAATATCCATCTGAACTACCTATCGCAAATGCTCATTTATGGACTTTTTAATATGGTGGAAATTGTATTTCCCTCCAAACTTGCCCAATTATCTTGTAGTAAATACGCAGATGTACGAGGTTCATTACGACAGGCGTTTATCATAATTGGTGGTAAATTAAAAAGGCTTCGGTATCGAAGGGCTGGGTCAGTACGAGCTGTTCACTCCCATCCTCCTCAGGGTGCTGGGACAGCGATGAGGCTGCTCCCGGCCCCAGGCAGGGGAGCGGGGCACGGAGCCTTCACCCCAGCAGGCAGAGCCTCGGGTCAGCCGCGGCTTGGGCGATGACCGGGGCAGCGTCCCCCCCGTCTCCGTGTAGCTGAGCCCTGTCCCGCGGGGATCCCACTCCTCAAGAGGCCGCGGCACCCGGGCGGGAGGCCGCCCGCCTCACGAGACCGGGAGGCGCGAGCGTGCGCCTGACGGAAGAACGCGCCGCGGCGACTGCGCAGGCGCCGCCCAGCGGCCGCGGCTCAGCCGTTGGGCGGCGCGTGCGCGCCCTCCCCGCCCTCGCGCCCCGCCCCCTCCCCTGCCCTCGCGCTCCCNTGATATTTAAACAATAATTTTATAAGCTATTTCACAGTTAGTACGTATGCATTATTTCTCTTACAACAGGAAATTATTTAGGTTTATTACTGTAATTAATACTGAAATGAATTCTTGTTTTTTGTAATTTTTGCTCTTCACACTTAACTGAGTACATCTCCAGTATGACAAAAAACCCCAACCTGTTAATGTTTTGGAAGGATAATGAGATTCCTACAGTCGTTTGTACTGAAATTATCTACAGTAACAGCCATTATGGAATTCAACACTAAATACATGAACATTGAATACATACAGCATTTATTATCATTGAAGAGTGAAAGTGATAAAACTGGTATTCAGTGGTTGTTAGTGTAGAAATAAAACAGAACAGCAAGAAAACAGAAAAACATGAGACACAAGTGGGTGTTTGTGAGTACTCCAGTGGCACTAGTTACGCTGCATTGTGCTAGTACCTGTCTTCAGGCTCCTATTAAAAAAAAAAACACCAAGAAATAACTTAATACCCGAATTCCTAACTTAGGAGCTGAATCAAAACATTAAGGCAATTCAGCAGACTGATGATACATGTCGATACATGGCTTGCTGAGGTAGAACTTCTGACGTGCACTCAAAGAAACTCATAATACAGTCATGGCCTTAGGCACGAGGCTAAATATCCATCTGAACTACCTATCGCAAATGCTCATTTATGGACTTTTTAATATGGTGGAAATTGTATTTCCCTCCAAACTTGCCCAATTATCTTGTAGTAAATACGCAGATGTACGAGGTTCATTACGACAGGCGTTTATCATAATTGGTGGTAAATTAAAAAGGCTTCGGTATCGAAGGGCTGGGTCAGTACGAGCTGTTCACTCCCATCCTCCTCAGGGTGCTGGGACAGCGATGAGGCTGCTCCCGGCCCCAGGCAGGGGAGCGGGGCACGGAGCCTTCACCCCAGCAGGCAGAGCCTCGGGTCAGCCGCGGCTTGGGCGATGACCGGGGCAGCGTCCCCCCCGTCTCCGTGTAGCTGAGCCCTGTCCCGCGGGGATCCCACTCCTCAAGAGGCCGCGGCACCCGGGCGGGAGGCCGCCCGCCTCACGAGACCGGGAGGCGCGNCCCGGCCCGCTGGCGCGAAAGTGATTTGGATTTTTTTTCCCTTCCCCCCCCCCTTTTTTTTTCTTAAACCAGGCCGCGCCGCTTGGCTCTCGGTCAGCTCCCCCGCTCCCCCCGCGCCCCTTCCCCGCCGCGGTTATGGAGGCTGCGGCTGCAGGTGAGCGGGGCGGCGCGGGGCCGGCCGTAAGCGGCGGCCCGGGGAGGGCGGGGGAGCGCGCACGGATCCTCTTACGGCAGGACCGGCGCTGACGGGGTGCGGCAAGTAGTTCCGGCTTGCGTCACGCTCCATCCGCACGAGTAGTTCTCTCGCTGGTGGGCCGGCTGTCGTTCCTCACGCCGCGCTGAGCGTCATCGCGCCTTCGCTGGCGGCAGGGGAGCGGGGGGCAGCGGCTGCGGGGCCGCCTCAGCTAGGGAGCCGGGGCCTAGGCCGGGGGGAGCCCCGCGGCGGGGTTGAGGAGAGCCCCGGGCCGCTGTGTGCGTGTGGCGAGGCGTCGGCGCTGCCCCGGCGCGGCCTCCCTGCGGAGGGGGAGGCGGCCGGGGCTCGCCCGGCCGCGCGGGGTCGTCTGCGGTCCGGGAGCTGCGGGTGGTGCCTGGGAGGGCGCCGGGGGTTGGAGCGAGCCCGGAGCAGCCCCGGCAGCCCATCCCGTCGCTCCAGGCCGGGAGCGTGTTGGGGAACACCTGGAAAAGAGCGGCTGCTGGGCTGCCTGCTCTTTGTACTGCACTCATGCACATCTGCGTTTAAAACACTCGTGCTTTCCCTTTGCAGCTTGTGCACTTAGTGTTAGCTCAAGAGCCTATGAGTTAGCTGCAGAAGGGAGAGATAACAAGTTAAAATTAGTTGTTTCCACCGCACTGTCTTCTCAGTCCTTTACGTGTCTTATATGGGCCTGACTTCATTACACGTTTAAGTAAAATTACACAGATGTGGTAGCCATAGTAATACTGTGTGTGTGCTTTTGGCATTTCGCAATCCCGGTGTGTTCATTGCAGTACAAGTTCATGAAGCGGTGTTGCAATAATTTAACACTAGCTACTCTGTATGCTGAAATTTGGCTTTTGGTTGTCATCTGCTGACAAGACATTTTAATTTTAGAATCGTCAGTTATTTATAGCTGTCCTATGGAGTATTTACAGACAATTAGTTTACAACTCAAACAGGATTTTACGCCAAGGAGAACAGCGCTATCAGGAGAAACCTTTTATCTAAATAGCAGACTATCTAACAGGTGCCGTGTTATTTAAGTACTATTGTAAAAACTTTCAAGGACTGCTTTATATTCTCTGATTCAACTTTAGATGAGAAATTAATTCTCTTAGTACTACTTCTGCTGCTTATAAGCATGCTTGTCTTAATAAAAGTGTTCTGAAGGTAGTTGAACCCATAACTGTCACAAGTGTCCGGTACGTTCAATGTTGCAAGTGCAGAGTTACATCTGACTACTACAGATGCGTTTCTGTTATGTGTGCTTCCAAAAGTCAGGCTCAGAGCATTTCAACCAGGGCATCCTGATGCTGATCACAATAGTTCTTGCTTATTGTTTGAGAGGTGCCAGATGTTTTCGGCGTCTCTGGTAGGTGGCTTAGGTTACTATACTGTGGCTTAGGTTAGGATACCGTCTGATGGTGTGCTTGAGTGGTAACTTCAGCAGCGTTGCGTTTAGCCACATGAGGGCGGTCTTCGAACATTAAAAAACCCCAAAGTCTTCCTGTAAGTGTATATGCTAAGGTGCTATTTTTAATGAGGAGAAGATACTTTGTGTGTTTGATAAACTGATTATTCTAAACTGCTGCAAATACATTAATTTCACAGTTATTAGAAATAACTACTTTTTAATCCAGTTCTGAATTTTGTGTGTTCTAGCCGAGATAAGCGTGTATAGGCAGTGTCATCTTTTGAAGAACTTCATTTAACTTTTCCCAGGAACGTTTGTAAAGCTGATGTGTGTAAAAGAAAAAAATACATACATTTTTATTGATTTCATTAGCTAAATTTCAGTGGTTTTAAACTTATTTTGACAAATAATAGACTAGTTAAATACAGTATGCGTGGCTGTGGTGAGAGCATATGAGGACATGCTTCAAATGAAGAAGAGAGATAAGAGCCCTGTGCCCTTTTCCTGTTGGGACAGCTGTTCGATGATGTGGCATGCGGCAGGCTCTGGTTTCTGGTAATCTCAGACTACTCTGAAGCAAGTCAATGTAACCTGGATGCTTAGTCTTCCTGTAACTCAGATTAACCATCTAAAATTGATCTACCAAAAAGCAGAAGTCTAGCATGTTAGCAGTCTGTTTCTCTATCTCTGTACTGGAGATAATGATATCTCTATGTCAAATGCAGGTAGTTTTATCATCACTCCTTCTGGTCAAAGGGAAGGGGTTTGAAAGGGCCAGTCGAATCTGTCAAGTCAATAAATGGTTACAGGACTGGTGCCACAGCCAGGGATTTGGCTACTTGGAGTCCATCTGTCGGAGAAGGGGAAGAGCATCTTTGGTCATAGGCTTACCAAGCTGATGAAGAGGGCTTTAAACTAAAGTTGTTGGGGGAGTGGAACCTCAGTCCATCCCACTTCTACCAGTTTGATGGCAGTGCCAGCAACAGATGCCCAGAGCCTGGTGAAGGATCACAGGTCAGCAGGAGAGCACCTGAAGTGCAGCACAAAGGAATTCCAGCCACTGCAGCCAGTAAGTCAGCTCCATTGGGGGCCCAACTTAAATGCCTCATTTAGCATGGGGAATAAACAAGAGGAGTTAGAGACATGCGCATGCCTGTAGGGCTGCAATCTTACTGGCATCACAGAGACATGGTGGGATGGCTCCTGTGACTGGAGTGTTAGAATGGAAGGATACAGGCCTTTTAGGAAGGACAGGCAGTGGAGACGGCGTGTCACCCTCCATGTCAGTGACGAGCTGGGAGTGCATGGAGCTCTGCCTGGGGATAGATGAGGAGCTGACCAAGAGCTTATGGGTCAGGATTAAAGGGAGGGCAGGGACATGTGACATTATAGTGGAGGTCTGCTGCAGGCCACCTGACCAGGAAGACCGGGTGGATGAGGCCGTCTGTAGATAGATAGGAGTAGCGTCATGTTCACAAGCCCTGGTCCTCATGGGGGGACTTCAGCCACCTCGATATCTGTTGGAGGGACCACACAGGAGGGCATAAGCAATCCAGGAGGTTCCTGGAATGCGTTGATGATAACTTCCTTTTCCAAGTGCCAGAGGAGCCAACAAGGAGAGGTGCTGCACTGGACCTTGTCCTTACCAACAAGGAGGGCTGGTGGGGAATGTGACACTCAAGGGCATCCTTGGCTGCAGTGACCATGGTAACAGTAACAGTTTTAAACTGAAAGTGGGTAGATTTAGATTAGATATTAGATAGAAATTCTTCATGATGAGAGTGGTGAGACACTGGACTAGGTTGCCCGTAGAAGCTGTGGATGCTCCTTTCCCTGGAAGTGTTCAAGGCCAGGTTGGAGCTTTGAGCTACCTGATCTAGTGGAAGGTGTCACTGCCAATGGCAGGGGGTTGAAACTAGATTATATTTAAGGTTGCTTTCAACCCAAACGATTCTATGATTCTATGAAGCATTTTGAGATTTTCAGAGATACTATGTTATATTGGTGAAATACTGTAACATTTGAATGCTATAGTAACTGTTCTATAAATCTACATTGTGTAGTGCTGTTGTGACTTAGAAGAAACCTATGAAAGCATAAATAATTTGCATCTTAATTTTCTGGGATGCCTGACAGATCGTGTCTCTAACAGTGACTCATTTTGGACGTCTGAATAGAGAATCGTAAGAACAGGGTAAATGCACAGTGGTACTTGCCAGAATGCTCTTTTAGGCCTTCTTACGGGCTTGCCGAGCCCCGAATAGTGTCGTTCCACCTATTACTTCTTGATGGATTTCCGTCCCAGGAATTTTAACTCCAAGTAGATGTGTCTCAGTTATATGAAGAACTGCCTCCTTTCATGTTCTCTGCTTCTTTCAGTGCAGGGAGAGATCAACTGAAAAGACCAGACAGTAGCTTGAGTAATCATTTGCTGGTCATCTCCTCCACAACACATGTGATTTCATAGTTCTTCATTTTACTCTTTGTCTTTTCTCCATTCCTCAGCTCCATCCTTCCCAGGCTGAAACAGTCTAATTCTTTTAACTGCTTCTCATATGGAACTGTGCTGTGTTGTTGATTGCCCCTATCTATACCTTTTAAGGATTTTATTATTATTATTATTTTAGGTTTTTAGTTTTCAAGTTAGAGAAATGATACCAAAAGATGTAAGAACAGTATGCACTTTTGCAGCATTGATCTGTTCTGTTTTTTATAGGTCTGCTATAGACAGGACCATCTGCTTTATGGGACTATTTTAGACCATTTTATAGTCTATTACAACTGTAGGGTTTTGGTTTTGAGTAGTACAGTTCTTAGCTTTGTTTTGAGGCTGTTTTGAAAGTGTCTCCTGGAATTGAGAGATCTTTCATAGCAAACCTTTCCAAACCCTTATAGAGTGACAGCAAATTGAAAAGCTTGTTTTGCTACGGGCTCGCCTTCTTTGAAGGGTCCTTTCATACACAGATTACTTTTTATTACACAGGCTCTCAGGCAGGCCTGTCAGTGTTGAGGTGTCTAACAAAAAATAAAACGCTGCATTCTGCTTTTTGTTCTTCAAGCCGATAAAATCATTCTTATTGACCTGCCTTGCTGTGTTTTTACATTTAATTTGTTGCAATTCCTAATCTTTTTTTGTTTTCCTCATTTGACAAAAGTTTAACTTTTTATAAAGATTGTTTTCTACTAAAGCTTCCTTTCACTGCCTTTCAGCTGTGCTAGATTTTTTTCTTCCCCTTTCTAAAATCTTCTTTGATGATTAGTATCAAATATGATGCTTTTAAGTAGTCTTTATGCCGCTTTCAAGGATTAATGCTTGTAGAAGCCTTTTTAGTCTTTCTTGTTGTTTGCTTTGTTAAAGATGCTTTTTATCTTTGTATAGTTCACATTGTTGAACTTAAACGCAAGCATTTTGCTCTTTATCACCCTTTTAAAGGATTTTTGAGTGCTTCTTTAATCAGGGTTACAGAGTGTGTCACTTTGAATGTGGTCCTGTGTTTTACTTCTGATAAAGTCAAGAACTGTTTCTCCTCATGTGGTTTCACTGACTGCTTGCTGTGTGAAGCAGTCATTAATGGTGCCTAAACATTTGATCTTGGTATCTTGGCCTGGCATGACATTTAACCAGTCTGCGTAAGGGTAATTGGAGTCTACAATATATTGTGGTTTCTGGTTTTGTAACCTTTTATCCCCTTCAGTGTGTCACAATAATCCTTACCGTCGTGGTCAGACTGTTGCTTATGTAGTCCTAACACTGTGCTTTTTTTTGTACAATGTGAATATTTCAGTCCTCGGGGATTCTGTTACTTGTTAAAAAATGCCTGTTAATCAGATTAGACCCCAAGATACTTCTAACAGGTGGCACTGCTTCCAAACAATACATCCTGCTTTCTGTCCAGTGTTTTTGAGGTGCTCATGTCCCACTGATATTAACAGGATTTTTCAGAAACTTGATTGAATGCATGTCTGTCAATAATCTTTGTCTACAGCTAGGCATTCTGATTTTGACACCTTATCAGTTTTCTTGCGTTATTGTAGCAGTATGTATATCTGTCTTTTTAAAAGCAACTACAATGAACTGGAAAACAAACCCAGCAATTTGTTTTAGCTGTTCTTTGCTGTTTCCTGTTAAATTTTTTCTAACTTATGTGTCATCCTTCATTTGAAAATAATTTTCATGATTTTATCACTGCAAGATGAGTCACTTTGATCTTTGTGGTCTTTTGCATTTGTCACCTACCCTTTAGTTCTCAATTCAGAGATATTTTAATAATCTCTTAAATTTTGGGTTGGGTGACACCCATTGCTCCTCTATTTTTTTCTCAACTTGTAATGTTCCCTTAGGTATATATGAAACCATCAACTTAGTTCTGCTGGCAACAGCACTGTCACGCGTTCGTATCCCAAGCACCTTAATTAGTGCTATTTTTCCTGCTTTTGTTTTCTCTGTCCTAGTATATTTGTATTATATAGATTTTTAAATGCACTTTATTTCTTAATCAGAAACATTCACAAACTTCAGTGTAATTTGGTTTTATATACTATGTACCTGTCTGTAATGTCTGAGAGCATCTATAGATGTAGTTTACCTTGTAAACGAAACTTGTGGCCTTGTTAGAAAAAATTTTGGATGTGTATGATTAGGTTTTCCATAAAACCATATTAAGTGGTATTGATTTTAGTATAATCTCTTAGTTTTTGCAGGAATGCATCCTATATCAACATTGCCATAACTTACTTTCTTAATGCTAAAATAAAAAATGATAATTAAATTGTCCTGATTTTAGTTAGCAGCTAAAAGTAAGAAGAGACATGGTCAGGTGCTCCTTTTTGTTGATTGAACGTATTCTGTATTGCGGGTTTTGTCTCAGTAGCCATCCTGTACTGGTGAGTTAAACAAAAAATAGTTGCTTACTGTCCAGAATAGTTCAGGTTCAGATGAAGGAAGCCCTAAAATAGCTTTCTATTCTCTCTGGACTGCTACAGTTAATTTGTTATTTTTGAACATGGAATTCTTGTGGTGCTGTTTTTCTAATGGTAGCAAATAGTGGCAGGTTTTATATACTTTTTTTAAACGCTTACTGAGGATAATGCTTTGATTTGGAGATATGCCGTAATCCTGCGTATTAATGCCTTGACAAATCAAAATAGATAAAATAGCAGGAACCGAGTATAGATTTATTTTTTTTTTTACTCTATCAAATTAAGATAAAATTATTTTACACCATCATTTTTATTAAAATAAATAAAATGTTATAAGATCGAGGAAGACGTCTAAGGAATAAATCTATGCCTAAATATAGCCTTCTGAGGCTGAAGTGTATATAATCAAAACTTCCTTTCATTTAAAGATCCTGTTTTGTAAGACAGAAAAATGCAGCTGGCAGTTATTTACTATTTCATAATCTCAGTAAAATGTACTGATTACTTGAAGGTATTAAAAACAATCATACATTTCACAGTATTTAATATTTTTAAACAGTGTCAAATAGATTTTAAGTAAAAAAAAAAAAAGCATCCCTCCAGTGAAGCAATAAAAATCAGAGATACATTATAACACTTTTTTTTAATTTCATATATTTGAAATAGTATTGAAAATGAAAAAAATCTCTAATATGCGCAGAGGAATAAGATCTAATGTCTAAGAAAAATATAATGTATTTGACTTTAGGATATCATAATTCGTTGTACTGTACGTGCCAATTCTTTCATGTTCAGTTAATTTTTTTTACTGAGAAATAATGTTGCTTGTATTAAACACAAATTACTGGCTTTTTACATATTGCTCTCATAGTAGCTGTTATCTCATTATTTCAGTACTTTTACCTAAAGAAGCTACCAAGGAAAAGTCTTGTTTATTGTTCTTAGACACTTCAGTATCTTATGTGCTAAGCATTTGTGTATGAAGAGTTCTTTAATATAAACAGTAGTTTTATTGGAAGAATTGTGCCCACTTTCTGTTGCACTTCAGGTTTGAACAGAAACCTGTGTATTTTCTCAGTAAGTCTCGTGTTAACATATTATTACATTGTTTGGTATTATAACGGAAAGTTTAACTCCATTGAATAACGACGGCTTGTAGTTAATAGAACTGTGATCTAATCATTAGAAATTTCAAGATAACGTAGTGCAGGGGGAGAACAGTGGCAAGGCAGTGAGGAAGTCAGGTACTGAAGTAACAAATACCTTTTTTTATAAGCTTGATGGGCAGCAATGCAGTGCTATGCTTTGCTGGTAGATGAAACTGCAGTTTATTTCTGATTGTATTGTAACATTTGGGTTACCTAGTTGTAGATATTGTTAAAGTGTTAGATATTGGGAGTCTTTCTAAGAATATGTAATAATTTTAGGAATATTTTGAAATTAGTGCTGGATTTTAGGCAGTTATCTCTGAATAATAGCCCAGTGCTGAGATATATTTAGGTGGAACTGTAGGATCTGCTTGTCCTTGGTCCACAAGCATAGCTGTTTTTATAGTACCAGCTTGGAGATTTGGGAGTAGCACACCTTAAGGAAGTAAAACTTCTTGGAGAAAGATCAGAAGCAACGTTCTTGAGGGAGCATCCTGGGACAGTCCGTGTTGCAGGCTGATGGATGCGGCTGCTGCTTTCCCACTTGCAGATTCAACCAGCGGCAAAGCTGAGTATGCGTCCCTGAGGCGCACTCTGCACACACCACATGCGCAAGACACTAACATGGGAGGCGCTGCCTTCGACAGCACTGATGCATAGGACTCACATAAAATATAAGTAGAGCCAGCCAAGTCCTCCTCTTCAGCTGGTAGAGATTAGAAAGCGCACACACACGAAGCGCTCTCAATCTAGAGATGCACGTACATTCACAGATCCTCCAGGTACCGGCATGGCCCCTCTGTCCATCCAACAACCACACTCCAGGTTTGGGGAAGATGCAGACACTTATCCCCCGCCACTGCCCAGCAGCTGCCACCAGGCACATGGGCTGTGACCCACGGTCCCACTCTAGCTCCTGGTGCAGAGCCCCTTACTCACTTCACTCACCCCAGTTACCCCAGTAGCTGCATCTGGGACATGCAGCGGTCCCATCCCAGTGTCTGGAGGTGGGGATGGTGAATGGGAGTTGTGGTCAGCTCATAACATGTCGTCTCTTCCCCTCCTTCCTCCTCATGCTCGTCCCCTGCTCCAGCATGGGATCCCTCCCAAGGAGACATTTCTTCATGAACTGCTCCGGTGTGGGCCCTTTCCACAGGGTACGGTCCTTCAGGAATGGACTGCTCCAGCATGGGTCCCCCACAGGGCCACAGGTCCTGCCAGAAAACCTGTGCGTGCATGGTCTCCCCTCCCCTCCCCATGGGCTGCAGCTCCTGCCAGAAGCCTGCTCCTCTATGGGCTGCTCTCTGTGTGTTGCAGCTTCCTTCAGGGCATATCCACCTGCTCTGGTGTGGGTGGCAGGTGGAGATCTGCTCCACTGTTAACCTCCATGGGCTGCAGGGGAACAGCCTGCCTCACCGTGGTCTTTGCCACAGGCTGCAGGGGAATCTGCTCCGGTGCCTGGAGCACCTTATCCCCCTCCTTCTTCACTGACCTTGGTGTCTGCAGGGCCGTTTCTCTCACATGTTCCCACTCCTCTTGCCTATTTGCTGCACAACCTTTTTTTACCCTTTCTTAAATACATTATTACAGAGACACCACCACCATCACTGATTGACTCAGCTTTGGGCAGTGGTGGGTCCATCTTGGAGCCAGCTGTAACTGGCTCTGTCTAATGGGGCAGCTTCTGGTGTCTTCTCATAGAAGTCACCCCTGCAGCCTCCCCTCTGCTACCAAAACCTTGTCTTGTAAACCAAATACCAGTCCGCCCACAGTTGCTCCTAAAATATCCCAAATCTTCCTGTTCCTCTTGTTTCCCTTTCACCAGTTACAAAGTCCAGGTGACCTTCTCCAAAGCTGTGCCTGCAGTTTCTTGGTGTCCCATCAATTAGTAACTGGAGACTTCTGGTCCTTGGCATTGTGTGTTATCTCTTGTCTGCCAGGTTTGTATCTCTGTGTATTCTTATTCATCATTTATCCCAATAACTTACTGACCTCCTTTGCATTGAAAATATCCTAGATACTTTATTTTAGATAGCCTTCATGAAGCAGACTCTCACCTTCCACATAGCCTTATAAATGGTAAGACGAAAATCTTACTAAAGTTGTTTTTTTCTCGTCTCATTCTTGGCTCGGTACATTCTGTTTCCTGGCTGTACCCTTGGATGCACCACAGAAGGGCTTTCATACAGTTGTTTTTAAGAGCTTTCGTACAGAGAATGTTAAAAAACCAAAACAAACTTTTCAGCTAATAATTGAATGTGTGCTATGGCATGACTGACTCTGGAGTTGGAAAACCTTAGTGGTGATGAGTAAGCGGTCCAATGGAGCCGCACATCAGGTGAGGCAACAGAGCGTCCAAACGGCTGTGTGCTCCCTGCTGCACCGCTCCGTGTCAGCTCTTCCCAGGCTGCTCAGCGAACTGGAGCAGGGAGTCAAGTGACCTGCAGCAAATGGGAAATGCAGCCGGACACTGGAGAAGGAGACTAGACCTGAGGACGTGATTCTGAGCTGAAGGCATGTGTTTGTGTTTCTAATAATTCTAGCAGGTTCTGTAAAGAAACTTAACAGCAACGCAAGGCCTTTCTTTGCAAACCTTGATGTGCTTGTAGATAAGATATAAGCAAAGGGAGTTTAGGATCAAGCAGGTGAAGAACTATGTCTGTTGCTAAGTACATGCTAAGCTGATTTGCTGGGTTAGAAAATGGCAAATCAGTGTCTTAAATTGTGTCTTTACAGGAAGAAGTACCGCTAGAGAAGAGACATGGTGGTTTTCTCTGTGGTGTAACTGAGTGTTAATCCTGGAAATAAAGATATAGTTTCTTACTTAGTCTAAGTTAAGAATGCCTGAATCTTCTGGCAGGATTCAGTAAGACAGTGTCTGGTGGCTGTATGGTATAATAGGCCCAATGAAGGCTCTGGTAGCTTTAGATCTGATCTGTCTAGATCTCGTGAAACCTGGAAGCTACGTTTGCCTTAAAGTTTTTAAGCTAGGAATGAGTACACCGTTGGACTCCAACCAGGCCTCCACAGAGAGGGGCGAAATTCTTGTAGCTGCAAGAAAGAGAGGTTGGAAACAAGTGCAAGTTAACGCAAGTAGTTATGTGGAAAGCTTGGAAGTGCGTAGTAAGGTAAAGTAACAGGGACAGAATAGAGAGTCTGGTAGAGAGCATGATGTGGGAGACAGAAAGGAGTGAAAAATACATGATAGGAAGTGGGGGAAAAAAATTGGAAGCAAACGCTAGTATAACTAGAGAGATAAAGGAGGTACTGAACTGAGAATAAAGATTATATTACATATACTAAAGATGGGAGGAAAGCTAATAATTTAGTATAATTTATTTTTTCACTTTCGCCATTAGCGTTACTAATTGTCTCTAATACAATCACAAATACCTAATTGTAATTTAAAAAAAAAAAAGAAACCTAGGGAAAAACCTCAACAAGATGAAGTCTTGAATGAGTGTAAGTCTAAGAATGACATGTAAGATTTTTAATTGTGGAAAGTTCTTGTTGTTAAGGCTTTGGTGATGAAGCAGCAAGTTTTGTTTCAGCTCTGTTGTAAGTTTAGAAGGAAATAAATAGTTATCTATATTCTGAACTTTTATCGCTGTGTATTGTAGGAAGGTTGACCAGGTGCGTAAGTATGTGTACTATCAACTTTGTTATTCCACAGGCCAATAGGTATCCAATGAATTTTTATTTTTCTATTTAACTACAGAGTTCTAGTTCCTTTTAAAAGCTGCAGAACTTCAAAGGCTATTACAAAAGTTTTTTACTATTGCCTGCATTAAAAAGAGTGGTGAAAACTTTTGGATACATTAGAATGGTCTATGGCATATAAATACAGATTTGTTTCTCTGCTCTGTGTTTCTTGTAATAATAGTTATTTAAAAATAAAACAAAACAATAACGAACCCCTAGCTACCTGTTATGCAAAATGAAAATTTTTGAGTAGTTAAAATTAACTCTGGACTCAATTTGGTCATACAATGATTGAAAGTATATATGACAATAATATATTACCTGATTCTGTTAAATACTGTTAATTTCACTGAGTTTTCTAAGCTAAGTGCTTCTTTCTCCCTCCTCCTCTCCTCCCCACTCCACCTTTAAAGCAAAACAGCACACGTATTGTTTTATGCTTTGTGATGGGGGTTGGGAATAAGGGAACCTGCTTCCTAGCCTGCAAGTTGCTGTTTTTAGTAATCCATTTGTTAATCTCCCTTTGCTGTATACATGCTCAGTATAAAGGAAAAAAACGGACTAATTAAGAAATATGCTCAGATCTTTGGAAGAATTGAAAAAAAATTGTAATGGCTTCCCTAACGTTATAACTTAATTCGCCAGTTTTCCATTTAAGAAGAAAATAACCAGTATTATTTATTTCAATGTACACTTAGCACAGTTTATATGGGCAAACTGAAGATAATGAATTAACACAAAGCATGTGTAGTGAATGGAATGTTCCAGATTGGTTTTGGCTGAAATTCCTGTTGTTTGTTTACCTGCATACTTGATTACTGTTCCTTTCTTTCTCTGCATTTTTAATTGCTGTCTAATTAATTGCTCTGTTGATTTTCTATGTAATTAATTATTCACTAAATAATAATTGGTTCTCTGCATAGTTAATTAACTTATTGCTTATTTGATTTTTACACTTAATTGACTATAATTCATTGCTCTATTGCTACACCACCTAATTAGCAACTGGTTAAAGGCAGAAGTTCTCAACNTCCTTTCTTTCTCTGCATTTTTAATTGCTGTCTAATTAATTGCTCTGTTGATTTTCTATGTAATTAATTATTCACTAAATAATAATTGGTTCTCTGCATAGTTAATTAACTTATTGCTTATTTGATTTTTACACTTAATTGACTATAATTCATTGCTCTATTGCTACACCACCTAATTAGCAACTGGTTAAAGGCAGAAGTTCTCAACACTTTCTTCACCTC
>VZSC01004434.1:0-27633 GCA_013398225.1 Steatornis caripensis
ACCCGTAAGTCTCTTTCCCTTTTCTCTTTACCTCCCTCTTTTGGGAATGGAGGGAGTTAACAGAGAGCATCTGTGGTCCATTTAACAGCCAGCCCAGCTTTAAACAGTGACACCTGTTTATCCTACACAAAGCTGAAACTGAGCACGTTTCCCACACCCTCCCCAACCCCCCTGCCCAAATCAACAGAGCACAAACCAACCTTTATCAGACAATTTATAGCAGGACGTTAGCACGGTTTTTTTCCTCACAGTTGCTCACATATGGATTACAATCAGAGAGCTACCTTTGTTTCACTTGGCTCCGTAGATGAAAGTGAAGAACCCTGGCAGCTAGCAGAGGCAATCTTCTCTGGAGGGGATGACCAGTGTGTGAGGGGAGTGGATTCTTTAGGTGTTGAACTTCCAGAGGGTGTGGTTTCTTGGCCTGCTTGCCCAATCACTCTGTCTAGGACCCAGCCAGAATAACAGGACAGCACAAGAGGAGGCGTGCATCCTTCCAAGATATCCTACAGAAAAAACACTTAACATGAATGCAAAACAGATCAAGAAAGCAAAGAAGCATTAACACACGATGAAAACACACGCACAGGTCAGCAGGTGCTTTACAACCGCAGCTCAATACCCCCCATTTACCCGTTTCTTCTGCTGTCTTTTCAACGCTTTTCCCAGGCTCCCCTACTTTTGCAGGGCAGCAGGACCGCCCCCTCCTCCCAAGCCCCGCGCTATTCAGCCAGAATGAAGGAGCCAGGACCCGGACTGCTGCAAGGGGAGAAGAGGGGCTGACACGCAGGAGGAGCGGCCAGCAGAGACAACGCAAGGGCGACTCAAGTGTTTTAAGCTCCAGCGACTGTTAAGGAGGCTGGGGAGGCCCGCTCACGGATCCCCCCCTCAGCCGCCCCACCCCCCACCGTGAGCGAAGCGGGAGCCGCGGCGGCCCGTCGGGAGCGAGCCCTCACCTCATCCTGGAGCCAGCGGCGGCAATAGCTCAGCTGGCCCTTGCTGGAGGCGCGCAGAGCCGCCAGAGTCTCCCAACGCAGCTCCCGTGCCTGCATGGCCACCCGCTCCCCCGCGCCTGGCAAGGGGCTAACCCAGCCCATCGCTTCCGCTTCTGGGGCGTCGCCACCATTGGGCGGAACTAGGGGGGGTGGCTGCCCCCTGGCGGGCTGGCGGGGCCCTCGCCCTCCCCGCCGAGGGCTGCGGCGAGGGAAGAGGCAGGGCCCTGAAACAGCGGCAGCTTGGCCACTTTTCCCCTGATTTCGTCTATTCTCGCGGAGCAGACCCGAGAGGGAGGGCGGGAGGCCAGCCTGCACTGCGGCACTGATCCATGGTTGCAGGGGCAGGCAGAGGCCACCATCCATAGAACAGGGAAAGGGTCCAGAGCGCAGGCACCTGCACCAACAGCCCTGGCTGGGGGTGTTTTTCCAAAATACGGGCCAGAAGACCCTAGGTACAGCCCAATGAAGAGGAAATCCCCAACCTAACCAATTAAAATGTAGTTTATTGTTCGTTTTACCATAGCACCTTTAGGATTATTAAAGTGTTAAACACACACATGCTTACAGAACTCTCAAAACCTGATTAACTTAAAAAAATCTTTATGACAAATACTGCCCCATGACCACATCGCACATAAATAGGACAACAAAAGAGATAAAAATAAAACCAATGTTTTTATAGAACCATTTACCAGAAGGAATAGGGCACTAGAGAGCACATGAGTTTTAGGGACTCCACAGACTGAAGACGTGATTTTCCAGGAGAAGGTGCAGGCTGGTTCAATGAAGAAGCTGAATAGCTGTAGCTGCTCTTTAATTGGCTTAAGACCAAGTCAGTACTTCATGCACACCCTGAACTTGCACGGCGTTCACACCAAGACCCCCACAGAAGCATCACCAAGATTAAAACACAATTTTTCCTTTGAATTCAGATGGTTTGGCTCAGTCCTGGAGATATTCAGGATCAGGAAACAAGGGCGAGATGAGTAAAGCAACACTAGCATCACACTCAGGAAAAAAGGTGAAGATCAGGGAGTATAAAAGAATCAAGTAAAAAACCCTAAACCACCAAAATCATTATTTCTGGTATAAAACTTCTTACAAACAATGCGGTTGTTCAAGAGAGAATCTCTTGTAAGTGCAGAGCCCAGGCACTTATTTTCAGCTTCACACTTGCAATGGGCAGACCCTCTCCCACCATCCTGTCATCCAATGTATCAACACAATGTTCAATAGTTTAAAAAAATAAAAAAACCAAAAACACCCCACAAACAAAAACCCCACATGATCTCCCCAATGCAGAAACAGAATGAAAAAGAAGCCCGAAAAGGAAAAAAGCTCTTATAAACATTAACATGCTCAACAAAAACTGTTGACAGGTTTTAAGAGCTGAAACCGTAAGGACCTTAGAGGATGAAAAGGCCTTTTTCCATCCTATGCAAAAACATCTGGTTTCGGGGCACAACTTATGGTGTAACATCAATCTCCCACCCCAAACTGGTATTGCTGATACCCTACACTTTGGAGATCTACCACCATCATTTTACTGTGTTGTGCTGCAAGGAAAAGAGGAAAACTTCTCCTAATATTGACCCTGAAATACCAACCTATTTTCTAAATAACATATGGCTTTGAAATAGGGTTCCTTTTGTGCTTAGAAGCAGAAGTGCAAGGGAGAACATTGTCCTCATGGAGAAGAACGAGAGCGGCTGGGGGAGCCCAGCAAGACACTTTCTCCAAAAACGTTGGCATAGGAAGACTTGAGGAACTGGACATAGTTTTGCATGCTGCGGTTGGTGCTCTCTGACTGCTCCAACCGGTCCTTTAAATCCTGTAGGCTGCTTTCATACCGGCGCTCTGCCTACAAGAAGGAGCACAAAACACAGGCTGAAAGACAGCAGCATTCATCCTATTCACATTAGACTTAAGCTGCTCCCAAAAACTTCTGGGGACAGCAAGAATTAGCACAGCAGTAGATGACACTACCATAGTGGTGCTACAGTATTTCTAATTTGTTCTGCTCATTTCCAACTCCACTCAGCAACCCACTGATAAAAGCAGGAGGGGACAACACAGCTGATCAGCTGGGCTTTTAAAACTGATTAGCTATAGTTACGGAGAACCAAACACACTCTTCTCTGAAAAGCAACTTGACCTGATCCATGTGCCACCCCAATTCCAAGTAAAACTCAAGAATACAAGCAGGGTAAATAGGACTTTGTGAAAGATTCCCCTTTCCTCTAGAAGAGAAATTGCATTCTCCCTCAGATAACCAAGCACAGTAAATGAAGTTGAAATCTGTCCATGATACCTGCTGCAAATCTCATTTGAATGCAAGAAAGGTCTGATTCTTTTCTTACACACACGTAAGTTTACAGCAAGTTCACTCAGATCATTGCTACAAGTAATAAGCAAATGAGAGTCTGCATTCCTGAATTAGTGACGTAACAGACATGTCATATCACACATCTGTCACGGACACATAGAACAGCCTGACACAGCTCTGCATGACTTCTGCAGCACGTCCACAGGACCGTGGTTTATGGACTCAGTTGCTGCCAGGACGCCAGCAGCACAGCAAGACTATCCCTTGCAAGTCACTCACATCATCTTTGCTTCGACGCAATTGGTTCAGCTCTGTTTTACTCCTACTCAGCTGGGTCTCCAAATCCAGCATCTTGGACTGGGCTGCCCTCTCTCTAGACATTGCTCGTTCTCGAGTTTGCTCCACCTACATGTAACAACAGAACAACAAATGTGTTAAAGGGTTGTCCATGGAAGAATGATTTTTCCAACCCTATCACCCACAAAAGCCCGATGAAGTTTAATTGGACACATTTTTATACATAAGCAGCAACTCAGTCTTGTGCTTTCCACTCTTCTGTTGTAAACTGGAGCACAGAGTTCAGGTTTTCAATGGTTTAAGTGCCGACAAACATTACCAGCACATTTTATTATGTGTTTCACTGAACATGATGATTTTCATTAACTTAGTCCTGAAGAGGTATTTCCAGCATTCTTGCTGTTCCCCTTTTACAGTCCGGATAGTTTTGGGAAAATTCACAAACACAAGAAATTACTTACTTGTCTTTTGGCATCCTCAATGGCCATCTCCAACTGACGTGCCAAAGAGCTACATTCACGGGTCTTCTCCTCTAACCGCAGTTGACACTGATGGATCGACTCCTCACGTTTTGCTATGACCTGAAGGAATTCTATGTTCTGGGCGCTTGTTGTCTCTAGTTTTCTAGGTTAAGACAATAAGGGAAGGAAAACCTATTCATTTTAAATGGAGTGTGTTTCAGTCTGCCTTTTGGTCAGGCCCTGACTAGTCGGGGAATAGATTCTATTGCCCCTCAAAAGGCGAGAGCCCCAAGAAACACTTCTCCATTTCTCAAATTAAAATTTCAAAGATTGAAGGGCATACAGAGTATCCAAGTATCTGCATTTTCCCAGATGCTGTCATTAAAAGGAATTTATAAACATGGGTTTAAACACTGTAACATTCAGCACACCTCAAAATTGTCAGGCTAGAGTGGACAAGGAACTGGTTTATCTGCTGCGCAAGCCATTATCCTTTCTAACAACATTTACAAAAGGTGCTGCAAAAACCTGTAACTCTCTCTCTCCAGTGGACAGCTACTGACTACAGACCCTGGTGGGATAAGCAAATGCACAGAACCCTGGAGGCACGTGGGGGACTGGAACAAGACTGAAGCTGTTTCAATTCCCTGAAAAAACAATGGGAAGAGGATGGAAATAACAGGTTAAGAGAGCAAGAGGGCCCAGTATTTCTAACCTTTCTAGCTCCTCCACCTTCAAGGTGAGCTGCTTTTTTTCCTCCTGGGCAGACTGATACCTCTCTCTTGTCATCTCCATTTTGTCCCCCTGGAGCTCAATCTAAAATTACAGTAAGTAATTACTTTACAGAGTAGTCACTACATACATATGACCAACCACCTAAAACTTGTGCAACTCTCCAGAAGGAAACATACTCAATTCATAATTTCTGGAGAGCCTCAGAAAAGCAACAGTAGTAGAAAAGCAAAGCACTAAACATCCGTTTTTCTGGTGCTTCCATTTCATGTTTGGAAAGGCATGAGAAAATTCTTCCATACTGCAAATGAAAAGCCAGGTCCGTCAACGCTTGCATGCAGAGCAGCCACCTCCAAGCACAGTGAAGCACACACACTAAAAGCAGCCATACACATGACAGCAGCCCACAAAGGCATCAGAGCCTGAAACACCAGGAAGGTTTATAATTCCAAGCCAATCAGAGTAAAGCAGTCAGACTGTGAGATCATTTGCTGTGTCTTGAAGCATGATGTAGAAGTCATGCCTGTCTATAATTGTCCTGCAATACCTACACAGCCCTCCTGGGGATAAAAGACAGGGACTGGGAAAACAACCTAAAATCAGGGTGAGAAAACAAGGTTGGGACAGCATTATCAGCAGAAAACCACAGGAGGGAAAGGTGATGAGATGATGGAAGTAACAGACACGAGTGTTGGCATTAGCGAGTGTTGGCATTAGCAAGTGTTGTCACCGCTGTTATTCAAGTCCAAATAAGGTTCTTACTGGGATGAGAAACCATACAAATAGTAAGGAGCACTACTAGCTACACTGCTAACTTGCACAAAGACATGGCACACACCTTTAGTTTGCAGTGCACGTTTAATCTTCTAAAAAAAAGATGAGAACAGAGATGAAGTTTGAACTTTCCTGTGATTAGAAATTCATCTTGGTCTCAGACTTGTGGATTGCAGTGCTGCAGGCATTCTCTGCCAGTCCCTTACCCGCTGATGAAAATCTGCAATCATGACAGACAGCTCCATGTTTTTCTTCTCATAACTCTGAAGCTGGTCCTGACATTCTGCTAGCTGTGTCTCTCTGATCTTTAGGATCTCGGGCAGCTTTTCCAGTTCAACAAGCTGGCTCTGGAACTGCTTACGCACCTACAGTCAAAGAAAACTAGGTAAGGAACTTCTGAATGTTCATAAGGTAAAAACCAAAAAGTTTATTAACTTAAATAAAGCTTTGTTAGTCTGCAACCATGATGACACTGTGTGGATATGTGGCCAGCATTGGAGTTCAAAGTCTAAGGTCTTCTCCTATTCCAAAATGCTTTCTCTTAGGATTTGGCGTTCCCGATGGATGAGTGAGAACAAGTATTTTGGATCCTGGGCTTCGATTTTACTAGAAGCGTGCTTTTTTTTGAGGACGGCTGTTCCACATCAGAAAATGGTGTAACCTGCACAGTCCACTGTTCTAAACCATGATTTCTGCAGCGAAGGACACACTAAGCAATTTAAACACCTCTGAAGAACACCACATAAGAAAGTCGAAAAGAAGTTGCCAAATGTTCGATAAATTTTGCAGAATAAACACACCCTGAGAAAAACTAATGGAAAAGGAAAACTCAGATAAGCCTTTTATTTCCTATTCACAGCTATTTTCACTACATTCAGAACATTAAGGTTCATGAATGTCTACAACATATCAGTCTTTAGAGGAATAGTTACCAGCTCAATTTCCTTGTTCTTTTCATCCTTTAGTGTCTTGTTCTCTTTCTCACACTTCTCCAGTTTTGCTGTCACATCATCCGCTTCCATTCGGGTCTTCAACACCTGGACATACAAAAAACCCCACATACTTTATCTGTTATATATAGTTTTCAACAAATCTGCAATGCTTTGGAGTAATTAAAATTGCTCAAGGATCAGCAACAAGTTTCTTGCCACACTAACCACCAGCCCAAAACTGTATTTGGAAGTTCACTTTCTGCTTCTGCCACCTGGATAATTTGAGCTTTCCACCAAATGTTCTCCCCTCTTGTCTTATCTTCCTACTATCACAATATCCAAAATCCCCCTAAAAAAGCAGCCAAGGAACAGTACTTGCCACACCAAAAGGCAGAAAAAAGCTTCTCACTGTTTTCCTTTACCTTCCAAAAAGGAGCAGGAAAAAGCAAAATAATTAAAATCGGTCTTTTATTTTCTGTTAATCAAGATCTCTGCTACGGGAGTCAGCTTTTTCTAATGACTAAGTTATCAGTACACAGTGAGAAAGGCAAGTCTTCCACACTGGCATAGAGCACATGGCAGTCTGGACACTGCCATTTGAGAAAAAGTCAAGCTAATAGAGACAAAATAACCAAAACCATATGAAACTGCAACATCCTCCAAGAGCAAACAAAGGGTTAAGGCATTACAGAATAAGCCCCAACAGTGAGGGAGAAAACATGTTTGTGCAAGTGCTGAAGGTTTTGATAAGATGTCTACCTGTGCCTTGTAGGTTTCAATCAACCCTTCATAGTTCCTGACAGAGCTCTTAAGTTGCTGCACCTCTATCTGTGCTTGGTTCAGCTTTTCCTCCATTAGGACCACACTAGCCTGAAAAAGAAAACATCTTCCAGTAAGTGCTTGGAAGTAACTGCCACCCTACCTGTTTTAACATTGTCTAGACTAAGAAAAAGGACTTTTGTCAGTGTCATTTGGCAAAACTTTCCAGACTTCAGTGGATTGCCAAATTTATACCAGTAGAGCACAGAGGTTTGCGATGGATGTGCAATCTTTCCATTTGCCTGAATGGGCTGTGCTACTTGGATTAGGGCCACTCCTTATTTGGATCAATACCTAGCTTTCCAAGAAGAAAATTATGTAGGTCACCAACAAGGTCACCAATGCTAAGAGATGACAGGAGAAACATGCCAGACTTTTTTTTTTTTTTAATTCTAGAGATTACTATTCTCTCCACATCAGCTACAGTTGTTTGTTCTGTGGCCAGCAGTATGAAGGACAAGATGTATGATCCCAGCTGGAAGAAACAGTACTGGGATTGGAGATACTCCTAGCCAAAATGTGGAAGAAACCCAGCCATCCTAGAACGTTCACATTCTTTTTGTCTCTTCCCAGCATACTTGCTCTATCATACTCAGGTTATGGGTGAAACTGGTTTGAAACTAAATGGGAGCAACAGGTGCAATTGGCCTCTGAGGTGCAATTGGCCTCTGTCCTCAGAGGCCAAGCTTGTTAGAATTTCTCATTATTTTCCCTAGCATTTCAGCTTCAAACCCCTAGAATCACTGACTTTTAGCCTTTCATTCTCCATTTTGAAAGAAGTGGTCTCCGTAGTTTGTCGATGCAATTTATCCACCAAAGCTTCTCTGTCTTGCCGCATCTTCTCCAGGGTTGTCTGCTGTTCCAGCAAGTCGGCAACACGGCTGCCATAGAAAAATAAAGTTAATATTTAAGTGACAAGAAAGCAAAAGACTCCTAATCCCTGAAAATTAGGTTCAAAACCATGCCTTTTCCCTATCCTTTTATATTCCTCCTCCATTCATGTATGCACACCTATCTGTTACACTGTTCTACCACCTCAATCTTCTTAGCCTGCTGGAAATTAACTTGAGTTGTCCCCCTGGAGCTCAAATGCTTTGCCTCCAAGGTACAAAGGATAAAGAAGTACCTTTCTCTCATCTTGCATTTTTTCCTGCAGCAACAACTATACTGCAGTGATACCAACACATTTATTCACCTTCACAACAAAACTGGCATGAACTATACTACCTATCTCTTCTAATTCCTTCCATTCAAGTTTCTCAAACAGATCTCAAGAAAAATAACATTAATTATTTCAAAGCATTACAAAATTGCAAAGGAACAGAGTTTTAAGGGTCAGCAAACCCTGAAAAAGTCTGCCTTTGCTGTGGCAAGGCAGCAGCAGAAGCCACATATCTCTCTCGATCTCTCCAAACTGCTCCAGCCCTTAGGCAGTGCTGGTTTTGCTTGGATATTTATGGGCAATCCATTTAATTTATCCAATATAATTGAATTATTCAATTAAATTATCCTGGAGCTTAGAACGCATCCCCACTCATGCCAGTTTCTCCACACTAATTTTATTTTAACCTGTTCAGCGTAACAATTTCCAGTTCGAGGTCACCCTTGTCCTTTACTACTTTGTTGTAGCGACTCCTCCAGGACTCCAGAGTAGACAGTGCCTCAGCAACATAACCATCCTATGAAACAGAACACATACGTGAGGAAAAGAGCAAGGGTGACAAAAATGTCACTGGACATGGGATATGCAGACAATACCCAGAGATGCTGGTATGGGTAAGCATCATATGGGTAGAGACTTCACTAAGACTTAAAATATTGAGGACAAGTATTTATTTTTATTCTTCCTGATCCTTCAGAGAGAGGTGTTCTCCAACACTACTGTCAGCCAATAGACATAACAGCAGCAAAAGAAAAATCCTCTTTGAAGGCAGATGAACTATCACAAATACAAAGCATGGCTAAGATTCTACTGGTGGCTCTGGCTCCTGGAATTCTAAAATCAAGGGAGAAAAAAACCCAATCAGGCACTGTGAAATCCACATTCCCTTCTGATTTGTTTTAGAGCTAACTTTCCTACGTTTTCTTGATATCCTTCAGTCATTCTCAACAGGAAATTCCAGCACACCTCTAAGTCTTCGTACTTTTCTGCTCTGACTAGTTTCTCAATTAGCAACCAACTCCATTGAGAATTTTCAGCCAAAACCACAAGGCTTTATTTTATCTGCTTTTGTCAACCCTCGGATGGCTCTAAAGAACCAGGCAAAAAATCAGACCTGCTGGTTTACTACGATCAAAGTTACTGGATGTCCTAAGTTAAGGACATGCAGTGAATATAGTGATAGTTGAGAAAACTGGATTTTTCCTAAACTTAGCATAAATGGGCCAAGGCACCAAAACAGAAATAAATCTCATTAGTTGAAAGCAAAGACTCTCCCCAGGGCTCCTACCAGAAATGAAAGCTTTAGATGCATGATCTGAAATGAGGTCTCTACTCCTGTATTATCAGGTACCTTTTCTGCTAGCTGGTCAGTCAACTGCTCTGCATATTCTTTACTCTGCTCTGCCCGCTCTTTCTGTGCACGGATGGCTTTCTTCAGCACCTCTTTATCACGGTCTGTCTTCTGCCTTAGTTCTTTCAGTTGTTCCATTGTATGTTCCACCTCTGCCTTATGATGAGCTTCACTGCGCTCCAGATTCTGCAGCGGGGGAGAAAACACACCATGTAGAATAATGTCCTTATACCCCCATACCCAAAGCGGTAACTAATTTCCCAGACACAGGGGAGAGAGCTGGGCACAAACTCCCAGCCTCCAGCCTGGAGGTACCTGCAATCACATTTCACCTGTCCTAATGCTGACAGACATGTCAGCATGACATGTCTTCCTTTCCTTCCAAAAGTCTTATTTTCTTCTTTCATAAGCTGCTCTCTAGAATACTGATTTCCTCTCCTGACCAAAATAAATACTGGTCTACCAGTCTTTTGATCTACTCAAGAACATTCTCTTTCTTAATTAAAATGCTCACATATAATAACATTGCTTTATGCAGCTAAATACCTTAATAGAATTAAAGCTCCTCTAAACTATTAACACACATACGTTCATCATAACATCGTCACAACACCAACGGATATATTAAACATAAGACTTTGATCAATATAAACCAGGGGAACTTTGTCCTCCTCATCAATACTATAGAAAGCATGCATGAGTAATCAAATACAGGAACTCATGCACAGCATTTTTCCCAGAAAGGAAATTAGTTTACAATCTGTCTTAATGTTTGACTAAACCAAAGCCATCTTTTAAATAATTACGTAGTAATTAACTTCAGGAAAAAAAATCTAATAAATGCACATAGACCTTAAGGCTCCGATTTTGCTTCATGCATCAGAAATTAAAAGTGTTTTCTTTTCTTGCTTCATTTGAAAAGCATCGTGTGTGTTAGTGGTATAAACATCGCCAGCCAATATTTCAGGCTACCAGACACAGGAGAATAGTTGATGAGTGCTACGTAGTTCCCTTGTCAGTCAATTCACCCCCTGAGAGTAAGTGAAGAGACAATCCCCTGGGACCACTGAAAACATACCCGTATCTGTATACTCAGGCGGTTGTTCTCAGCTTCTTTATTTCGCAGCTGTGCTTGTAAATGGCCTCTCACAGCCTCCATAGATTTCGAAAGTTCACATGCCTGGTCCTAAATAAGAAGCAAACAAGACACACCCCCTTTTTCCTCAACTTGCTACTAGAAGGAACACTTTTTAATATGTAACCATTCAGTGATGAAATCTGATACTGTCTCCAGCCACCTCCCCATTCCCCAGGCCCTCACAGCTCCTCTACTCATGGGCTACAAACGAAGAGCCATTTATTTTACATCAGATGTGAATGACTGGCCTAAAAATTTGTTTTAGGGAAAAACATCCTTCATATCTGATCTCTTCCCACTACATTCCTTTTTTACTTCCTAAACAGAGAAACAGACTGGAATTTGACATCAGGAACCAGCACAACCTTAAACAGAAGGGCAATTCAGTGATAACCCCAAGCAAAAAATACTACCCATTCATCTTCATGATGGATATTTTATTAGCAGAAAACTGAAACCATAACTGTATGGGAATGGGTAGCTGTCTGTCTAGTTTTATAAATAAGCCAGTCATCTGATCCTTTAAAAAGTAACCGTCTGCAAGTATTTTGGACTATCTGTGGTTCTACAGAACTGGAAGGTGGAGCAGGCAGGTGAAAACAGGAAAAGTAAGCTACCTTTTCTGCCTGTATCTGAATGGTAAGATTGTCCACTTCTTTTTCTTTGTCCTGAAGCCTCATCTGAAGTTGCTGGGAAAACAAACACCACTCAGATGTTAAGTAATACATTAGGTCGGCAGGTAGAGGGAAAAGGGCGTGTAACTGCCTCCCCTCCTGAGACCCTCTGATCCACAGCACTCTGGTGTCCACAGCAACAGCATCCTCAGCCCTGGAAAAATTGCATTCTCCTCAGGCAGAAAGCAAAAGGGATACACATACAGTTGTGTAATAGAGCATAGGATAACCAGTCAAGAACGAGGACCTGACAGGACTACATACTCCATGGACAAAACCAGGGCATTACCTATGTCTCACATCAAGTTTTGTAACTTCTGGCAATGTAAGAACTCTTTTCTCCGCTTACAGATAAGGAAATTAAAAAACTCGTACCAGGTCACTCATGCCTCATTCAATGACAGAAGCAGAGACAGAAAGCTTACCCTATGTACTTTTCTATCTTTAAGGATAACATGATAAACATACAGAAACAATAAGATGACTTCCAAACTGAAGAATTCTATCCTGTCAGGGGTATTTTGGCAGTAGGTAATTTTTTCTCTCCCACCCTCAGAGTTTTCTTTTGAAAGAAACATGTAGTACAATTCTTGCTTTGTACATTCAGTACCATAAGAAAAGGTAAGCAGAATAATTTGTGCTTAAATATAATAAGATGATGCTTAAGTTCTCCTTTATAGCTGAATATTGTAAATCCTAATGGTGCTCTTACATGTAGGTCTCAGTTGTGCTACCCCCAATCTAAGCCCCCATATTTCAAGGGCTACAAAAATCTGTCCACTCGGAAATGTGGGTTGTTAACCAGAGGAGCAATGTAGTGGCTCTGATTACCACAAAAGGCAAAATATCTTTTATTGGTCTAAAAAGCATTAGTGTAAGACTTGATGGCTGAATACAAGACAGAGCTTGTAATTTCAGATCTCTCTGCTTTATCATTAAAAAAAGAAAAAAAGGAAAAAAATGATTGTGGTTTGTTTACCACATTCTCTGCATCTGAGTCAGTCAGCCTTTTCAGCAGCGCTTCTTGCTGCTCCAGTATCTTCTGAGCATCCTTCTACAAAAGAAATATGTGAGAAAAATTGTTAACTAAAAAGTCATTTATACAGATTCTTTAACTGGAACTGGACAAATCAACCACTTCCTCCCAGTTGCAGAGCAATTCTCAGAAGCATCAAATTTGCTAAATATTTCACATGTCACCACTCATCTCAGAAAGCTTTTCCACTTCTCAGTCAAAGATTATAATAAAAAGCACAATGGCTATTTAAGATTGTTCCAAACTCTCCTGCTCCTCAGGAAAAGTCATGTGGAATAACTCAGTCCTTTTATCCAGTCTCACTGGTGGCTGAAAGAACTGTTGCCATCAGTAACAGTTTTTGCTCAAATGGAATATAAACTACAGGAAGAATAGCAATTTAATTTCTGTGTTGCTCTTACAAGCAGTACAGAATTTTTCTGTACAAGCAGTACAGAGTTGTTTACAATTTCTCGGTTATTGCTCTTACAGCCTACAAAAATAAAGTTCTGAACATTGCCTTAGCTAGGGCCACATCTAGTCCTCAGACTTCAGCCAGTGCAACTGTAGCAGTAACATTTCAGCCTAGCATGATCAGCAGATACAGCTGTATCCAGGTGAGAAAGAGCTGGCAACGCAGCAGTGCCTATGCCTTTTAATAGAGTCAAAGACTTAGATGCTCTAACATCCCCAGAGCAGAAAGGTCAGTCTTACTCTGTGAAGTAGGTAGGGATAAAAAAAAAAAACAACAAACTATCCATCCTTTGTGACACACGGTCAACAGCAGGGCTGAGAAGAAGAGTTAAAAGCTCTCAAATTCCATTTCAGTCCACAAGCCAACATAGCCTCCCATAAGCAGCCAAGTTCAAGCCCACAGCACTGCTCACCTCCCGGTTATGCTGCTGTCTGAGAAGTTCTCGTAGTGTCCGGTTGGTTTCTTCAAAGGTGCTCAATTTCTGGAGCAGAAGCTCTTTTTGTCTTGTCAGTGTGTTAATGTCTGAGCTGCTAATGTGTTTCTCCTAGAGGAAAAACAAACAAACAAAAACCCAAACAACAAAAAAAAGAATCATTCGCATGGAATTAATCTATGAAGCTGACACAAGCATGAGCAGTGCAATAGTCAGCACCATGTGTGCAGAAGGTGACTGGATAATGCAAGTAAATACCCAACTTCCAAACAAAAGTAGCAAACGCCTTGTTAAATCCCTCCACTTTTCCTTACATTTTTCTGGATCAGCAACTGTAACATTACATTTTTAAGACAGCCATCTAACAGGCCAACATAGTAAAGGCAAGAACAAAAAAGGACAACACCTACAATGTTGAGTCTCCCAATTGTATTTTCCAGGGCATGGATCTGCCTGGCTGCCGCTGCTCCATCCCTTTCTGCCTCACTCAGCTTGGTCATCAAACACTCCTTCTCATGCTGCAAGTACTTTTTCTGTAGCCTGTAATGAGAACTCAGCCATCAGAGAAACAAGAAGCTTAGACAGTTCTACTAGCCACTATTGACATACAGTTGATTGAGTTAAAACTCATAAAAACCCTCAAATCGGAGGATAAAAGCTCTTAAACACTAAAGATTTTCTCTCTTTCAGTGTGGAAGTTCTTCTGATAGAAGCTGGTAAACAGACACTAGGAGCTCACTAGGACCACAGCTATGAAACAGGAATTTAGAGGGGACAAATCTAAACCCAAAACACAATATTGTTCTTTTCCTGGGCGCCTAAGCCACACCAGAAATAAGACTCCAAATGGCTGAATATGAAACAGGAAAGCACACCAAGATATACAGCTCAGTTTTCAGTCAGGGCTTGTAATCAGAAGAATTCACAAAGTTTTCTGAAAAAGGAATATGTAGCATTAACTTCCAAGTGATCTTTCTTCAGGAAAAAATAAAACTAACTCTCTTAAAACACTAGTGTCCCCCTGGAGACACAAGCTTCCCTAATTCTTTAGATACAAAGCAGATGCAAAAACGTCAGACGTGGAGAGCTTCGAGGACACTAAGAAAAAAAAGCAACCACGATTCAGTCCTCTCAGGGGCTGTCACTCCAGTCTCAGTGTGATTTTCACAAAGGCCAAAAATTCTCCTCTAGTTTTCAGCTCGATGTTTATTCATTTGTTGTTCTGCCAATAACACCCCAATTCAAACAGCATCTCTTAACCTTCAAAATATTAACTGCAGAGCTAGGAGGACCCTCCAGTAGGCCACGCAAGCCAACTGCTCTCAGGTTCCTCTCAGAGTAGTTTTTTCCATTCCAATAATCATGATGCTAGAGCCCTTCTCTGCAACTATTGCCATCTGAAGTTCCCCTTCTAAAAGGTGACAAAAAAATCCAAGAGCATCAGTTCTTCAGCAGCACTGCAACCCAGGGTACAAACTACAACCTCAAACAATGTTAGCAATAAAGGAGATAGGTGCTGTAAATACCACTACTTGTAGTGACAATGGAGAACTGGAGCTTTCTTACAGAGTCAGATCTTTCTCTTCTTTTATGCGCTCAATATTGCGCCTCAGAAGTGTATTCTCATGTTCTGTTTCTACTAGCTCTTGTGTGACCTCATCCAATTCTTCTTTCTGCTCCTCAAGGAGACGCTTTGTCATTTGCTGCTGTTCCTCCTTTTTCTGCAGCTCAGCCTGATGAAGATATTTAAACAGAGCTTAAGACAAACCAGATGCTTTTAAAGTGATACACAGAATCCACATCTCAAACCAGTGAGCCAGCTAGTCAACTGCACCAAACAACAGAGGCCCATGCTCGCTTTTTTTTTTTTTTGCCTAGATACTTCCAGGCTGTTCCTGTGCACAAAGGGCATAATTCACTTCTTGCCCAGAAATACCTCTCATCCCCCAAACATGGGGAGACACAAGCACCCTGGCTCTAAGTCACATACCAAAAACTGTCATCAGCCATAAGACATGTGACATACCCCAAACATGGCAGGAAAGGAACTCCGGTAGCAGTTCGCACACTGGAGATGGCTCCCATTGCTCCACTATTGCTTTGTGAGATCCAGGGAACTTGGTGAAATCAACCTAAACAGTCCCTGGCATTTTGTTTCCATCTACCCATTTTGGATTACTCAGGAGGTTCTGTGGCAGCTCAGTGCCACTACTGGTAGCATGACTGGAGTTGTGTACAGACTACTCAAAAGCTGAATGGGGCTCAGGAGTTGACTACTGCTCCTTATGAATGACACATGCATCCCATTTGGCAGTTAAGAGCACTACGAACAGCTGAAGATGTGAAAGAAGAGAGAACATAGAGGGAGGCTGAACTACTGTACCAGACTTGTTTCTGAAGATGGCAGATTATTTGGAAACTGAAGCACAGCAATACCTTATTAAATTAATGTTTTACAATGTTTCATAGTAGGGCGTAAGATCTCACTAGGATAGTTTAGCTCTTCTAAACAACTCAGAATTTTTTCATTTTTTTTTAAGTAATCTACCAACGGCCTGGGTAGTATTCCCTTGCAGCAAGACTTGACTCCAGCCTCCTCTTGCCAAACAGCTACAAAGCCTAAGTCAGTGTCTCCTCACCTCATTCGTCAGTGTTCCCATCATATTCAGGCTATCTGTCTTCTTTTCATATTTGTTTATTTTGCTGTAAACAGCATCCTCCTTGTCTGTAGAGAGATCACTCAGGCGCAATACTGACAGCATTTTTTCTGAATCTGGAGGTGTAATTTCTAGGCGGTGAGTTGGCCCCTGGTAGAAAAGCAATAAAGGGCATAATTTTTTTAGCATAGTTATAAACAGTATTCTAACCCTAACTCTGCCAAAAACAGAGACCAGATCACATCACTGCAATAAGGAAAAAACATTTGTAAATAGCTCTTTCATTTACGTCAGGGAAAGGTCAAGAACGCAGAAAGACTAGAACAGAAAAAATTAAAAATAACAGAAGTTCAAATCCTTATAAGAGCCAGGAATACAGAAGGCAAAACTATTAACCAACACATGAGAAAAAAAAATATCACACAATACTACACAAATGCTCTGTGCTTTGGAAAAGGCTAAGAACAGCAGCCCCTCGCTGTGCCTCCAGAGGAGATCTTGAAGCCGACTAATAAAACTACAATAAACAAAGACATTTGTCTGGCTTTTAAGGACAGAAAGGCATGATATGGCCATAGGCTGCTACTTAATTTCCAGTTTTTCTAGAAGAAACTTAAAACAGATGGTAGGTGTCAGTAGTCTTCATTCAGACCAGCACAGCTCACTCACTACACAACTGCTCTCTTCAACCTCAGATAAACATGAAGGTTTGTTTTAAAGAGCAAAATCAGCCATACCTCCCATTTGTAGGTGGACTCCCGGACAGAAGTTTTGCCTGGGGGTATCCAGGGGGCCTTAGTTTTCACCTGGACAGCTCCATATGTGTTCATGGTATCCGCTTTCATTTTCTGTTTCTGCTTTTGCTACAGAAAGAGAAAATACAATAAGTCACAGACTTTTAAAGAACTATTTACAATTTTTAGTGCTGCAAAACCAATGAAAATTCATTCATACAAAAATATCACATAGTGTTTCACACGATACATCAGATCAGACAGGCCAGCAGCCATCATAGAAGGCTAACACCGGCCAGAAGGAAAGGTTATTGCACGCTCAGTTGACAGTATGGCTAGATGTAGTAAATTCTTCTTGTTCATCATATAGCAACTCCTTTATATCACTGGGATATCCATACTTGTGATGTGATGAGAGCCTTACCCAGCAGGCCAGGGGTAGGAGATTGAGGCGGCGGGGAAGGAAGTCTCCTCTGTACAGAGATACACAAAAAAATACTGCAACACAACCCATTCGCATGAAGAAGGAACAATCTGGGAGATTTCTTCTCCATTCCAGATTCATCTCACAAAAGAGCAGCTCTATCATTTGACAACAGCACTCCCAGAGAAAAAAGAAGAGTGCAGTGTGATTGGGTATGAAACGCCCCTGAAGTGTTTTCCCTGCTTTGCAGTCAACTAACAGATTCACATTTATTTATATTGAACTCAAGGTGCTCTAACTGAAGGAAAGTTAAAGCGGTTTTGCACAATTCTAACCTTAGAGAAACATCAGATATTCTAAATATTCCCTACAGGCAATTAATTAATAGGAGTCATCGATTCAACTGTCAGGCCCTACCCCATTACGATATCTGCCATTAGCAACAAACACAAAATTAACAGACAACTTAGAATGAAGAACGAGCTAGCAACTTCCATCACCTTTTGAGAACAACTTTACACGAACATCCAACTACAACAGAGGACATGAGATGGCTGTAAACTCAACTTGAGCGTTGCCTTCTACCTACTGTGGATAGGGCTATGAAGAGATCCTCTTTGCTGCATAGCTGAGCGGACTGAGAAGGTGCTTAAGGCCAGAAGATGGTTTGAATCCAGACTGTTTTTTCCTAAACACATTTATTTTAATACAATCAAGATGGGATCTGAAACACCTAGATATTACCTTTCCCCAAATCTTACCTACAAAAATAGACATGGAGCCAAACCATTATCAGGACATAAATCCAGGAAATAAAAGAAAAACAAAAAAATTCCCCCAAGCCACATCACATTAGAAACAACGCTCCTCACAATCACACGCTTGAACATGAAAAGCACCTATATATTCTACATCACACTTAAATCGTCTTAAACATAGAAAATGTGTTACTGAAAATGCACCACTGAATATGAATTCAAGCCTTACAGCTCTAACACAACAGCAAAACAGACCTTGAAGATTTTGTAGTGCTTCTAGAACCGTTCACCTTCCTTTCTGTAGCCCTTACAAACACCCAGCTGCACACTCCTACCTGGCATTTCGCAGGTGTAGTTTTCTGACCCTTTTTAATATGGACATGGACAGGGGTGTTTTCATCCACATGGACATGCAAAGGGGGAGATGAGGAACGGTTCTTCATGACTCTTCTCCCACAGACAGGAAAGGGCAATACAATGAAAGGAAACCTGTGAATAAGGAAACTGGAAATAACATTTCCCCTCTGTGCCAGAGAGCAACAACAGCTGGTCTTGGTTAAAGTTTGAGCTTTCTTTCAGCAGCATCTGCCATTTTGAATTGCACACTATTTTGCTGTAAAGACAGGATTAATACAAGTAATTTCTCTGCTTCTGGTATTTTCTGCTTCTAACACTGTTATTAAAGACCAAATATAGTGAATTGATAGCAGGTGTCTGTACAAGTCATTGGAGTCCAAAGTCTTAAAGCAAGTGAGCAAATCAAGGGTTCCAGTAACCAACACAATCCGATTATTAGGAGAAATTTAAAGGGCGGAGGGGAAAAAAGAGAGCATTAATTTAACAGTTTAGTTAAGAAAAATCAAAAGGAAACCATTGGATCCTTCCATCATAGAACGCTGAACCTGAAAACTCTTTCATACGTGTTTAAGTGTCTTTTTGAAATTAAACAAATGCTTAAAAGCTTCCGGATCACGGCATTTCTTTAATCTTCAGGAAGAAAGCATAACCTTAACCAATATCTAACACAACATGGAAAAGCCTAGAGACACAAAGTTAAAGTCACCACCTTTTTGCTTGATGCTTCAGTTGAGGTAATGATATAATGCAATTGCAAATCTTACAAAAACCCAGCAGCAACACTAATCTGATTCTGGCAGAAAGGTTTTTGTCAGCCTAGGTAAAATTACTTACAGTTATTCTAAAGCTTTTAACTCTTCTTGACAGCGTGCTCTGTGCAGAGGCTTAAGTCATTTCATCGTTGATGGATCTGGGACACCTGATACAGAAATAATAAAAAATCACCACTAATAGGAAAAGGTGGCAATTTCTGAACATCCTCTTCCTTTCAGTTTAAGGCAACACACAGGCTCAAACACATCAAATCTACAAGCCCAAACAATGAGAGTTGGTGTGTCCTGGCTTCCTCTAACAAGCATTGTCATTCCTTACATATTGACAATGAAAGTTGGTTTTAACAATGAAAATGTTTTGTATGATGGCCTTACTCAAACAGTTATAAACCTTCAAATTCTAACTGCAATTTGTAACCAGTTTCATAAGCAAACAAGATTTGGACAGTTCCAGGGCACCTGTACATGCCCTCCCACACCCTCCCTAAATTCTGCCATCATCAACAAATTCTGTAAAACTTGACAAGAAGTTTTGGGGTTCTACGTTTATACAGTTTTGCAGGCTGAAGAGATGCATCCAAATTAGTGCTCATGCCGAAGGAAACCCAGCACCACAGACTCGTGCTGTAATGCAGTCACTATCTGCCCAGCAGACGTGTGTGTGCCGGTTTGCTAACCAGTCGCACACACAGGACTGGGAGTCAGCTACAGCACAAGCAGCTTCTTGCCTGGTGGTACCTGAAGAAATGAGAGGGAGGGAGAAGGGATCCCCAAAGGACTAATGTGTATAGGGGAGTGAAGAAGTAGCGATGTATCAGGCTTAGTTAGTTAACCTTACCATAGCGCTCCTGCACAACTTGCTAGATAAGAAGTGTTACAAGTAAAGAGTTACTTGTAACGCAGTAGAGCAGGATTTTGTACAACACTTCTGCTAGATCACAATTTAGATTAGTCTTCATAGCTCATTGACTAATTTGTCCACTTGCCATGGTTCATGTAACAACCTACTCTAAATAAAACTAATGATACTGCATCTTTTTTTAAGCAGCACGTGTTGAAGACAAAACACACTTGTATATCATGTCAGATTTCTGAAAATTACAGAGGGGAAGACACAGTTGTACTTCCCTTAATCAAGAACAGAAAGCAGCAGTTTTCTAAAGCAACAGCACTCCCCAGCTTCCAGTTATGAACAACTCCAAGCATCACTGGGCGTTTTAATCCTCTTGCTTCCAAGCAAGGGCTCAACTCTCCTCGGGACTAACTGTGCACCGGCTACAGCACCGACTGAGAACTTGCAGAGCTTTTGAATCACCACAAGGGAAACTCAAACGCCGTCGCCCAGCTGGCCCTAGCAACAAGGTTTATGTCAGGCGTTTATGTAGCTCCTGCCATCTCTGGAGGCTTTTCAAAGACTCCGTGGGTACCTCAGGCTGGCAGGGACCTAGTCTGGGATCAGTCTGCTCAAAGCGGGATCAGCTCTGAGGTCACAGCAGGGTTTTACCCAGGTGGGGCTGGAAAATCCCCAGGGGTGGCACCACCCCCCAGCAGCCCGTCCCAACGCCTGCCCCGACACCAAGCACGTTTTCCGTCACGTATTTAAAGTCGCCCGGTAGTTCCCGCTTTCCCTCGCAGCGGGAAGGTCCGCCCCGAGGCAGGAGGTACTTCTCACTACCGACGCGGCGGGGAAAGCATTACTGCCGCGGGCTCGGACCTGCCCGCGGCCGTGCGGCGAGGGGACCCCGCCCTCCCTAGCCGGGCCCGCTCACAGGGCCCAGCGGCCCCGGCCCCCTCACCCTGAGGGGCCGCGCGGCGTCCGCGGCTGCTCTCGCCTTAGAAGGTCTTCGGCGCAGGGCGAGGCGGCGGGAGACCCCGCAGCCAGGGCGAGCGCGGGAGGTGGAGGAGCCACGGGCAGGAGACGCCGCCGCACTTCCGGGGCCGCCGCAGCCCGCGGCTCCCCCATTGGGCGATTCAAACCGTCCTCGTGACCCGCCCCACGGCCGTTCGCGTCACAACGCCCCGCCCCGTCGCCACAGTAACGCCGGCCGCCCGCCCGCGGGGAGCTGCCCCGGCCGCGAGTCCAAGGCCGCGGCCGGGTGACCTAGGGCTGCTTCGTCGGGGCTACACCCAGGTGAGGAGGCGGCCCGAGCAGCGCCGCCGGGGGTGAAGTCGCATCACAGAGCTCTGGGGTTTGAGATCCTCAGGTAACGGGTCCCGGCTCAGGCGGCTGTGGAACACGGCTGGAGGTCACACTGACGGATACTTTAAGCGAGCATAAAGGGCTTCTTCAAGCTCCTGCCCTTCCATGTTCAATATAGTTTTTTTAAAACAACATTACCCGCTTAAACTTTGTTCTTCTGATACCGTGGAACACACGTTTCAGTACAGAATGGCCCTAGCAAACACACAGAGCAAGTCACAGACCAGCAAGGCAGTTCTTTTTAAGGTGTTTTCTTTCTCCTATGTCCAATCATAACCGAATTTGTAACAAGTCTTACCTTTGAGAAAAAGCCAACCCTCTGTCCCAACCTTTGCTGTTACACCCAACAAAGGTGTCCCCCCACCTCTTCCCCAACAGAACCCACACCATGCATGCAGTGGTATCACAGGCTGACTTCAGCTGCACCTGAAATATCTCAACAAAGCAGTTTGCCTGGAACCTGCCCTTTCTTCTAGGGGCTTTATCAAGGTGACAATTAAGGAAATCTGTAAGGGCCCTGGGCCACACAGAAGCTTGCTCCCATTCACACCTGCATCGCCTCTCAACACGACAAACACAAGGTTCTACCCGGGACAGCTCAGCAGACTTCATATTGCACAACGTTACCTGCAGCGACAGATCCTAATCTGATCGCTACAACGGCAAAGCCTTTGTTACTCTCACAGGGCAGAAACATCTAGAGATTCCCCGGGCATGCAGATTGCTCTTAATTCTTCTTTTTCAAAAAAAAAAGAACAAACTGATTTTCAGGGGTATTCCACAGAGATTTCATGCAAGACGAACCTTTTAAATAACTGCTCGGCATTAGCGATTTCTGCGTGGAGTGTGCTTTCCGGGTGTAACAGGTAAGGTAAGAACTCACAGATCTCACAAAGGGCACAGAAAGAAGTAAGCCTTTATCCTTGCAGACCGTACAGTCAAGTACTGAAAGAATCGTTTACATGGAAGAGTAAAAGCACACAATCTGCCGAGTGCAGCATTGTTTCTGTCATACGAATTATGCCCTTCCCAGTACTGCGGATTCCTCCAGTTCCCTCGGCACTGGGCTTACAGGATTCTATTGCAGGAAAAATTGTCACTTAAAAACTAGTATCCAGTGTCTCAGGAGAACACCTCAGATGACATGAATGAGTAGCGGAAGACAGCCTGAAGCAAAAGCTGCTCAGACCTATCATATCTGATATGGCTGTAACACCTATTAGCCAAGAGCAGCTTGCTTTTACAGCAACTTGCTGAGAGTGGCTCTTGCCTAAAAAGCCTATTCGCTGCATTCCTCAGTTCAGAGCTTCTCCTTTCCAGCAGCACCCAAGACCCCTTCTCCTTTTACCTGTCCCCATCCTTCTTTCAAACACACACCCAGCTGGATCCCTTCTACTCACTGAGACTTGATATTCTAAACGGAACAGTCTCTGTGCCTGCACATCAGTCCATTAGGTGTGACCAGTCCATTCAACTCTTAAAAAATAAATGCCATTCCTTCTGAAGTTTTTTACCATGCAAGTACTTCAGGAAGGCAGCTGCAGCTGGCATCAGACTGCGACTTCAGCTTTTTTAATTATTTCTTCCATGCGCTGGTACCAAGGCTGAATCTTGGTGTGAACCATCATGTCGTCAAAGGCTTCCAGCCCTTCCATGACTCGGAGGACCCCATACACAGCCTGTGCCAGAGGATAAAGATTAGAACAACACTGAAAGAGCCAGCGGTGGAGAATGGCTTAGGGTACCAACGAGTGTCTCAATAGCCTAGCCAGTAAGGCTCCTCCCCTGTCCTGCCACCTACTCCACCACTCTGATTAGCAAGGAAGACTGAATGACAGAAAGGTAGTTAAGAATACACGTTTTCCATGACAAACAGTAAGGAAAGATGAGGATCTACATGCAGTTATGGCACAAAAGTTAATCCAATCTCTGCATTAAGCCCTGGCGTGAAACGCTTCGCTTGCATTCCAGGGAGAACTGCTGGTGCAGGGGATGAATCCTGCTCCACTCTGCACTGCTGCCTGCAAAGGAAACCCCAGCAGTACTTAATGCAACAAAACCTGGGCAGGTGTGAGGCTTTAATCACCAGCACTCACGAGCCAGACCAATGTCCTGGCTTGTAACCTGCATTTATCATGCTTCCACATGATCAGTAACATCCACCTGCACATGGGAACTGCAGGTTCCATCTTAGCAGACATTTCTTTAGAGGAAAACAACAAAAATGGTCCAACATAATGTAAGTCCCCTTCACATGGGAATTGTATTACAGCACAAAGGACATTGACAATGTATCTCACGTAACTCACCACCTCTGCCTAGATTTGCATTAACCATTTCACACAGATAAGCAACTGGATAGTTTGTAATACACCTAACAATAAATGCAGGAATTAATCCCTTACCAAGTCAGCAAGGTTCGGCTGGTTTCCACCCATGAACAGTCGATGTTTGCCAACAGCTTTTACCCACTCATTAACTGCTTCATACAAGTCTTCTCGGACATCATCCTGAAGGTGATGTCTGGATAAAGAGAACAACTGGTTTGAAGACACTGGTTTGATCCTTTTGAACTTTTTATCATCTCACATCTTATGGGCTGGTCTTTGCCTGGGAATTAGGAAGGTATTTGAGAGTGAGGGGGGCAGTTAGTGATTAAATAATAGATGAATAGAGGGGTTCAGTACCTCCAGTGAAAAAAAGTACGCTGTTACTCACACTGGAATAAATGGTTTGGTTTAAAACACTGAGGTTCTCCCCTTGGACAACTGAAGTTCACAGCTAAGGAGGTTAAGGAACTATTCCTCTCCTGTACTTGGTGGTACCAACCTTTTCTTCAGCCTCTTGCTAACAAAGAACATGGCAACAGCCCCCATGTACTTGGCAAAGAAACCTTCCACGGTGCCAAACTTCCCCTCACGGACAATGTAATCAAAAGATGCCAAGGCTTCTCTGGGGGTACGGTAAACATTGGGGGAGATGAGGTGAACAAGCCAATCGTCTGCCCACTTTCTCCACTTCATTTCTTCCCTGCAAGTATTCAAAAGAGACTTTTCAGTGAATGAGGTACAGATTGCAGGGCTATAGGAGGCGGACAGAATCACAGTGGCATTAGCCAGAGGTTCCGCCAAGGACAAGCGTGTCAAACTCCTGCCCAGCTTTGTGCTCTGGTGACCTCTCTGAAATGCACTCAGGATCATTACCTTTGGCAAGGCTCCTCCAAGCTCAAACTAAAATTAAGACTAAGACAGAGCACTAGCTTCTCCTCCCAGTATGAGAGCTAAAGCAGAAAGGGAAACTAGCACTCCATAGCATCCCTCTGTGACACACAGGAATGGCCAGGAAGGAAACTGAAGGCTAGCATGACCGCAATGGTGGGAACTAGGCTAACAGCATTATTTCACATTACGTGAGAAACACAGCAAAACCACTCCAGCTACCAAGGTTTTAAACACCAATGGGGGTGTGACAGGATTTGTCAGCACCAGTGGAATTTTGTGCATGCACCATCCCCGAGTACACATGGAGGAGGCTGTGACCCTACCTGGAGAGCCCGGAAACTTAAGAGCACTTACACTCTCACTTCTTTGACAGGATAGACTCGCTTTGTCTCCTTCTCATCCAGCATGAGCCAGTATTTATTCCCATACTCAAACACTTCCTTGCCTTGCTCAGTTACAGTTTTCATAGGAGGATAAAAGGACACAATCTCTTCTAAACTATTCCTCCTGTGGACAGAAACATAGTTAGCACTCATCTGGCTGCTACAAAAATGAGCAGATCAAAGAACAGATAAAAAGACACACACATTAAAATGTATTATTCTAAAAATAAGTGCACGAGGCTCCAAATTCTATTAGAAATAAGTTTTGAAAATACTCTGGAACAGCTACTTGCAAATAACTGTTATCAGTGTACACACCTTTTCTCTGTGTCAGAATGCAAATTTTTGCAGGCGTAGAACTTCCCACCATTCTCAAGTGCTTTGTAGCAGGCACCTAAAGGACAGGCCACAGGCCCAGCAATTTCATTTCATTCTACACGTTATAACTGGCTGAATGTAAACCTAGCTCCAGAACTAATACTAGTCCATGTTTAAGCAGGTTTTGTGCAAAGAGAAACTCAGAGGTGAAAAAATTAGTTCTGAAAGGTAAAAGCTTTGCTTCACTGCACACACATCACAACATACATAGGCACCACCACAGTTGCCAGGTCTGCTGGGCCAAACACCCAGAGCTTCAGAGACCAAGGTCAGCAAGATACTTAGGAGTGACTCAGACAGTCTTCTCAATCTCTAGTTCGCTAGGGCCATTCACACTCAACTCTTCTCCCATCATCCCGTTTTCTTACTTGGAAATGAGATAGGTCTTTATTGCACTGATGATCACTGAAGAGTCATTCAATTGCTGAAAAACAGAATTAAAATAAACTTATAAAAGAGGCTGGGGAAATTGAAAAGGATATTCTTCAAAACCTTTTCCCCTGCATGCTGACGCTCCAAGTTAGTACTGCAGTCCCGTTTCCCCCCATACTTTTCCACAGGAGTCCCTGCACATCTGCAGACAGCCCTACACTCAGATCTCTTCTGAGATCTTTTCAGAGTATCACATCAAATTTGTCTTTCAGTCTGACAACAGAGAACCTGAGGGTCAGGTACACATGCAATACTAGTGGGTTTGGGATTTAGGCTCTTGGCAGTGAAGGACAAAAAGCAACGCTAAGATTAAAAAAAAAGCCAATCTGAATCTTCAGTATTCTTGAGATCTCATTCTTTTCCCACAAGATATAAGCAGTTCTGTTACCACTGGTGCAAATGATAGGTCCTGCATAGGGGCTGACAGAAGCTAGATAATCACTGGATTACAGAGTCACTACACAAATGACATGCCTTGTAAGAAAGGCCAACAAAGAAACTCTAATAAAGCCAAGGGATAGGAAACCATGAAGCAAGAAACAAATCTTAAGCTCTTGAGAGAATACAAGATAATCTAAAGTTTACATTGCACTTGATAAACCACAGATACATGACAGAGACAAAGCCTCCAAACCACTGCTTGTGGGGAAATCAAGCTTTTGACACAGGAAGACTTACCAGAGGGCTTCCAGCATTAGCTAGCAGGATAGGCACCTTTCTGTAGGAAGAGAATTTGATCTCTTTCCTCATTATTGGGTTCACTTCCACAATTTCATAGGGCAGTCCATGATAATCAAGAAAAGCTCGGACTTTGCTGCAGAAAGGACACGTTTTATACTGGTAGAGTGTGAGCTGAAGGCTCCCTGCAGGCAGCTGCGGAAGGAAGAGAGCAGCTCAGATTCCTGGGATTAACCACACTGTGCACAACTCAGACAAGTCAGGGAGAACCCAGCACAGCACAGACAGTGAGACATCAGGGGAGGGACATTTCCCAACATGTTTCATGCTATACCTCAGCGATCAGACAATCTTTCCTCATACATAATAAAACAAGCACAGCCATCTCTCCCTTTGCTTCTCATTTGCAATTTGTTGGGTTACACAACCCTCCGTGGGTGCGAGGAAAAAGCAACTACTCTAACAGACAATGCTGCTTCACGTCCCCAGCAGTCTCTGGCTCTCTGACATGCGTTCCTTACAGTACAGCGCTGCCGGCGCATCCTTTANCCCCCGCCCCCGAAATGGTGGCAGCGGCGCTGAGGTAGCAGCCCTCAGCAGTGGGTGACGCCCCAGGAGATGGGGCTGTCTGGCTGCCGAGAGCCTCGGCGAGTGCGGCCCCGCCTTGTCGGAGCAATTTAAAAATCCAGGTTCGCTGATAATAACNACACAATTTTAAGCGGTTTCCTCACGAAACTGGAGCAGAAGTAACCGCTTGGTCTGCAAGGCGGGAAGAAACAGCTCCGCGCCCTCCCTGAAGCTCTGGTCCCCATGGGCTCGCCACTGCGGCCGTGCCCGGCCCTCGCAGGGCTCGAGAAGGGCAGGCGCCCAGGAGGCACGCGGGGGTGGCGGCGGCAGGAGCCGCGAGGGGAGGCCGGGAGGGGAGAAGAGCTCAGCCCGCGGGTGGGGGGAGCCGCCTCCGGAGGCGAGCGGGGCCCGGCGGCGCGTTACCTCAGCGGCCGAGTGCTCCCGCAGGCGGTGCCGCGCCGCCAGGTAGAGGCCGGCGCCACCGCCC
>VZSC01004434.1:27772-62444 GCA_013398225.1 Steatornis caripensis
AAATGGTGGCAGCGGCGCTGAGGTAGCAGCCCTCAGCAGTGGGTGACGCCCCAGGAGACGGGGCTGTCTGGCTGCCGAGAGCCTCGGCGAGTGCGGCCCCGCCTTGTCGGAGCAATTTAAAAATCCAGGTTCGCTGATAATAACACCAAAGCGTAAAGCGGAAATCAAATAATCTGTTCTCCAAAAGCATGCCTTGCGCTTTCGGGGCTGCGGCTTCTGAGCCGCACGTACCCACGGTCTGAGTGCAAACCCGCGCGCTGAAAGTTGTCATCTTTCTCATTAAAGTGTGGTTATGTCCATTAATTGCACTAATGTTCAATTTCCCTACTTGGGGCACAAGAAGAGCCCAACTCGGCAGCGTGCAGCAGGGTTACCCCTTGAAGAAGAGCTGGCTGCGATGTTAAATGAGGACATAACCTTTTCTTTCTTCCTTGCCCCCGATACCCACTTCATAACAGAGTGCTCAAACCAGGTTTATCTCAGGAGTGCTGCTTGAATTAAGGCACTAATTGCAAGTTATTTTCATCCCAGTGACATCTCTCCCGGGGATGAAAAAACCACACAGCGATTAAGTCTCCTCAGGGTGCGTGAGGTATGATCAATATGGGCCAAAGACAAGGAAGGGCAAAGCGAATTGCGCTCGCTC
The DNA here is from genome assembly GCA_013398225.1 of Steatornis caripensis. Lineage (NCBI taxonomy): Eukaryota > Metazoa > Chordata > Aves > Caprimulgiformes > Steatornithidae > Steatornis > Steatornis caripensis. The sequence continues at coordinate 28,419 of VZSC01004434.1, forward strand.
CTTCAGGAAGAGGAGGTCTGAAGGTGACCTGAGGTTGGTTTGAGCTGCTCAGGGGACAAAGCAGGGCCAGTGACGTGGCTGCTCTGGAGTTCAGCAGCAAAGCCCATGCTGCTGCGGCGTCAGCAGCCGCGGGACAGCCCGGGGGCTACTCACAGGCAGAGGTGCTGGCTTATTCATATAGATGATGAGCTGACTGGGGAAAGAAGGGCTGGGTGCCAATGGCAGCCCCTGAGAACAGCTTCGCTTCGTGCCCAAACGCACTCACTTGTGCTGGTGTGCGCTGTGGCTGGGACAGCCCAGGTGGTGGGAGGCCTTAGTGGGAACTGAGACACCGTAGGGCAAGGAGACGGCTTTGCTTTGGTGACGCGCTTGGGGAAAACACCAAGGACCCGGAGACCCGGCCCGCTCTGCGCGCTGCCCTCGGGGTCCGCCCCGCTGCCAGCGAGCGCTGCGAGCCGCTCCCGCCCGCGAGTCACCCATCCCGCGCCCTGCACGCTAACCACAGGCTTTATCCGGCGCCGGCCGGCATGCCTGCGTGACGCGCGCAGCGCCGAGCTTTCCCATTGGCCAGCGGCTCTGCGGGCGCCCCGTCGCCGCGTCCGGGCGGTTCGGACGCGGGGTCGCGGCGTCGCGCGGGGCGGCGGGATGTCGGGGCCGAACGGGGAACCGCACGTGCCCGTGGGCGGCGGCGGGGACGACGACAGCGACGACGGGGACAGCTTCGGGGAGGAAGGTGCGTGGGGGTGGCTCGGGGCAGCGCCGCCTGCCTGACCGCCACTCCCGGTGGGGCTCGGTGGTCTGGCCCGGCCGCGCGGGTCCGACGGGCGACAGGGCCCGGGTGTTCCCAGATGTTTTACCGTTTGCGCTGGGAGCGTTCCCCGACGCCAAGGGCGCGCCTACTGCGCGGCGCAGGAGGTGAGGGGCTGCGGGGCAGTCGGATTTTGAAACCCAGCATCGGCCCAGCGAGGCAGGGGCGATGATTGCCGGCCAGCCGTGGGACACCGACCTCCCGCGTGCTGCTGCCTCGGGGTGTTGGGTTTTTAGTCTCTCTTGTGGGAAGATTACTCCGTGCTTGTGGTGGTGTCCGGGGTGGGGATGACCAAGGAGAAAGAGGATGTTCAGATTTTGAAACCGCAGGACAGATCATGTGGGCAGATCTGGGAGAAGCGGTCGTGGGTGGATGAAGTGAATTTAATGCGATTAGCTTGGCAAATTCCACTTTTGGGCATTTTTACAGTGCCTGGGTGTGAAATTTCTGATACTGTTCTGTACGGTTAGAAAAGGCCAACGGAGGAAATGAGACAATGTCAGGGCTGTAACACGTATGTATGGATCATTCTTAAAATTAGAAATCTTTCAAAGAGCAAGCACGTCGCTGCTCTTCTCTTGAAAATGGTGAAGAGTTGGTTATGCCATTTCCCGAAAGACCATTCAGTTCCCAGATGCAACCCATGCAGGTGAATCTTGTAGTTGCCACTGTGATCCACCTGCAGTGCCAGGACGATCATTTCTGCCCTGAAACACCCCAAAAGCATTCACTGCTTTGCATCATCACTGTAATTTGTGTTCCAAACGTTTTGAAAAGCTAAGAGACACAGTGCATGTCATAGAGAAAGTCACTAAATCTTACCTACATTGAATCTCTGCATTAAGTTGTTCCGCCTGCAGTTAGCTGAGGCTTTGTGTGCAGTAGCTGGTCATAAAGGTCTGTAGCTATTTCCTGGTCTTGTGGAGCTGAAGTTGTGGATCACTTCCTTGATCCAAATAGGAAACCTTATTTTTGGCAACTGTTCTTGTAAGAATGCAGAGGAGTAAGCAACATGATTGCCATACTCCTGGTCAGCACTTTCCTTACAGAATACACGTTTCCACAAAAATACACCAAGCCTGCAACTAACAGAAGACAATCAAATAAAATGTTTTTACACCTTATTTTAAAATGGTTAAAATTTTTTCACTTCCAAAAGCTGCACAAGTGTCCTGGTTTGGGCCAGGACAGAACGAATTTTCTTTTTGTAATTTTACTTTTTAGCTAAGTCCCTTCCGAGCAGCTGCACTCTCCGACATTAACTGCATGTTTTTCCAGAGAGTAGCTGCTTCTAGCAGCTATAAGGCTCGATGCTTATAGTTCGTGCTGGAACATCAGTAGGAATGGTGTGCAGAAAGGCTCTTGCTTATAGTTATCCCTATGGAGACCAAGGTCAATGCTTGGCTCTGCTAACTTTCTTATGTGCTGGAAATGAAAGAGTGGAAAAAGGGTCAGACCTGCGACCCTGCAGTGGGGAGGAGCAGGCCGGACAGGCGACCCAAACCTGACCAAATGCAGTATTCCAACCCGTGTGCTTCATACTTGATATAAAGCTGAGGGATCACGAGGGTCAGTCTCTTCTCCTATGGCCAGTGTCCAAGGAGGACTTTGTCCGATTCTTCTGCCTTCGATCCCAATCTGTGCATTCCTGAATCCAGCTCCTGCCTGCCGCTGACTCCAGTCCAGGACTTTCCCAGGGCGTGCCCCGCAGCATCCAGGTGATATGATCGTCATTTGGGGGAGCTCGATACTGATGTTGTATATATTTCATTATTATTTTTTCTATTATTATTATACTTTATTATGATAGTTAGATTAAAGCTGTTTTAACTTTTCCAACCCATAAGTCTCTTTCCTTTATCTCTTTCCCTCCCCCTTTTGGGGGGCAGGGGTTTAACAAAGAGCATCTGTCATCCATTTAATAGCCAGCCCAGCTTTAAACCGTGACAAGAAGTTACCTTCGCTGGAGCTCTAGGCACTGAGAACAATTAGGCTCCTGCTGTGATTACAGACCTGCCAAGTTGATGAATACCTCTTGTCAGAAGTAGTTCCCATATCTGTTTGGGATCTGCTCACCATTTCATGGGAACATGGTGCATTGAATACTAGGTTGAAGTGAAGAGCTCCAACTCACCGGCATTCTCACATACCTTGAAACAAGGTTTGAAAAATACTGGTAACTGCCACCTTTTTGGAAAGAATGTGGTTGTGGGATTGGTTTTTAAATGCAAGGACATCAGCAGTGCTCTTGCTCGTAAAGCCACCTCTGCATATACCTGCAAGGCCAAACTTTTATAAACAAGTGTAAATGCTATGTATGCAATTCTCCAAAGAATTAAAGGCTGCAACGCTGCTGTGAATGGCTCCAAAGTAGTATAAAAAAAAGGACAGTTTTTTTTTTAATAATGAAATTTCTCCTTAGCTCTTAATAATGCAAATTATTGCAGTATTTAAATAGTCATAGTTCTTGTAAAATGGGCCTGGTGTGCTGGGGCACCAGGGTACCCTGCCTACTGAAGCATCAAGGGGGAAGCCGAGAAGGGCAGACTTGGGCTTGTGAGGCTAGGAGATTTCAGCACAGCTTGACTTTCATCCTCCTCACCTTTTCCATTAGCCTAGAGCAGCACTCCAGCTGCCTGTGTCAAGCTTGGCTCTGACACTCCCCCAGCTGCTTAGAGGAGCTGGGCGGAGAGCAGCCAGCCCCAGCTGGTAACCTGTGGGCTTCTCCCACCCACACAGGCATCTTTCCCTATCCTGCAGCCCACGATCCTGACAAACTTCAGCCCGCGGGTCGCAGCAAGCTGCCTGCCTCGCTGCACTCGTTCAGCTGGTGCAGCTTCACAAAGGAACACGGGACTGACTCCGCCTTGGGGTTCCTGAGCAACTTGTCAGCAAAAGTTTATCTTGTCTGGTTTTTCAGTTTGTTTTTTTTGTTATTCTTTAGGATTGTGTGAATATGGCTTGGAGCAGTCCACAGGCAGGTGTTTCATCATAGTAGCACAGCTATCTTCATCTGATTAACAGTGCTAATTAATAGGCATCACTGTGAAATGCCATTGTACTGAGGCTAACACTTCTGCACTTGAAACAAATGCTGTAAATAAGAAACTGTAGCTAGGGAACCAACCGTCAGGATCATCCTGAATGAGGCTGGTTTTAATCTGAAGTATCTGGCCTTAACGGTGCATGAAAATCTGTGGTTGAACTCAGTGCCCCATGCTTACCTCCTTTTGGAAATAACGGTGCCGCTACCAGCACCTTCAGGTTCACCCCTGCTCCTGCCACAGCAATGGCTGTGCTGCTTAGGCAGTCTGACCCCAGCCAGGCCCTTGTGAAGCACATCCCAGCCTGGGAGCCTTACACAAATAATTCACATAATGTAGTAAACACTTCAACACGCTGCCAAAATGTCTGCACCCTCATCAGGAAAGATGATCCCCAAGGCCACTAAAAAGGCTACCTTGTCCTTGGGATTTATTTGGTACTGTTGTAATGCAGAATACCGCACACTAGCACTCTGCCTGGAGTTAGCTATTTATGTATGAGATGAAAGGCTGTCAGATGTGCGCAGAATGGGTTTGGACTGCCCACAGGTACTTTGCCTTAGATCTTGTTGCCAGCTGCCTTCACTGACTGCAGTGACCAACATACGTTGTTCTGTCTCTCATTTCCCTTCCTTTTAGAATATGCAGCAATAAACTCCATGCTGGACCAGATCAACTCCTGCTTAGATCACCTGGAGGAGAAGAATGATTATCTACACGCCTGCTTGAAAGAACTGCTGGAGTCCAACCGCCAGACCCGCCTGGAGTTCCAGCAGCAGAGCAAGCAGCAGAACATGGAAGCTGATGTGCAGGGATCACAGCCTCCTGTGTAGTGTCCTGGCCACAAACTCACAGTTGGTATTGCTAAGGGGGGATTTACCAGTCCCCGATTTAACATATAACTTGATAGAAGAGGTACCTCTTGCCTGTTACTTGTTCTTTCTTGCGGTTGTGTCCTGCCCTTCGCCTCCATGTTCTGTTTTTCTTTAGCTGTATGATAGGTGCAGAAGGGCACAGGTATATGTAGGAGAGTTGGTTCTTTTCGCTCCCCAACACGAGCTTGGCACTGACACTTGGTTGAAGATGGTTGGAGGAAGCCTGATGCCATGCAGGTTGTTTGCAAGCAGGCCCTTTTTACAAAGAGGAAAAATGATTTCTGCTCTTTTGTACTGTTAAATCCAAGCAAGGAGTGTTACGGCTCTAGCCTCTTCCCTCAAAAAGCACAGTAGACAGGGGCTGTCATGACTCCAGGCTTGCCCCTAAGTGTAACTCTGGTGACAGAGTTGGAGAGGGGGAGCCCTAGGCCAGTTCCCGTTTTGAAACTACAGCTTCCCTGTTATTCACATTAACTGTGATGTAAGAAGTATCAGCAGATGGTCCCAGATCATTGGACTCTTCTGTCCCCTTCCAAGACAAGCTACCAGGATGATGTTTTTGACTATTAGAATTGGAAGCTGCCTAACTCCTTAAGCTGCCCTTAAGGACTCAGGCTTTAGAGAGGCAGAGCAGCCTGGTTAGCCCCCACCACAGCATTAGCTATACAGAGCAAAGAGACAGGGGCCTGCCTGCTGTGGACTGTGAGCAGAGTCCACCCTGTACGTTTTGACAAGAGTACGCGTGAGCATTCTGGTCTGAAACCTTGTGATCTTGTCAGGATGGCCTGTGAAGCAAGACTTACTGTTCTACTTCTGTAGAGTTAAAGGAGTTTTTTGGAAAGTTTAAGAAGTTATTTGTAAGAAATCTGTTTTATTAAAATCAGTTTGAAACAAAACTTGTTCCTGAGAGTCTCCACTATGAGAACAGACTGTATTAAGCCATGTAGTATTAACAAATGACCAAGATGCACATTCTTGCCTAGCTTAGGACACAGTGCTTGTCAAAGAGTGTGCATCTTTGAACGGACACTGTTCTGAGAAGCAGAATTGGGCACACAGTCTCCCAAGAGATAAACTTAGAAACAAGAGACGAACTACAAAGAACTCTTAGTGAAAAGTAAGTCTGCATCCATCTACTTCAGGAACTTTGTCCCCTGTGGAAATCACATTACCATCTTCTTTCAGGTTCAACAATCCAAGCCTCAGTCTTTCCACAAAATTTCTGTATCCTAACTGTGTGAGTAATAACCAACACCATCCTGTATTAGACACGCTAAAGCCAGGCTTATTTTATTCTTAAAATAAAAACAGCAGTAAAGTTGAAGGTTTTTGCTCTATTAAAAGACTCCGAAAATAAACATTTCCAGCAAATATATGTAAAGGGCTTGCTCTCCCTTTAAGGCCACTCTATCTGGGTTTGCGCCTATTAGAGCGTCTGCACCCAGCAGAGGCAAGACTGGCTGTCTCACCTTTGGCTAGGGAGGAAGGCTCTACCGCTGCCTCCTGGCCTGTGTTTGCCGCCTCATTCTGTCCTAAACCCCCTCCATTCCCTGGATCCTGGCAGTCATCTGTGCCTTCCCTGTGCCTGGCTGCATTGGCTTCCTCCTCCTTAGACACAGCTGGTCCCAAAAACTCCTCTCTGGCGCGGTTCTCTTCAGGGAGTGGGCAATCGGCACTAGTGGTAGTGGACTTGCTCTCTTCCTGTCGGTTTTCTTCTTCTACAACCATGATCCCACATACATCGTCAGTCATGCTGGCTAGGCTTTTGCCCTCTGCTACAGAGGTGGCCAGCTCACCCTTACCCTCCAAAGACCTCGAAGCTTGTTTTTGCACGGTTGACAGCTCTGTACCCTCCTTGTCTATCCCATGATCATAATTAATCTTCTTGCTGGTATCTGCTGTTGTAGCAGGAGGCTGTTTCGGATCATCCAGCAATTGGGAGCTGGAGCCCTGGGAATGCAAAGGAGCCTCGGGGTAGGCAGCTGTGGCACGATGCCTCGCTGCCTTGTATCTCTGCAAATACAAACAAACCAATGTGAGAGACACGCCCAGCTCAGCTACTGTCACTGCAGCAAGCAACAGCTGGTCCGGGAAAACCTGTACAAAAAGCGGTGAGTGGCAGCTAGAATCTGCAGGGGCACGACCTGGCTCGGCACCTCTCCTGGCCTGGCTGCTGAGGCTTTCAAGCAGAGAAGGGTCAGCTCCTGTGAGGAAAAGTGGCGATATTAAAAACTGAAGTCCCTCTCCCATTACTTAATGCTGAGCGAGTGCATGGCAGACCTGTGGCTCTTGAGACAAAAATGATGTTTTGGCAACTGTTAATCTCAGTCAGACTCAGGACTTCATAGATGTAACAGTGCAAGTGACAGCTCTTGCTTCAGCTACTGCCAGGACATAACTCTGGACATGGACCCTGGATACATGAGGCTATGCACTGCCCTCAGCTACAGAGATGTGATTTAATGTTGATCAGCTAAAGCAAGACTTAAGCTGAAAGTTTTAAGATTTTTCACTCTGCTAATACAATCTGTGCAGCCAGTGAAACTGTTGACAGGAACACTAAGATAGCAAGAGTATCTTCTTGTTGCAAGGCACGGAGGTTCTCTACAAAATAAAGGTAAGCATATCATCAATAAAATGACTCATTTGCACTTGCTATCATGATGAACCAGTAGAGGTCTGTGAAGAGATTAAAATGGCTACTAGCCATTTTCAGGACTGGATTTCAGAAAAGCAGCAACTCTGTATAGCTATCTAACATGCAGTAGGAATCTGGTCTCCAAGAGCCAGACAGAGTATGAGCTAAAGGAATAAACCAAAGCTCCCTCTTTTCCACAGTCATTCCCTCCCCAATCAACTCTGTTTCATCTTTCTGCTAAAGGGTCCCTGGATCTGGCATTAGCATTAAACCTGACAATTTAGGGAAACTATCTTGAGTGCATTGGCTTTCATCACTGCTTTAAGCAGTGCTACTGTAGTCTGCAGTGTGGAATTACAGCACATCAGACATGCAGCTTTACACAGTAATTCATTTATCATTGCAGGCTTATTCCTTCTCTGCCCTCAAATAGTGGGATATGCAGAATACCATAACGCATTGGAACTAGATCAGTCAACTCATAACATACCCAAACAAAACCAGGTGCAAGCAAGCCAATTTCTTTTTGGAGTGATGCTGTGAACTGCTTCACCAGCAGACAATTCGCTGCTTTGAAACCCTCTACTCAGCTACTCTGATGCGAGTACCTCAGAAACTGGCAGTGATTTAACTCAGACTGTGACAACACCAAGGCACCTAGGCAGTCAAAAATAATAGTTATCTGCTTGCAGATATTTAACGTTGGGGTCTTGTCATAAATAATGCCTCCAGGTCACTCTTGCATCCATTTGAAGAGTGTCTGATTTCAGCTCTAAGTGGGCCAAACTGCTGCTGCAGTTTCACTCTAAGCTGATCTAAAATAAGGCAGGAAAACTGCAAGGCTGATTTCTTCACTCCTGAAATGACTAGCTGCAGGAGTGAGAGAGGATGAGCAACCACGAAGGAACAGCTGTGGTCTTCTGCTACTTGCCATTCCAAATCCACAGCTCTAAGTGCTAGCTTCTGCAGCACCCCACCCCTTGCTGGCAGCAGTGATGGTTGACTAGGAATAGTTAACCTGTCTGAAGACTAGAGGAAAAACAGAGTTTTGGGGGCTCTGTGTGTGTGTTTATGTTTTTAAAAACACTACCAACAGCTGGTAGGGAAGCACGGTGGCTTTTGTTGAAGCGGGTTTCGGGCGCAGGCAGAGGACAAAGTCAGTGTGGGAGCCTCCCTCCTTGCCAGGGTCAGGGAATACTGCTCTCGGGCACAGGCAGGGCCCAGGCAGTGGTCATGGGAGAGGGCAGAGAAGAGTGCGAGCCCTGTGTATCCACCACAAGGTACTTAATCCAGGCCCCTCACCCCCTGGCAAGTCAACAAGGACAGAATGATAGAGGCAGATTCCAGGCCAGCCCAGTAGGAAAAGCTTCTAGATAAGAAAGCAGCAAGGGGCAATACGGCTTCTTTAGGTGGAGCCAGAAAAGCAAAGGAACAGCATCAGTTGTCAGAGCTTTGTGCTAAGGAGTTTCTAGGAAAGGGTAGCAGACAGACAGACTGACTTCCTGTTGCAGGCTGACCCTGGGGACCAAGTGGACTCTTCAACAGCTTGTAGCTTCCATCACATAAAGAGTCTGTAAAGTTAAATTTTCACATTTCTCAGGTGAGTATCTGATTTTACCAGGCCCCTTCGTGGATGAATCACACCCACAATTTTGGCTAAAGGAGCTGTTCCGCAGTATCGCATGAAAAGATGCATATGTACCAGCTTTCTTAAAAGGAACAGCCTGTCTCTTGTTCTTTCCCCACCTCGACCCACCTGTAATCTGTCTAACAGAGAAGAGGCCTAGACTGAACAACAGACTCCACAGGTTCAGCAAACAGAGCAGACACTCTGAGGAAGATTTCCAGCCAGAAATGGGGAACAAGATGACAGCAGCAGTAGCTGGGAAGCAGGACTGGACTGGTTTTAGATCTACAAGGGCAATAGGAGACAAACACAGAGCACACCAGGGGAAAGCTATGACACAATGGACACCAAGGATGATAGAAACAAACTGAAGACAAGACAGCTAACATGGTGGATTCGCTGAAGAGACACACACAGGGGTAACAAATGCCAGGCCATGCAATCGCCAAAGGGTCTAACCTGAAAGTTCTCAAAATGCATCAGGGACTTGCAGTGTGCGAGCCGGGCAGCAGAGTCGCTATGGTAGAATTTGTGACACAGCCTGCAGAGGTAACCTGCGACGGGGACCAGAAAATCCAGGCCTGCGAAACGGGAGGGGAAGGGAAATCACAGATCACATTGAATGGAACTCAAATAATGAAAGCATGTTAAAAGGGAAGGGAGAAAAGGAAGAGTGGAAAGCTTTGCTTCTGTTAATCAGGGATTCGCAAGATGACCTGCTGAATATCTCATCTTACCATGGAATGGCTGTGTGGTTGATATTCAGAGAGAAATCTGGCTGCCAGAGCAAAGAAACTATACAGAGCATTAAGGGTGGGGAAAAAGAATACAATGGAAAACTACAGAGAACATGTGATCTAATGTAATGGGATCAAACCAAGCAGAAGACAGCAGGCGCGCAAGAGGAACACGCAGAGAACATTCACAGCATGAATCATTATTCCATCTGCCACATTATAGTGGAAGGTTACAGCGATATGGAAGATTGGTGTAAACAGAGCTCTCCTTGGGCACAAAACAGGTTCTGCAGAGCTGCCCTCCTCACAACATGAGTGGCCATTAGAGGTCTGAAGTCAGAATCGCTTACAGGGTGGGGACCCGAGTCAGCCATCTGGAGGCAACACTGCCCACCAGTCCAGCAACATGTCTGAATAACTGCTAGGTAGAGCATGGGGGTTCTGAAGCAGAGGAAACATGCACGGATTGGATTCTGGCAGAGTTCGATACTGTCAGTACTGCTCAGTATCTCCATACAAGCTGCATTTCTGTTGGAAAGCATTCTTAGCAATATGCTTTCAGGCTCCATCTTTCCAGAGCGTCCCTCCTTTGCTACCTACTTTCTTCAGTACTCCTGCCCTACTCATTCCATTTCCTACCTTAGTAAGGCATCTGGCTCTCATCCTTCTTCAAAGCAAAAGGCAGCTGACAAACATCAATCACATCCTTACATTTTACCACACAGTAATAAAGCATCGTTTGGCCCCTTCTCCAGACACGAGTGACCTGCACCAGTCCAATGCAGATGCTGAGCACTATGGCTCAAGAAGTCATTACAGCAGTATGTAGAGACCATCCTCTCTTACAGATACAGCATGTGGCCAGAGAAGGCTTCATGGGCCTTTGTGCTTAACTCTGCTTGCTTACCATAGGCTGTGTCTGGACAATACTTCTCACTTCCTTCGCAATCCTCCAAAGACACTTCCTTCAGCCCAGTCTGGAAACCAAAAGAACATTAGTGCCTACTGTATCTATGCCAATTCCCTTCCCGGGCTCTTGACGTTTTTCTGGTAAGCTTGGGAGCAAAACAGAGGATTCACATACCAGAGATGAAGTTGCACAGCATCTGGTTAGGGCCAGATACAAAACCCAATGTCAGCAGGCCACTTCATTACAAGGGTTAGAAACACCCCTTGCACTCCAAGCCTGAAGTAGCTTAGCCATGTACCTCCTTCTTGGCAACTGCTCTCTACTGAAAAAATATTTATCAAGATAAACCTCCAAACATACGTTTGCTATGAGACCAAGCTACTGCTGAGTTATTCAAAGAGACTACGTCAATGTCTTTGTCAGAAATTCTTTCCCTTGAAAAAATGTTGCTTATGCTCCTCAACAACAAGGTAATGTTTGAAGACACCAGTAGGAGCTGCACAGTACAGCAGAAACACCTTCCTGCATACCACGCGCACTGCCTGATTCTCTTTTGCATCATCCTGTGCTCTGGAATAACCCCAGAGCTCTCACCTTTCCTGCTGTAGGGTGCAAGGTTGACTGGACTCTTGAAACCCTGAGCTCAACCAGCCAACAACAAAGTCACAGGATCCCACAGCAGATTCTCAGATAGATCATTCCTTCTCCTTTGGCATGGTATACCTGCTTGGCAGCAGAATCTTCATTCTCTATGAGCACTACATCAAGGTCTTCCTCCTCACAAGCTCCCCCCTCCTCCTCCTCCTCCTCTTCATCATCATCTTCAAAACAGCCAACAGCATCCACTGTGATCAACTCCTCCGAATCTTCTGGGCCCAACTCCTTCTCTCCTAGCCTCACCTGTCAGGTATAGAAAAGAAAGATCAGATCAACTCTGCACTCTCCATTTAACCAAGGAAGACCCCAGACTCTGAACAGACTGCATTTGATGAGTAGAAGGGACAGCAAGAGAGGCACAAAGCTATTTCACTTCTAGACACATGTAGCTCCTTATCCGTTTTTCACTCAATTTCTTTAAGCTTTAACAATTGAAGTCCAGCCAAAGATTAAAATAGCACTGGAAGAACTGTATGTGTCAGAGAAGCAGAAGCAGAAAGTTAAACCGCTCCACAGTGTAGCTGCTTGCAGTCCTGCGCAGCATTCCACTCAGGCAGTATTACCTCTTTGGCTTTCTGTTTGTGCTCGGGGGACTTCATATGCTCCACAAACTTGCGAGGAGTCTTGAAGTGGCGGCTGCAGACAGTGCAGAAAGGACGAAGCGAACGTTTGGCCAGCTAAGGAAAGAGGGACAATTCAGTAAGTCACAAGAGGCACCACTTCACAGAAATGCAGTTAAATCTTGAGTGAAACAAGCCACAGCCCTGCATCTAAACCAGAGAGACCACAAAAACAGAGTCTTCTTTTCAGCAGATAAACAGTGAGATCACAAAAAGAGTGATCTTTTCAGCAAAAAGGACTCCCTAGATCTGCCAAAAAGATGGAAAACATGCAGAGCAAAGCAAATGTTGCTTACAAAAGGTGTTCTGGCACTTCTCCCCTAGGAGCTAATAAATACGGCCTGCCCAAATTTTAGCTTAAAAATTTACAGGCTGCCCACCAATTCCTCCATTCAATTGATGAGGTGAGTATGGCAGGCCATATTTATTAAGAAAAGTCAAGAATTATAAACTAGAGGTGCTTCAGGCCATACCAACATAGCATGACAACTGGAAGTTCAAATAATGCCAGTGTGCAGAGGCACGTAGCATGGTAGTGCCCGCAAACAGTGAGGATGTTACTGGCAGAACGTTATGTGCATATCTCCACTCCAATCAATTCTCCTTTTCTGCTTGGGAAGCAAGAGATGCTAGACACTTCCACTCAATCCCCACAAAATGTCAGCGCAAAGGCGAAATCCATGCTCTGGTTGTTACCTTGTGTTCTTGGGTCCTGCGATGTTTGATTAGATCCCCTCTGAAGTGTATCTGACAAGTGTTACACCATCGCTGCTGGGTCTCTCTGAAGCGAGAACAGATGTATCTGTAAGTCACACCTTCTTACATTCTCTGTGGAATACTGCAGTTTGCAATCTGTTCTTGGCATTGTTTTCTCCAGTATCCCTATCTTTACAGGCTCGGATTTATCTTCTCCCCTTCCCAGCCATTTATATACGTTGCTTTAGCTCATGCTGACAGAAAGACACCAGTTAAAACAACTCTCCAGCCTGACCTACTGTATTAAAAACTACATAGCACGTCAAAGTCAACACTGGTGTCCTTCAGCAGGAAGGAAGTTGCCTGAAGGAGATTAAGGCCCCTGAAACCAGAGGGATTTTGTACCTAGAACACGGGGGCACCCTGGCACAGTGAGGAATTTTAGAACCCATGTAGGTCCGCATACAGATTGTGATTTCTAGCGCAGACCAACACTTACCCATCTTTTTCTGCCAGCACCTTCTGCTCCTTCACCATGGGCAGTAGTGAAACAAAACAAACATTGCTCATGTGCTGAATCTCCCCAAGTCGCTGCTGATGCTGAATTCCAGCCATGTGAGATTGAAAATTCTGAGAGAGAGGTTAGGAGAAAAATAAATTTAAATGTATTCAAAATATACAAAATAATAGGTATGAGCTATGCGTTCCATTCTCTTGACTGCTGTTTAACAATGAAATGGTATAAAAGCTTAAGAGCATGACTGTGTGTGGATCCACCTACATTCACTCTCTAGCAGGTTGCTTGCCAGCTCCTCAGAAGAAGTTTAGTTTATCTGTATGCTTGTGATCATTTTTTCTGTTCTTTGCTCCTGAAGCACGAGCCCTTGCTAAAAAGTCTCATGCTGCACCTCCCCATGGCAGCCATCCATCCAATTGACTCCTCTTCACCGCCCATCCCAGTCAGAGCTGTAGATTTTTTACCTGCTGACTGCAGCAGTTGGTCTTGCAGATATAACAGTAGAATTTAAGGACTGATTCAGGGCTGGGATCAGCTGTGCCCACCTCGCAGGTCCAGTGCCCCGGTTTCAGAGCTGTTGTACTGATAGCTCTGCTCTCGCTGCTCTGCTGGATAGTCACTTTCAGTGAACCTCCAGAGCTCAACACCTGCCAAAAGGAGCCAAGATTAAGTCCAATTTCTCAGTAGAAGACACTAAAAATTACACCTGCTTCTCTATGCGACCTAAGCTCTCTACCCCTTAAGAAAATGCATTTAAACTTTAGTCCACAGGAGGCTGAGCAGAAAGACTCTCATACACACTTCTCCCAATGCTGCAAAATCAGCAATCCCTGTGTCACAGCACCAGGCCTATTAGTGCAGATGGCTGTTTCTACAGCCTCTGTAGACACTGCATGATCCAGTCTCTGGAGACTGGAGCAACAAACAATGCATTGGTAAGGAACACAATCAGCTCACGTGTCTCCACTGCAGAACTAAAGGCAACTCAGCACTACACCTGATGGAGTAAGGAACTCAAACAAGGGCACGATGATACATTCGATCACATCAAATAATATCTCCAGTTATGGAAGACTATCAAGTCTGATTCACACCATGAGTTAAATCTTTGTCTGCTTACAGATTTACACAGCATAAGGTCCTGGTTTAACGTGTCCGCAAGGCATTTCATGCAAAAGACTTTCAGGTTGCTGGCTTCACCTGTGTCTCAATTTCCGAGCTGCCTTTCAAAAGTACAGACCCCACTATCTGCTCATGCCTGCTGTGACGGCAAGCCCCACAGCAGTTGCATCTTCGCTATGATCACCTGAATCGTTTTACATCTGCTCTTCAGCAACATAAAAGTTGTATTTAGCTATGGCCATCAATACATACATTTTTCAGTGGCTCTTTCAATTTAATGTTCCACCTTTCCAGATGAATACTGAAATCTTAACAAACCCCAGCATCCTCAAACAGCCAGTAGCAGGTAAGGTACAGGCTCACAGAGGTACAAAAGCAGCAAGTCAGAGCACACTGCGCACTAATTGCAAACATATTATGCCTTATTGCCAGGGACAACGGCTTACAGCAGGAGACAGAGCTCCAAACGTGGGTGCCATCTGGTTCCCAGTGGCAACGAGCTTCTCTGGGATGGAGGGGGAGGCTGTATGTTCTGCACCACCCCAGTCTGCACGGAGTGGTGTCTACTCACCTCAGGAGCCTTTGGTTCCTCAGAGAATTTCCTCTCTTTAGAGAGATCTTCAGCTGTATACTCCTTTGCATTGTCTGCACCTAGGAAGAGAGTCCTTTTAGTTGCCTTAAATCAAAACAGCAATGACAGAAAAAACAGCAGCAGGTGAATGAAGTCAGGGAGCTTTCCTCACAGTGCTGTTGGCCATAAGCCCAGCTCACAAGCCTTTCTCCAAAGAAATTCTTATTAAAGAGGGAAACTCTTCCCATAATTTGCATTTCATAGGCAACAGTAACAGCTTTTAGGGGACTATGTTTGGATCTGGTTCCTACATTTTCTCCTTCTTTCCCCATCCCAAGTGACTGAAGGGAGGACATTTCTGAAGAGAATCACAGAATCTACAGATGCTGATCTACAGGTACAGTTCCAGCAAGGAGTGCCCTAAAAGAGCAAATCATGGCGCCCAGCAACTCACCATCAGCTTGGACATGGGTGCTGGACTCTCCTGCTTCCTTGCTGTCTGTTGCATCCTCTAATGCAGACTCCTCAGTCACACTTCAAGGATATCAAGAAAATAAACTTATTTGCCATATTACAGATGAAGAGATTCAGAAGACACACCAAGGCACAGGCTAGGGTCTAAGCTACCACACTCTCCACTAAACCCCCAAATCAATAAGCTACTGGAAGTGGTATTTCAGGGAAGGATTCAGCAGAAATAAATAAAAACAACGAATAGTGGGCATTCTAGAAGAGATTCAGAAACAGTGGCCAAATAATCTGGACAAGAAGGTTACAACTGATTTTGTAGATCACTGCCCTATCCTGCAAAAGGCCTGCTGGCAAGTAAGTTCCTCCAGGAACTATTCTTAATAAGAGCTCTGAGAGCTCACACCTGTCTTGATTGGCGACCTGCAGGGAAACTGCAATACCCGGACTGCTCTGTGCATGAGGGAACACAGAGAGACCTGTCAGAACCAAGCGGGTTCTCAATGGTGGCTTACATTGTAACTGCCTGCTCTATTCATATCAGTCATGTTTCTTTCCAGAGTCCCTACAGTTCTGCTTGTGGGGAAGTGGAGCTGTACAAGACACAAATCAGAAGGGCTCTGTTTTATTTGGTATTGTTGATCTGCTAAGGATCTCCTGTTAAGGAGAAAAAAGATCCTGACGGGACTGCTGAGAATGAACACACAAAGTGTACTTTACAATGTCTTTTCCCATCCTCCATTTTTCCATCAGGGATGACACTTTTCACCATGACTTGAATGTCTTCTCTCTCAGGCCAGCTCAATATCCCACCCGGAGGTGTGCTTCTGCCAACAGGGAGCAGCACACTATGCACAAGCAGGAACGCAGACTGTGCAGGTACTGCATCCAGTGATCCAACAACACACGCACCGCATAATTTATCAGATTGATAAGTGATAATGTAACTGGGTTACATGGCTATAAATATGCAGCAGGGTTTGGGCAGTGCAAACACTAAGAAAACAAGAGTGGCTGGCATTAACATTATTTGTCAAGTGCTGCCAGCAGGCTCAACACTATACCACACACAGATGGTGACAGCACTCCAGGGCAAGGGTTTGCAGTCTAAACTGCAAATCTAGGAGCAATCTAAGGGAGCAAAAGCCATCACGAGCATGATCTAAGGAGGAAACCGTATTATATGGATACTTGTCAGGCCATGCTAGAAGAAGTGGGTGTTCAAGGAGGATTTGAAGATGATGAGTGCTTTCTGCACTGGAATGAGGATGTTGTTCCAGGCATACAGATGGTACATAGGAGAAAAGGCAGAAGTGGGAAAAACCTGAAATGAAGAAGGAGGCTAGTATTCCTGGCCAAAGGGAAATGGAACAATGAAGCACGAAACAAGAGTTTGTGACACGGATGTGGGAAATGCCCTTATCTGTGAAGTGCAGTATGAGAACAACAAACTTTTTCTCAGAGATCCATCATTTGTTCACAGGAAGCAAACAGAAACACTTAAAAAAAAAAAGCTAAGGAATGATCTATAAATACCAGCTATAATATATGCATCAAATCTGGCAGTCCCCACATACTGCTTAGGAAAGGATTTTCCTAATAGCAGGCTTGCTGCAGTGAGACCCATCATTCCTCACACTTGATACTTTTTTCAGCGTATGTAACAGGACTTTGATTAATGCTCTACTAAATATTATTGTAATTAGCTTTGACAAACAGATTAACAAAGCATACACTCAAATGCATTTGACTTAGCTGTAATTGAATTTATTCACTTTCTTGCTAATCAGAGTCCATAATTCACAGTGGTCCCCGCTCACATAATATTTATCACTCTTTAATGTTTTACATGATGAAGGTAATATCTGAACATCAAAGTAATCCTGGAATATTCTCCCTAAAGCTAGCCATTAATCTCTAATCTACAGATGGGAAACAGAGAGGTGAATAAACTTGTCCAAAACCACATGGAGAATTGTTAACGCGGAAGATAAGAGGACCCAGGAGTCCTGACTCATAGGCATTAACACATGTTGGAGAACTCGCAAATCAATGCCTCCAGAAATCTGTATTCACTCCCTCCTCTTCTCCTCCCGCACCAGCTAACAGTGCCAGTTCTGGGAGAGGTACAGCACCGTGCAGATGGCACCTGGAGCTCCGTGACGTTCCTTCCCACTAGATGGCAATGCAGCCTCGTCTCTTGCTTCCTGCACCGAGGGAGTGCCAAGATAGGCCTGCCACGGCCAGCGTGCCTGCGCATCCCTTGCAGATAATAGGATTGCCTTTGTCTATTTTTACCCAACACACAGAGATATGGGCAAGACAACCTTTGCAGAAGAGATACAGAACTCAATACTCATGGATACAGGCTTAAGATAGCAGGGAGTAATGATTCCCTTCCCTTTCTCATTCCTCAAAATTAACTACCCTCTCCTACACCTACTGTAACCTAACATATTCCAAGGCTTTTCCTCTTTGCTGCTCGTTTCCCTTTCTGACATTTAGGAAAGAAAATTACATAAATATATCAGAATAGAAAAGAACCTCTCTGCTGCTTACAGGAATCCTGGCAGAACGCATGAGCAAACTCTGCTTTGTGGCACATTTACATGAGCTGCATCTCTTACATTTCATTTCCATAGTTGGATCACTCACAGCAGAGACCCTACAACACCCTGGATCTCAGCAAGCATTACAAGATTTTCTGAACTGTCCAGGAGCATCTGAAATACCTCCTACATGCTAGACATCAAGCCAGTACAGTACAGCCCTAATTATTAGAAAATAAATTAGACAGTAACTCTAAACCCAGTAAATATTTCAATACCCCATTCAATAAATACCTCTTCAGTCTTTTTGCTGCAGGCTCCATGTTCAACACAGATTCTGCTGGAGTTCTTGGCTCTGCAGGAACACAGAAGGAGATCTCCTTAGCAAAGCACACCATGCCACCTTCAGCATGTTCCCTAACTGAATGGCCAATGCCAATAAAACTGTTAGGGCAAATAATACTATACACTTGCTTATTCTGACTTTGAGAATTGTAGTGACAAGGTTAGCTAATGACCTAAGAGATTTGAGTTTTATTGCAGATTTCACTGTATGAGGTGTCATCCAGAAAGAAATCTGTGTTTATGTCTACTAAGTGGGTCTTAGTCCTATACCTAGGTGACAAGAGCCCAGATCATAGGACAGTTAATATAAGCCAAGGGGGCATATCTACCTGACAGCAACCATTTCATCAGGTAATCTTCCCCACTGCATATACACTGGTCACAACCTCATCATATGCCTGCATTTTTAGATTAGGCACTCTTCAGCAGAAATAACATTTCTAGATCTGTATTGTATCAGACACTAAGAGATTAAGTGCCAGAAATTTCTCTTCTGACAACTGGAGTACAAGTACTCTTTCAACTCGTCTTTTCCTTAGCATGTTGACTGCAACTGGTTCTGCTTCATGTGTTTGACTCCATGAGATGTTGAGTTCAGCATGGGTAAGGTAATAGGCAAGCTTTAATTTCAAACCAGTTTTCCTTTTTTCCCCCCATCTTAAATGAGGGTCACTGTCAAAGTGATTTCTGAGAGGCTTCCATGCATGAGGTATGGAGCTAGCTTATAAAAAACAAAAATATCCAGGTAAAAAAAGGATGTACGAAGCACATAGAGAGCTGTCACAGGCAGTGTAAGTATTTACAATTAGAGAGAAATTTAGCTGATTAAGACCAAAGCCACCTCCAGTCTTTACTGTCAGAATAGCAAAGAGAAGTTTATCATGTCTACAAGCATTTTTTTCACTACAGGCTCACCCTTACCTGTGGATGGTGAGGAGCTGTTCTGCAATGACCCTGCTTGCACTCCTGGGACTTCCATTTTCTCATCACCTTGTGTCTGAGATGAAGAACCAGGATCTAGTTCCCTCTTCCTGTCAGGGAGCCTCTGGAAGTCCTGCAATGGGCCGAGAGAGTCACTGCCAGCTCTTGGTCCTTCTTCAAACCCAACACACTGCCTGAAGCACCAGACTTTTACTGTGGGGCAGGAACAGGAATTCCAACACATGGTAACGGAAAGGAATAGATGGTTTACAATGGACTGCCTTGCTTCAGGTGAGCTGACACGGTTAAGCAGAGCAATGCACTTGAATTCCACACCACAGGCAGCCCATGACATTTTTCTGGTGCTTTAAGTAGCAGCTGTAGGGGACCCTGCTGCTTGCAGAGAGTAGGATCACTTTAGAGGGACTCTGGCAAGAGGTGCACAGGCAGGGAAAGAGTCCCAAATAATCCTCCTTCCTTTTGACTCTGGAGAAAGAACAGCCCAAGAGTGGAAGTTACCTTATCCAGCACACTTTTTTGACAGAATGGGATCAAATATGCAAAAGCTAACCTAAGAGGAAGAAAGGACTGGTCAATTAATTCAAGAACCATTTCCAGGTTTTGAAAGAGGTCTTAATAGCGGAAGGTGAGGAAGGTTTTTACAAAACAAGAAATAGTATATTTTACAAAATCCACATGAACAGATAGGATCCTGATCTTAAAAAGAGAAAACAGCCCAAAGAGGCAGACTGATGTGTTCACAGCAGTAGCAAGTTATTTGGGAACAGCAAACTGCTCTGGAAGGATAATGGGACAGAACTCTGGCCTCTGTGAAGAGCAAAGCACTCAGCCAGGATTTCTTCTATTATAATTACTTTGAAACTGGTACTTCTAAAGGCTCCTTTTATAACTTACGTTCAAATAGTTCTGCTGTGAGGAATTCTCTCTCTTGGGCAAGAAGTGACAAGAAACCTTTGCATCATAAATGTAAATATGGACCACAAGAACCTTAGGTATGGACCAATTTCTGCATTTATGCGTCAGCAGCATGGCGCACACGTAGTTTTCACTGTAAAGCTCTCTCCTTTGTCTTTTGTTCTCCATCTACAATACAGTCAACTGCTGCAAGTGCAAACGGAGCACAAAGGTCCACAACAGTTGGAAACTACAAGCCCACCTTGCGAAAGGTCCGGTTCTGCCGCTGGAAGGGAAGGCTGGGGAAGCCCAGCCGAGTAGGCTTTAATGAGACCCCAACAGGTGGTGGCCCCAGGAGGGAATGTCTTGTAGCCTGAGGGAAAAACTGCTGCAGTGCTGGTGCCGTCATGTTAAATCCACGCAGGTTTCCTATAAATGCAAATACACAGCATATCACCACTCTGCAGTGTGCAAAGGAGAGAGAAAATCTTACACCTGGACAAGCAGCAGCGAGAGACAGGAAGGGCTCCTCTGCGTTAAGACCCTGTACTTTACTGGGCACTGTATGGGTGCTCTATGGTCCACCCTCTTCAGAACCTGCAGAACAGAATTCGATGTGATAGAAACTATTACTATGTAACAGGCTATTTAATTATAATTTTCACTGCAGGCTAAGATCATTAAAGCAATTATTTGATCTGAGCACACTAGTGCTTGTGTTTGCAACAAACAAGGTCTCATTTTACATAAATTCTCTGTAAAAAAGCAAAATCCACCCCACATTTGTGCAGCTGCCAGCTCACACCATAGCGTGGATGCTGTTTAACACAAGCCAGTAACAGCGTTTCATTTAAAACACTACTGGACTTTTCAAACAAGAGATCTCATAGTCCTCTCTGCCACCTAGTTATCATGCAAGCTCAATATGTCAACGTAAACTCTGACACTTGAGACCCCGCCATTTCCAATTATAATGCTCTGCTTCCTGAACAGTTTTCAGCATCCACAGACTATTAACCAAGTCTCAACAATTTCTTACAAAGGCAGTCCTTGCTATCCTGGTTTCAGAGGTGAGGGAACGGAAGTGCACAGATGCCTCACCTGCAGCTTCAGAAGCTGTTCACCATTCTGGGAACCTGGACTTATATTGTAATTTTTTTATCTCTCACTTGAATCAGTGCATGCTCTGGCTTTTTAGCAGCTGTCAAACAGGCCAGAGAACTTTGGAGACAGGCACCCAAAATCTGAAAAACCAAGTTATGCTGTTTAAAGTCTGCAATACAATAGGAAGTACTCCCCTATGTTTGTCTTCAGAAGTAATCTAATATCTTATTACTTACCATAAATAATGTCTTGCTGTAAAAAGCCATAGCTGTATTAAAAAAAATAATTTGTAAGGCAAAAAAATCGTCTCCTGCTCTTGGTTCAATAACTTTAAGGAAACACACATCCATTTCAGCTTGAAGAATTTACCTTTTCCTATTCCCACTGTGAAGCCACATACAGTCAATGAATTATTTATGCTGATGTTTCCCAGGTACAGAAATACAACGGCATCAGATATTCTTACATGTAACCCAAACCTAAATGAGCAAAAAAATTCAGATCCCTAAGAAGGGCAATGCTGAACATTGCAACCATACTACATGCTATCTATGGCTAGCTGGTGTAGGTTATTAAAAGAGAAGTCACAACTCAACTCAGCACACAGAGGTGAAACGAAGAGGAACAACACTAAGTCAAAGTGCATGTAGAGTGCTAATTAACATATCTTATCCTGCTCTTGTATTTTATTTGCCTCAGGTCCTTGGCATACTATTTAAATACAACTTCTCAATTTTGCTTTAGGGAAAAGGGCAGCCCACGCTAACATCAAACATATCTGAAAGGAGTATGGCAAACTGAAGCTGAGTCAGACTTTTTTCCTGATACAAATATATACACCAATCTTCAGAGCGTGGCTTGTCCTTTTCCACTGTCAGTTTCACTACAACCTGAGAGAGATCTGTAGAAAGCCACTGGAGTCACTAGAGAGCCCTCTCATTAAATGGGCAAGGGAGAACAAAAGGAGAGTTAACCGACATGCAGAATAAATCTATTGTCTTCACATCTGGGCATGATTCAGACGCAAGATAAAAATTGCAGGCATTAATCTAAACTAGGCACTTTAAAACTATCTCAGGTACTGATTTTCTGTGTTGAAAAGAGCTGTCAGGTTAAGACACAAGCAAAAATAAAAACATAGCTTTGTTCCTAATACCTTTATGTTAGCAATACTATTATTAAGGCAGCTACATAAATCTGCTTTGAAAACATCACATCTGGCCAAAAACATCCACTTGTGGAAACAGCGATAGAAGAACAGTGGTATTATCCACCACACAAATGACATTCATTTCAGGGAACTGAAATTTCATAAGACAACTGAAACCGGAACCATTATCCACCACCACCACCAATACACCTTGTTTGTTTGTACTGCACTAAGTTTGCACAAAGACAAGTGTCTACTGCAAACAAGGTTAGAGTATATGTAACAGACAAGAAATGTTTTAATCTTCCAATCAAGAAAGACAAACAAATAATAAAAATCTAAGTATTTTATCTAAATATATTGATGCAAAAATACTCACTCCACCAAGTCCAAGAGGGAAGGCACATATTCAGTAGCTAACCCTGATACCTTCTAGTGTAGTTCCCAGTTATGAACAGCTGGGCACACAGTATTTTCAACAACTGAAGAACCTCTCTGATGTGGACTATGGACAAATTTGAATGGGGGGAAAAAAAAGACGACGAATGGAACTGACAAATACAAAGACTGCAATGGTTCAGCAAGAAATAGCCACAGTATGGTTTCAGTCCATGAAGGATGATTAAATAACTCCAATAACTAAGCGTCTCCCATAACGACAGTACCTTGCATCTGCTGCATGAGTAAGGCCCGCTGAAGCATAGGATTGGCATTGAGCAGCGATGGTTGATTTGTTGCCCGTAAGCTCAGCATCTGTTGCTGTTGTGGTGGTGGCAAACCCCTGGAAAAGAACGCATTAATCATAAGAACCAATAAAAACTGCACCCTTCAATTCCAGGCAACTAACAAGTAGAAAACGGAGGAGCAAAGAACAGCTGAAATGCTGATATACACGCATGAAAAGATACCATACACCAGCACTGTATCCTCTTTCTTCCACTCTCCTGGAATTTCCAAAGCTGACAGATTGTCTATCAAGGAATCTGAGGTCACAGAGAACTCCTTAGCACCAAGCCCACATAAAGCCTGTCAAGCAGCATAAAAAAAGCCCGGGAGCTGACTGCAGTTCTACAGAATTATGCAGCAGCTCATCAGTAGAAACCAGTGATCTAGATCAGCAGCTATGTTTAACACAACAACAAAAAAGTAGCTCTAAAAAACAGGGAACAGGGAGTTTTCTCAGTAGCTTAAAGCACATTTTTCCAAAATCGATGCCTCCCACACGGAGCCAGACAGGTCATAACTGTAAATGGTGCCCCCTAACTGCAAGAACCAGATCGAAAAATAAAGCACAGCCTTCATATTTAAAACACAAGGAAAACGCAAGCGGAGAAAGACTCTCCGGTCCTAAGGAGAGTGGAGCAGACATGAGAGAAAAGTCTGAAGGAACTGACAAGCACGTCTTCAGGCAATTGCAAGGTCAGGCCCACCTCTAAGCATGACTGCTGACGCAGCTATATCTGTTAGGGCTGTAAAGAGGAACAAACATGGATCAAAATATCCACACTGACAAAAAAACCCCCAACCCTCTTAACAGCATTTACAGCAGCTCATCTTCACATTTGCTGCTCTAGATTGTTCTAGTCTCAGAGCTGTGATATTAATACCAGAAAAACCATACTTTTAAAGGTGTAAGATGCACCCATGCTATCTCGCAACCAGTGTCATACTGGCATTTTAAGCACAGCTTTGCTTATATACAAAACGGATGAAAATCGTAAAAAAGACTTAGAGATATTTCTATGTCTAGCAGAACAGAAAGATTCCCACATTTACCTCAGAGACGCATGCTTTATAAGTATAAAGCAATTATTGTAATTTATTAAATAAGGAATTAACTTTCTTCTTATATTCACATCCCATTGCTTTTAATTTCCAGAGGCTTTAGAGAGAACAGTAACTGCAAATAAATGCATCATTTCAGAGAATTTGTGTTAGTTCTGCAAATCTCAGCTCATCAGGGACAACTGCTCCCATCTAAGGCAGTTATTTTTTTCATTTCTTGCATTTTTTTAGGAAACCCCCATCTATTTGCCTTTTTATTTCTGGCAGATGTCATTTGTCTTTTATCATTTAAACCACGGTTTTCTCAACTCCCCTCACCACCTACCCCACAGCGGCGCCGCTGCAGAAATAAGTTTAATAATCTCACCCAGGCCAGGAGACCCAGCCAGAGAAAGAAAATAAATAAGTGAAGTTCAATAATAAAATAAAGTGCGTGTCTCTGTTTAGGGCGGCTGTTAGGTGCGTACGAGCATTTCCGCGGGAGAAGGCTCTTTCCTTCGAGCCCCCTCCTCGCTGCCCCAGCCCGCCGCCCGCCCGGGCCCTCGCTGAGGGAGACCCTCGGCTCCGGAGCATCCCCCGCTACGCGCCCTGCCCGGGGTCACCCTACGCGCCCTCGGAAGCGACCCACCGAGCGGACAAGCCCCCCCCCAGAGCGCCGGAGGAAGAGTTCAACGGCTACGGCAGCACCCGCAGCCCCCGACCCGCCCGCCCTTCCTCCGCACAGCGGGGTGTGCCGCCCCGCAGCCCGGCCCCTCCGCCCTCCCTCAGGCATCGCCCCCACGCACAGCAGACACCCTCTGCTCGCCAGCCGCCCCTGAGGCCTTCAGCGCCCCGGCTCTGCCCCGATCGCGGCCTGCGCTGCCCCCCCCCCCTCCCCCAAGCCCCCTTCCGCCGGNCCGCAGCCCGGCCCCTCCGCCCTCCCTCAGGCATCGCCCCCACGCACAGCAGACACCCTCTGCTCGCCAGCCGCCCCTGAGGCCTTCAGCGCCCCGGCTCTGCCCCGATCGCGGCCTGCGCTGCCCCCCCCCCTCCCCCAAGCCCCCTTCCGCCGGCCTGCGCCTCCCTTTGTCGCCTTCCCCGCCGGCGGAGGGCAGGCCCGCGGCCAGCCCCGCCGCGGCCTTCGCGGGGCGAGGAGGGACGGAGGCGGAGGAGAGCGGTCCCCCGGGACAGGCCCCAGATCCCCGGCCTCGCGTAGCGGCGCTTACCGGCCTCCCTGCTGCGCCGGGGGGTGATGGTGCTGCTGCTGCTGGAGAAGGTGCTGGAGCTGCAGCAGCTGCTGCTGGAACTGCTGCTGGTTGAACATGTCTGGGGAGCCCCGAGCGGGGCGAGCCTGAGACAAAACACGGGAGGGCGAGGGAGGCACCGGCTACGGGGCTGGCGCGTATCAGCCCAGCAGCCATTGAGCAGGGGAGCCGCCGCCGCTGCCGCCCATTCATTCACTGAGCCGATCCCCCCCTTCCTCCTCCTCCTCCTTTCCCCCGGGGTCATCGCAAGCAGCAGCCTGTGGAGGAGGTTTCCAAACCCCACCTCCCAAAACGCGCTCCCACCCTCCCCTGCCAGCGGAGCCCGCAGCCCGCCCCGCTCCCCGCGGAGGGGCCGGGCCGGCTGCCGCTTCCCTTCCCCTCCCCGCCGGCACTCACGACGCAGCCCGCGGCGTTCACCGCGCCCCGCCAGCCGCCTCCATCTTCCCGCCGGGGACAATAACCACCTGCTCGGTCCCGCTCCGCGGCCGAGCCCAGGCAGGAGGCAGCTCGTTCGGCGGGGCTGAGGATCCGGCCGCCCCCGCAAGGCTCAGGTCGCCCCAGCTTGCGGCACCTCCATTTCTCCTGCGCACTGAAGCGGGAGTGGGGTCCTGTGTCCCTCGAGAGGGCTGGACACCATCTGTCTAGGGCTGGGCGGCTGAGGAGGGGGAGCGGATGGCATCCAACAGCGTGGGGTGTCTGGTCTTTGTTTTGTTGGTTTTTTGGTTTGTTTTGGGGGGGAGTTTTTAATAGTTCAGGGGAATCTTTGGTAACAGTCTCTCACCGAGGAGATGGGAAAAACCCAACAGCCTCTAGCCATTCGCTCTGTGGTCACATCTTGGCAAGCCTGCCATGAGAACCTGGAAGAAAACAGACGGACTTTTGCAGTATTACTGTGCTGTGGACTGAGATAACCTTTCTAGCAGGGCCATCCCCCCCAGTTTTGTTGGGTTTGTTTGTATGAGTTTGCAGCAAAACCTTTGCTGCATCACCTGTTTTCTGTAAGTGAATTAATTTTAAGGGTGTTCAGTACACATGGCCTCCATATGAAAAAATACTGTACCTCATTTCTTCTTATACTACACCTAGCAAGGGTAAAGATGTATGTCCACTCTTTGCAATTCCAGAAATCCATCTTGAAATAATTAACTTTATTTAGTTATATATGCCAATAAAGACTACTTGATTCATTAAAAGCCTTGGAATTGATTTTTAGCTGAAAGTATTGTAAGCTGAACACAGTTACCGGTGATACACAGTTAGCATTAGTAATTTTCAACACAGCAGCATATGTTGATTTTTCCCTTGGGCCTTTTTATACTGTCCTGATTTTACAATAATCAATTTGGAGTCTTTTTCCAATAATTTTGCATAATTGATCTTCTTTGCTCCTGTAATCATGCTATTACAGCAGCTACCAGCCTGGCTAGGTTGCAGTGGTGGGGAGAGGGTTAATTTTGTGATCCTACAAATGTCCATATATTAGCCAGACATGCAAAAGACAGAATTCAGCTTGTAGAAATAACCTTAAATCTGAAATTCATGTCTCCTGTTCTTATTTCTATAACTAAAGTTCTTTTAAGTATTCTTAGTAAGTGACATTTGGAAATCTACACAGCAGCATGTTAATAAGATACATGAGTAATGAAGTCTACAGGTTTTTTTGCTGTTAGATATTACATCCTGACATAGTCCAGAAGCTCCGCTCAAAGCTTGGGCTTTCTTCTGTGAGATCCTATACACAAATCATTAAATAAACAGCCCTCAATAAGAGTTTATGAACATAAGCCTACAATTCAATGCACAGATATACTACTGCATTGAACACAAATCTAGACGTGAATTTAGTCCTGTGCATGTGCAATGCAAGTCAGGATTAGGGCTGTAGGAAGTGAAGACACCTGCCACTTTATCAACCTACAATCCAAAGGCTGATCTTCAAAGATGCCTTTGTGTGCCCGATGTAAACATCATCCCTACCAGAGATGGTTAACTGAATCCAGAAGAGAAGGTTCCAGATCCAGCTAATCACACCATTCAGTTTAAAAGTCATACAGAGACATAAGGTAACAGCACAGGAAACTGGGCTGTCACCTTCTCTATCATTCCAGGCAATAAAACAGTGTGTCTTAAGCTGATAGCCAAAGGGTACTTACTGTTGGTGCCCTCCGAGTGTTGGCACCCAGACCTCAGCCTCTCATCTCCCAACAGTTGGGTTCTTTTCCTACAAGGAGCATCTCTCTTTCAATTAGCAAGCAACTTGCTGTTCAGTATGTGGTGGTAAACACATGTCATAATGTGAGAATACATGGAAACTTAACAACATAGTGCTACAGCACAGACTACAACATTATTACTCAAGGCGTGGTTACACAAAGATTGTGTCTCATTGGCAACAGGATTGAATGAAAGAAGTAAGAATTAGAAGTTCAAGGTAAGAAAATGACCCAAAAAGTACCCTGCAATACAGAGACTGTCATCAGCAGATTTGTTGGATCATCACTATCAGGCAACCTGCATTACACCTCCATATTATTAGATCAGGGTTGTGAAATTTCTTGGCAGGTAAGAGGACAGACCATATGAACACTTTCTATTCAGGAGCCGAACTGTATTATATAGCCAAGTTTTTGCTGGGTGATATGAATTTGTTCCAGGGACCAGATCAGGTGTACAGATAACCAGAGATTTCTAGTTTCCAGCACGTGACTGGACTGTACAGTTGTATGTTTTAATTTTAGCTTTGAAAAAGACATGGTACGCAATGCTTGGTGAAGCAACATAGCTGTTGAAAATCCAAGGGTTTCTCAGCATCTGTGAGAGCACCAAAAAACTGTGGTGCCTGTTGTTTCTTCTGTAATTTGCAAGGACAGTGTTATTATTCATTCATTTCACTAGGATGTAACTAGTTCTCAGGGTAATATTTTTAAACCTCCCAAATTCTTTTGAGAAAAAGGCATATGGAGCTTCAAAGTACTTTTTCCTCCTGTTTTTGGGGCCTATCCATTGAAAGAACAGGTCAAGTTTCACCAGACCTGCTCTCAACAGCTGATATTAATTACTGAGTGACACTGTTTTCCATGTCTGTTTTATCTGGAGGAAGACTGTATTCACACACATGAAAGCAGTAGCACACAATTCAAAGCAAAATGATCTGTGCATTAAGGGATATTCCCATCCACTCTGTGTTCTATAGCTCTAGAAACCTATTCCCAATATTTCTTGACTGTCAGGCCAGGCCAACAGGATATAACCTAAGACACTGTTTTTACACCCATTTTGCCACATGGCCAATCAGCTTCTATCAGTGATTTTCAATCTCAGGAGGTAAAATATATTCCAGAAGTTTTGTATCATCTCACTGGATGTGGAATGCACAGAGAACTTAGCTTCTTGCTCTTGGAATGTTAAACTCACATCCATGTCCAGATCCCTTTCCTAATGGACTATAACATTCATCTTTTTTCTTTCCTTATGTATATTCCTGCCTTCTGTGGAGTTACACTAAAGCTAAACCTGACCCAGTGTCTCACAGACTAGATTTACCTTCTTTTACTGCTTTTTGTGGGATCAGCAGACCCATTCAGCAAATTTCCTGTTTCAGGACAGAAGATGAGGAAGCATTTCACTATTTTATTCCACAAAGAAAAGCTCTATATTTGAAAAATCAAAAAAATAAAAGCTGCTTTTCTTTCAGATAGCTTTTCCAACCATGAGGGACATTAGAGAGAAACTCAACTTTCCGAGCAACTGATACCAGAAGAGATCAATGATGTTGATGTTGCAATGATATCATTGCTATTATAGTAGCATTTAAGTACCTATAAAATAGATACTTAAATAGTTTCTAACTCTATAGGCAGCTTTACATACTCATGTAAATTTAAGCTGCTAATTTGAATTAAGTTTTTTAACTATTTGTCAGCTGTATAACATATTTGATATTGATACAGTGACAATCCTAGCCCTGATTCTTTGTGGAACTTGTATTTTAACTTCTGCCTGTAAATATTAAATTTAAATTCTTACCTGTGTTTATAAATATTTTTAGGAACCCAAAGGACCAGGAGTGTCCACTTTGTGACCCACTGTGAAATGTTCTGAACATTCTCAGCTCTACCTGGAATCAACAGAAACAGTTTGCGGATGATTAGAAGCATCATATGCTAATTGTATTCCATGTTTTTTGCCTCTTTTTTTCCTCTGAGGACTAGGTGTGTTATTTTTGCAAGGGCAAGGAATGAGGGACAGAATCCAGCACTCAAGCGTCTATTTCTAATTATGCTAACTAAACTGGGAATTCTATTTGCATGAGGTGACAAAATCAGTGTACAAAACTGGCATTATGTTGATAGCCATACATAGAAACACACATAGTTATGCCCACATGCATTTTTTGGGATTCATATTAAAGTACATCCAGAAATATTTATAGCACCTTGAGGGGAGTGAAAAAATAATCTCTCATCCTCCTTGTTTTTCCTTGCTCATATCTTAAATTTCTCTACCAAGGTAGAAAAAAATAGATTTTTTTTTTCTGTCCAGTCCATTTTATAAAATTCCTTTTTATTTCACAGACCTTGCAGTTTTTCAGTATTTCCCATGAAGGATGATCACACAGTTGTTTTTCCTCCTATAACTGCTACATAAGTCACAGGTGGGAGGTTTTATAGAATCAAAAGGCATGTTTGCTGTTAACATCTCTGGAACTCGGACTGTTTTTTGCAGGAGAGAAAATGGAAGGCTTTAGCTGCGATTCTGACTGCCTGCAGTTCTCTTTTTCATCAATGGGAGGTGTAGGTTTCCAAAGCTTCTTAAAAACCAAGCCTCACTGTCTCGAATACTCGAATTTGGGTCTCCGGGCTGTGTGATGACAAATGCTGCAGAAGTGTTTAGATAGACTCCACGCTATTAATGATTTCTTGTAGGGGCAATGCTGCAGGCATACACTGTGGTCTCATTTGCTTACAAGCATCTCTGCAAGACAGAGAAAGCAGAAGCGCATTTTGTGCATCTTACGGTTTTACACTAATATTAATCTGCTGAAAAACCTATGTAAGTTTTGCCAGTATTTCTGCACGTTTTTACCACACCCCGTTTCTTCCTTTCTTGTCTACCTGGAAAGCACCCTGTTAGTTCCCCCATCCCTCCTGTGCACCACTTCTGCCGTTTGATACCACAGTAAGGTAGGTCAAGGACCACACTTCCTAAGAATTAAGTACCAGTTTCACAGAAAAATAAAACTAGAGAACATATGAAAGAATACCTGCAAATAATTCACGCTTGAGCCTTTCTACTGTACCAGCTCCTTAACTGGCAAGAATGAACCCTATACTCCCCCCCATAGTCTTCAATGTCAGCTGTTGACAAGCTGTACTTTTAATATTCTTTCACAAACCTTTCTCAAAGCAAATGTATTAATTTAATTTTAGTTTTTCCAGAAAATTATATAAACCTGAATGGTTATTTCTGGTCTGGAGTGGGTTCACCCAGAACAAAACACCTGCTTAGAGCACTAAGCAGGGAATAGACTACAGTACTTGCAGGTTGATGTTTCCGTTGTTAGAATAATGTTGATAGCCACAATCAAATATAGTTGCTTTTGTGGATGTATCAAAGGCAGGTGTGGATTCACAGGCGGGGGTGGGATAGGGGGACAAGAAGGGGAGCAAATTCAAGATACTTTATGTACCAGCTAAGTAGCTAATACTGTTGTCAGGGAGCAGCAAGAGCAGGGCTGCTCTCCAGGGGAAGAGGAGGCAGGAGCCAAGGGAAAAATCCCACAGCTAGCAAGATTATTGCCAACCAGGACCAAATCCCACAGCACCTAAGAGAGGCAAGTGGGACAGACCAAAGGTAATGGCTATATCCAACAGAACACCCAGATCATAAGGCAACAGCACAGCAATAAGGCAGGTCCAAGGTCAAGCAGAGATACCAACCTGGAGACCAGGATTGGGATCAGATCTAGTGATCGCCACACACATCCACAGCAACGAGAGAGCTAAGGAATCAGCCTACAAGTCAAAGTCAGAATCAAAGGCTCTATAGGCATGTAGGGCTGTAACTGAGCCAGGCTAGCACTTCTCCATAATTCATCAAGGACTAATGGCCTTGGGCTGAGCTTAAATAGGGTTCCTGGGCCCACAGATGTGGGGAGAGGCCCAAGTGAGGCTGGTCAAGGCCATTAAAGCTTATTAGTAAAGCTGTTAAATTATGTGAGATGATTGCAGTGATGTAACTAGGCAATCTCTTTCTGTATTGAAATTAGAGCTGTGTGGGTGAACTTCAGGTTATAGCAACCTTTGGGAAAAGGACAGTTTTCCTCTTATGGTTCCTTAAATAAAGCTTCAAAGATCCTCATGGTCTGAAGTTCCCTGAGCATCAGCTCTGATCCAGGGAGGAAGGTGACACCATTCTTATAAGTCTTTGATACCCTTCACTGTTCTTTTTGTGGCAACCTTCTAATAAGGAGCAGCTATCAATTTCTGAGGGAAAAAAATGTTTTTTTTTTTCCAGGTTCCTTCAACACAAATGATCAGACTGGCTGCACAGATGCTCAAAGACTTCTGCCCACAGTCTATATTGAGTTTCTTAAGCTTGTTTCTTGAGACTTACTAGGCAATTTGCTGAGAGGAAAAAATAGCATCAATAGCCCCCAAAACAACCCACGTATGCCCTGCAATGGTGTTACCCGTATAGGTGGAGCAGTTCCCTTCCCTTCCTCAAGTGTTCTTACCTGCACACTGGTGATGTTTTCAGAGCATTTTTCTTGGGTGTCTTCACTGACAGAGTGAGGTAACTTTGCCCATCAGCATAGTGGTTCTAGTTTCTCTGTACACCCAGGTAGGTATTTTTGCATGGATTACATTTGATGGACATCTGTGAAATCTTCCTTAGAATCATTGTAACTAAAAAGCTTGCTGTTTAAAACAAACATACAGCTCAAAATCTGTTGCAGTTTTTTGTTATTCCTTTCCCCCACCACCCCCAGCTCGCTCTGAGCTGTGAATAAAAGTACTGGGTAGCATGAACTGAGAGGTGTTTGAAATGCAGCGTTCTCTATCCCCCTGAGTCACTGCTAGCCATTGGCTTCTTTTCTGGACACTTGCTTTCATGGCTATACTTTCAAATCAAATATGACCTCGCATTATATTCTTATTAAAAACCCAGACCTTTTAAAAACCTAATATCAAACAGTTTCCTCTTTATTGTAGACAACTGATTTTCAAAAACAAAATCTAAGTACATAAAATGAAATACAGGCTTGTGTTTCTGTAAAACAAGCATAGTGACAACAGCAACTGTTTTGCAGCTATGAACAGAAATGGATGCATTTTTCATCCATGTTTGAATGAAGATGAAGCAGCAGAAGTGCAGTAGTGTTTCTGCAAGCCTCCAGTTTAATCATAGCAAGTATCTCTTGTATTCTGGCAGTTTGACAAGTGCTGTCCTAGCACAAAGCCTTCCCGCATGGGTGTGTCAACCAACTTCACAGGTACTGTGACCAAACCGCACAGGCGTATCGACTGAACTGTGTATGGGTGTACAGACTGAACTGCGCGGGCGTAGTAACAAACCATGCGGGTACATTGAGCAAATCTTACCTGTACATTGTCTGCACTGCGTAGATGTAGTGACTGAACCCTACAGGCACACTGACTGTGAGTACAGGCTTACGGACAGGAGCAGCGACGACTGAGCCACGGGGCACGCTGGCTGGGCCGCTCACCTACACCAGCTGGGCCATACCGGTGTGTCAACCTGTCACACACAGGCCGCGGCACCGCACAGCCCCCGAGCCCTGGGCACAGCCTGTGCTGCTCTGGTTCGCGGGAGCGAGCTGGCCCGTTCCCTGCGTCTCTGGGGGCAGACCCTGCCGCCATCCCTGGCCTCAGAGGAGGGGCTGTAAGAGGGCTTTGCCGCCGGGCGACTCCCGCTCAGCGGGCCCCCCTCACAGATCGCGCGGACTACATCTCCCAGGCTGCAGCGCGGCGCCGGCGCCCTTAAGGCCCCCTGGCGGCGGCGCGTGGCTGTCTGCAGGCGCGGCGGGGCGGGCTGAGGCGAGCGGCTGAGGGGAGCTGAGCCCGGGCGAGAGCGGGCAGCGTCGAGCGAGGCGGGCTGGTGCCGGTGCCGGTGCCGGTGCCCCCCGGCCGGGGCGGTGAGAGCCGGGCTACCCGCCGGTGAGGGCGCGGGAAGGGGTAGCGTGAGCTCGCCTGTGCGAGGAGCCAGTGCCGCGCCGCAGCCATGGGGAACCGCGGGATGGAGGACCTCATCCCGCTGGTCAACCGGCTGCAGGACGCCTTCGCCGCCATCGGGCAGAATGCCAACCTCGACCTGCCGCAGATTGCCGTGGTGGGGGGGCAGAGCGCCGGCAAGAGCTCCGTGCTGGAGAATTTCGTCGGAAGGTAAGGGGGTCCCTGGGGAGCCCCGCCGCGGGCAGGGCTGCCGCACGGCGAGCGCGGTGCGCGGGCAGAGCCGCCGGGCGTGTGGACAGCGCGGTGCGGGGGCACGGCGGCTGGATGCGCGGGCAGCGCGGCTCAACAGCGGAGCCGCTCGGTGCGTGTGCAGTGCCCGGGCAGCGCAGTAGCGGGGCAGCGCTGCAGGACGCCCGGGCGCTGCGGTGCAGGGAGGGGCGGAGAAGGTCTTCTCGTCTCGAAGGGCATCTGTGCAGCGGGCTCCCCGCCTTTGCCGCATCTTCGGGGCCGGCGGGAGCCCGACCCCCC
>VZSC01004434.1:62523-101471 GCA_013398225.1 Steatornis caripensis
GGGAGCCCGCCCCCCCGCCGGGAGGTGCACCTCGGCTGTTACATAACGGGAGCGGGGCTGAAATGTCATTGGGGAGCAGCCCCGTCCCCTCCCCTGCTCGGTGCGGGGCTGCCGGGCCGGGGTGCCCCCTCCGCGGGGCTCCGAGAGATGGATGTGTGTGTGGTGGTTAAGTTTAATCTGCTCCGTCCCCCTCCCCCAGCGCTGCCTCGCTGTCCTCCATAGCGGATGCCATGTCAGGAGCTGCGGGGAGGCTATAGGAAGGACGGGGTTATTTCTCTCCTATATGCTCAAATCCCTGGGTGCTACCATTTTGTGACAGGCAATATACTGATGCCTTCCCTTCACGCGACCTTCTCATTCATCATCTGCAACTTGAGTAAATTGCAGACCGTGCTGCCTGGTTATCTGCTCCAGCGTAAACATGCAACACCTGGGGAGGGGGTATTGTTCCTCAGCATGTTTCTGGCTTTGTTAATTAATTGTATTCAGTGATATACAGGTTTTAGTTATCAAGGTATTTTTTTAATGCTGTGAGGGGCACGTAAGTTGCTGGTGGCTTGCCTTAAAAGCAGCGACTGCTGTGTTACCTGGTCAGATGCTTGCGTGGGCTTTTTTCATTCAGCAAACTGCATTTGTGACATCTATTGGATGTCATTCCCCCAGCCCTGCTCTTTCTTTTAAGCTGTTCCTGCCGGATGGCTTACAAAGCTTTTCTACTGTTGGAAGAGTCTGTGGTCTGTATGAATTGCTTCTTTAGCTGCAAGTAGCCCCAAATTCTGGACTTGTGCAAGGATAGCCTTGAGCAGCAAGTGCAGGGTGTGTTGTGTGTACTAGGAAGAAGACACAGGGATTGTATCTGCTCCAAAGAAAGCATGGCCAGAATAAGATTTTTTTTTTCTCTTCACTATAGATACACATTGAAAGAGTCTGGGATCCTTTCTAGCTAACTTCCAACAGTTCATGCAGTATCCTCCAGGGATGATGGGAATCAAGCCACGGGAAGGCCATTGTAGGAACACATTTTGCTGAGCCTTGGGTCATAGACCAGGATCCACTTGTGTGTCCATAGACACATAAGAAAATAATGATTCCTACCGCTGAAGTGAAAAACTCGCTGTGCCGTGGCTTTCTAAGAAAAGGGGAAAACAGGTCTCCTGAAATATGTGAGCAAAACAGGTTCACCTGTTGCCTCTGCTGTGTTTTCATGCTTTCTAAGTACTGGCAGCCTCACCTTGTAAATCCTTTTTAGAGGATCTATGCAGTCTGTGCTGCAGTGACATAATATATAGTGTATGGCTGTGAGGCCAGAGGAGGGTTTGTCAAGGACAGTCAGTATATTGGGGTATGCTGCCCCTTGCTTTTAGACCGAGCAAACAGAAGGGGGTATGTTAATCCTTTGTGTGTCTCCACTGGCACCAGTTGAGAACTGGGGATTTTATCTGCCTGATTGAGAGCAAATGAATTAAATAGTTTTCTGTCTCATTCTGATGACCCCTGGTCCCAGGAGAACTTGTGACCTCGCTGTGTCCTGTCTGTTGTCTCTCTAGCAGCAGCAAGTTATAGTGCCATGTCGTTTTTGAAAATGAAATAATGAAGGGTGCCCTGAGCAGAAGCTGAGACACCTGTTTGTAGAAAAGTGTTTAGAGGAAATAATTGGAGTGGAAATGGAAAATATGTCAAAGGGAAGAGTTCTTTCTCCATTTGATACCCTTGAGTGCTGGCTAGTTTAGAGACTGGTAACATGAGACATCTTACCACAGAATGTATGTGTATATGCTGCAAAACCCAATTATGTTAAAATAATGTTGGGGCCCTGCTGAAGTGTATAGTCTCTTTTTTCTTTTTTGTGTGGGTATTGAAAACCATGATAAGAAGCTATGGAAATAGTATCCAGAATAAGCATGGCTCCTCAATGTAGTTGTGACAGGGGCTGTTTTCTTGTCTGAATTGGCATAAGAAGAAATTGTGTGTAGACCTACTGTGTACAAATACAATTATTGCAGTCGTATGGACATGACATATGTCACTGCTCTAGCTTGATACCAGGATGGTGGTGCAGCTATTACTCAGCAGCTGCTCACTGCACAGTGAATGCAAGTGTTGATGAGTTTCTCTCTGAGTGGATGGAAATTTGTGCAAGAACAAATGCTGATGCAGTTGGTACTGACTGATGTGCTTGATGGGGATGCTTCAGACTGAGGGGCTGGAGGCCCTGCCAGGGCTTGTTTCCCCACTCAGTACCTGCAAGGCTCCTTTCAAATTGTCATCAAGGCATGTTCACATAGCTGGACATAGCTTGCCCCCACTGCCAGACCTAGCTTGAGGCTATGCAGGACTTCAGTCTAGGGCTGTTGCAGGCTCCTTGCGGTAGCACTGTATCCCATGCATGCTGGAGACCTTGAAGCACAGAGGAGTGGTGCTGACTGCAATCAATGTTTAGTTACATGTCTTACCAAACAAATACTATTTTTTTTCCCCCTGGATGCGATGGCTTACTAGTTGCTAATTACTCTTCCAGTGTCACTTACTCTGCTGTTAACAGATTATCCAACAGTGCAAGAGCCTGTATTTGTAATGCCAGATGTTGGTGTGGCTGCTATGTGTGCTTTTGCTGCTGGAGACTCAGCATGATGACTAGGATACCAGCTGATGGTGTTAAAATCACTGAAGAGACAAGAGAAGCCATGTATGTAGAAGGCAGGCAGGTGACACATCTCTCTGTAGACTGGTTCGTCCTGGGCCTCAGAACTGGAAGGAAGGTTAATCGGATCAGCTCCAGGCATTTCCTGTTGGTGTGGTTATAGGCTAGTAGGATAACTCGGGTTGGAAAGGACCTCAGGGGTCATTTAGTCCATTCTTGTGGTGTTGTTACTTCACTCCTGCCACCTTTCTTAAATTAGAAGATCTTAGAACAGGCACTGGTACCAGTAAAATTGTTCCAATAAAAAGAACAAAGCATGTGGTATGTGCTAGTTTGATTCGAGAGAGCCCAAAGGACCAAGAAGGGAGGATGTACAAGACAGCCCACAAAGCTGTTTGTAAAATCATCCATGTTCATGCCACTCTTTTTTGCCACATGAAAATAACAAATACAAATGTGTTTTTTTAAATACTAAGATCTCAGAGCACTGTTACACAAATCTTTGGATTTATGGGAGTATTACTGTTATCTGTGCTTTACAGACAGGAAAAAATGAAAGCACTGGGCTCTGTTCAGATGGCTGCATAAATGTCTGTGCCTTGTGTTGTCTGATCCAAGGCAGCGTGCTGCTCAGCCCTGATAGGACAGCTGCATTGCTCTTCGTGGAGAAAACAAGGCACCTCTGACTTCTGGAGAACAGATGGTTTAAGGGGGCTGCTGAGGAGGCAATGAGTAAGGACTGGGAACAGTAGGTGGAAGGACTTGAATGAAGGTGAAACCATCTTGTTTATGATCAAGCGAGCTAAGCAGTGCCAAAGTTGTGGGAAGTGAATTGTGGTTTACTTGATTGACCTCAGACCCTGAGCATTACCCCAAAGGCATCCTCTCTTGGGAGCTTTTATGTCCCAAAGCAAAAAGGGGCACTTAGCAGTTTGTCACCAGGCTCCAATAGCATATGCTGAATTAGCTGATGTTTGTATGTCACCTAGAAGGAAATTGGAGGCAGGCATGGACCTAAACTCAACTGTGTTGGGCTAACCTTGCCTCTCCTTACAGACCGAAATTTCAGCATGGGTAAAAGAGCAGGGAAAATGCAGCATTGCAATGCCTGTGGGAGGGGTAAGGATAAGTATCTATTAAGCTTGGTACTTGTGCTACAGTAATTGCCTTGACAAAAACAGGCAAGGGCCAGGCAGCATGTGCTGCAGCTGTGTCTTTTCCTTGCAATGTCACATACTGAAAATGCAAAGCTAGATCTTGAAGCCACAGGATTTAGTTTGGCTTCAGGTATAACTTTGAGGAGCAACTTAGTATCTTCGTGTCTCAACCTTCCCTGGCCATGTAGCCATAGATACTTAGGCCCCCAAGATATGATGAGGGAATGCCTCCTTTGATAACACAGACTTTGCTTTGTTATGGGAAGCTTCTCCAGCAAAATACCTTCAGAGGCCAACAGCAGTATTTAGCAACTTTCTAGATGTGAAAGATCCTACAGAGATGCAGAATACTTGGCCTGTTCGGATATGGCAGGAAAACTGTTTTGTCAACAGTCTTCGTGCTTTTAAGTTGCTCAGGCTCTGCTTTGTGAGCTCGAGTGCTATGAAGAGAACTTAAGGTTTAAATCTAAAAATCATAGCTACATTATGTATAGACTGAGGATCTCAGTTGTACTGAGTAATGCTGAGCATCAATGCAGTCCTTTAGCGGCAGATTTAAATTTAAACAAGAAGATACACTCACTAACTTGCTGTGCTCTGACCACAAAAGGGATCCTTAAATATCATTCTTTTTTTTTTTTTGTTCTGCTTTTAGGTACATTTACATGCCCAGAGTGTTGGCAGAGAGAGTAATTGCAAGTCACAGCCCCTTAATTGTTGTATAATAAATACATCTGTGAGCTGACCAAATGCTGTTTGTGTATTTGCAGGTTAAAGACATAAGCATTACTTGGGAACTGACTTAGGGTTGCAGAGGATGGTGCAAGAGCCAGGAGTAGGATTCTGCTGTATAGGGAAATAAATTGTGGTAAAATAATAGTCCTTCAAATGGCAGCAAACCTTTGGTCTTCAGTGAAGAAAATACCTATTTTCATTTCAGATTAATTTGGGGAGGAATAAAATATGGAGCACTGGGGGAAACAGATAATGTATTAGAGCAGACCACAAGATAAAATAATTTAACTTAAGAGAAATCTGTACAGTTCTGAGCAAACATTTGTGGGAGGAGGAATGCTAGGAGGAGATGCATAATTAAGTTAAAACATAACAACATGGATGGCTGTAAGGGCAGAGGCGGCGGGAGAGCATGAAACTCAATGTTTGTAGGTGCAGCAGCAGTGTCTGCTTGTATTTGTCCTCTGACTACTTGCTTTAATATTACAGGGGCTGGCTCAAATAAATACCAGTCTAGTATCTTTTCTACTTCCTGCAGCAGTTAGCTGTTCTCTGCAGATCTCGCTGTCTGACTGTATTCTTAGCTTAACTCTTTAGTGATTATTTCATATTTCTGGTAACTACCCACTAGCCTTATATTCTCTAGGAAGAGAGATCCTTATGGCATGTCTTGGATCATACCAGAATTTACCTAGGGAACGGAAACCAGTGTTGTCTCCAGTTTGGAAGCTGATGCTCAGTATTGTGGGGCTCGCCTGGACCTACTGGTGTGTGAAAAATGACAGATTGCCTTGTCATTGCTGGCATTCATCACTTGATAGCTGGCAGATTAGGAGGATGCCTTCTTTGTTGGTGTGGACTCCTCCTTTTTACCATGATAATCCTCATGTTGGGAATCTTGGAGCATCCTGAGCTTCAATTACGCCTTACTGCCCTTTGAGATAGGTTGTGTTGTGGGTTTTTTGTGTGTTTGCTCTATAAACAGTATGCTGTGATACGGGGATGTAAAGAGTCTACCAAACCAGTGGGGGAAAGAAGTCAGAAGTTCCCAAAAGCATTCCCCTATGCTAAAACTGTCAGCTGTTACTATTCTTCAAAACTTCACATGTTTATAACTTTGCTTTTTTTTTTTCTGTGTGAAAGACAAACTTCTATTTTTAAAGGCTAATGATTGTTTTTGGAAGCCGTAGTTCAATACCTAGCTGGGGATGCCAAGTCAAGTCCTTGAACGTGACTTCTCCAGATGCTCTGAGGAGGCAGAATTCTGCTAGACTTAAATAGAAGGTGTGGGAGTCTGTCTGCAGCACCTCCTATCTGAGGCAGCTTCTGAAAATGTTATTCTAAGGCAGGAAGCTAATCCCTTTCCTGATCTGGTGAATTACTGAGTGTCCCTACTTTGTACTTAACTTCAAGTTTGAGCTGTCTGTAGAATTGTGGGTAAAAATTCTTCTCAGTAAAGAATTCTTAGCATCTTTAAGAGCAGCCTTTTTGAGGAGAAATGGAAGAAGCTGGCAACTTAGCATAAGTTAATCAAGAAAACAGTTCTTGCTGTGTTCTAGCTACTGGGGTGAAGCTTGCTATGATGCCTTGAGCAGTGAATTTATTAGACCATGCAAGTCAATACTCAGATTTTTGTTTCAGGCAGTGCATTTGAGTGGCAAAACCAGAAGGTTTGCTGAAGGAGTGTCAGGCAGTCACCTAGAAGCATATGGTGTTCAGCCTATATGCCCAATGTAAAAGTGGTTTTGAGGTGGTGTCTGTGAAAGGAAATTTACTGGTAATATGCAGGGTAAACCTACTTCCTCGATATGCCACTAAAAAAAAAAAACCCACTCAAAACTTTGGGTGTAATACTTTCCTTCTTGGACTCACAGATCTGTAACCATATGAGTCAGAGTACTGCTAGTTGGGAAGAGACCTAAAACTAAATCTGGTCTGAAAAAAAAAAAAGAAATCTAGTCATGCATGGTGGGAAAATAGCTCACTAATGGGACATTTCTTGTTCTACTTTAACTTTTCTTTTCCTGATCTCAGACCTGGTGTTTGCACATCCTGATAGAGAGTGAAAGCTCAAGGTAAAGGAATATTGTCTCTGGTAACAGGCAGATGGGCATGTTTGGCCTTGAGATAGAGTTCTTTCCTCAGATCTGAAACTAAAGTCTTGTGTGACATTTTTTTATACCTTTTTCTCCATCTATAGAGAGAGGGTGTTGGTCTCTGTCATGATATATAGGTGTATATCATTAATGGACACTTGAAATAACACTAGAAATCATTAATCATGAAGTGGGAAACTATTTTGCCTAACAATAAATTAAAACCCTGCATGGGTGGTACAGCGTTGTCTGCCTGAGCCCTTTGAAAGACATGCCTTCTCTCCACAAGTGGTGTGCCCAGAGCTTTAGTTGTTCATGCAGTCTCCTTTGCCCAGTGTTCCTGGTTACTTAGGTCTGCTCTGCAGAGAGGTTGATACTGATGCAGCCACCTTTGGCTGCTGCCAGAGATCAGATACCGGATTTGTGGAGTCAGGGTATTCTTAGAAAGCACTGGGAGATGAGAGACTGCACTAGATGAGCTGGTAGCACTTAAATTTTTGAGCACAGTCTTTCAGAGAAGGTATGAGTAGTGCAGCCTTATAAAGGAATGAGTCTAGGGTTTTGTCCCTAGTGACTTTAAACACTCAGATGGTTTGATCAGGCCTGGAGCTGGTCATGTTGCAAGCAGGACTCATCCTGAAAAGCTCCAGAAAGCTATTTCTCCTTATTTACGTTTATCTGTGATCCTTATAAAGCATGCATCATGCTTTGAGTGACTTGATGGAGCTTAGTCATGAGAATTGGGTGTCTTGCTTAGGACTAACTTCTATAAATATTAGAGTGGCTATGAAGAGAGGACTGAGAGAACATTTTGGTGTTTACTGAGGAGCAGGCAAGAATATGCATCAAACATTGTGACTGGCACCTGAGAGAACAACTTAATGTTAGATATTTAAACAATTATTCCAGGTGACTTGTTGATACTTTGTACTTATGTCCAGCTTTTTGTTTTCAAAGTCTTATTAGTGAATTATAACAATTGAATGTAAAGTGCCTCAGTAATTTTCTTAAGCTGTCTTACATGGATGGGCAGACAAGACAATTAAGTTGCTGATGGTTGCTTCCTGCGTGACCTTCAAGATTGTCACAGTTCCTAGGCTGGTGCTGACTGTGATAGATAACTGCTTTTCTTTCCTTCAAGACACAGTACAGGAAGAATGAGCCCTGACTCTGGAATCTAACAGTGTCTCTGATTGTTCTCTGCCATGTTAGATGCTCTGAAAGCTTTGGCAGACCCAGCCATGACCAAATGGGAGTGAGATGGTGTTTCAATCCCTGGTCAGTAGCTTCTTGCAGTTCAGCATAACATGGTTTTGGAAGCATCTTGGAAGCAGACGTTATGCAAGCTCCTCAAGCTGTATCTTGCTGACTGAAAGGAAACTTGCCAACTTCTGCCACTTTTCTGCAAGTCTTGTGACTTGTGTGGCTTTTCTTAGAGCCCTAGACACAGCAATTAAGCTAATAGGAGAGCAGTGTAGCCTTTGTATTGAAAACATCAGTTTCTAACATGGATGTTTGTGGGTATTTTTTTCTTTGAAAGATACTGTTTCCCTAAGTGCTCCTGGAGACAAGTATGAAGAATCCCCAAACTTCTGTAAGACCTGCATTGTCAATTCTTCCCTTCCTAAAAATCAGGGCTTAGTCCCAAAACTACAAACTCTTCTAAAATACTTACTGCAGTCACAGCAAACAATAAATTATACAAA
Organism: Steatornis caripensis; assembly: GCA_013398225.1. Taxonomy (NCBI): domain Eukaryota; kingdom Metazoa; phylum Chordata; class Aves; order Caprimulgiformes; family Steatornithidae; genus Steatornis; species Steatornis caripensis. The sequence continues at coordinate 70,859 of VZSC01004434.1, forward strand.
AAGGTTTGGAATAAACCCAGTTCCTTACTTGTGACTGAAATGGAAATTGAACTCAAGTCTCTGGGGGTGAAAATACTATTTAAATAGTTTATGGCCTCAACAGTCCCTTTTTAACACTCCCGTTCCTGGTTCTGATGTCTTTAGGTTGCATTGTTGCAGCTGTGTTGAAGGGTGAAGAGTTAACGATACCAAAACAAACATGAGAATTGCTGGGATTCAGTCTGGCTATACTAGGCCTGTCGCTTTGTGAATGTGAAACAGTCTTGATTTAAGAGTGACCAGTGTAGTATATGGGATGCCTGAGAAAGGACATAGCCAATAATAAACTGATACTGCTGTGGATTTTGGCTGAAGAGCCAGGCAGTGTTGCTGTAATCCTATATAAAAGCTGAGCATAAACTGCAGCCGTGTTTCAGAGTAGTTTTCCAGCTGCATTTAGACCCTTTGTCAAAGCATCAATAGGCAGAGGTCTACAGAGATGCTGAGTAGTCGGTTCTCAACATCTGCAAGCGTTTTTACAGCGGAGCTAACTTGCTCTGGAGAGTACTAGGAAAAACTATTATTTTTCCCCCCTTTTTTTTTTATTGGAGATCCAGGGATGGAGGAGGCTGTGCTGAATTTCTTAGAACAAGGAAGAGATACCTAAAAGAAAAAATCTTGAAGTTTTTGTTCAGTTCCTCCTCTTTGCTTTCCTACCACTCTTGCATGTGTAAAGGCACAGTAAGTTATGTAGGATCTAGCTATGGGCTCTGACAACAAATTAACAGGCTGTTTCAGCTCCAAGAGCTCTTCGTCATCGAAGTAGTTTAAACATCTATGAACAGGGGCTTATAATGAAAATAACTGTCTGTTTCCCACTTGCCTGCCAGCACAGGAACAATTCTCAGGGAATTCAGCAGGGGAGTATACCTGATGACCTGTTAGTTCAGAATTAAGCCAGTAAAAACAAAGCTCTAACCCTCACAGTTTTTATGCTCCTATTTACGTCCACTGACTTGCTTATAATTTACTCTGAACGTACACTGGATCAGGATGGGCCCCCTTGATTCTAATACACATTAGGTTTTCTCTCTTTCTGGCTTTTGTGATCTCCTGAGTAATCTCTGGCTGTTTCTTAAGCTGATTGTGCTTTTACTTTTAATAGAAGCTCCTCTATGAGTAGGTGAGAATTGCCTGAGCATGGTGATGGCCTTGAGAGAGCTGTTGTGCAGTGAGGTATAGCTAGAGGTAAGGAGGAGATTGGTGCATACCAAAATGCAGAATACCCTCAGGGATTGGTGCGTAACACGTGTCACACTGCAGAGCTGATGCTGCAGCTCCAGTGCTGAAACTCAGGTCATCTCTCCTACATCAGGGCAGCTCTCACAGAGAACCCAGCAATATGCTACTTCCCTCTGGGCTGTGCTACTTCGGTTTGGTGTTCCTGTTCCTAGGCATTGCTCTCTATTTATGCCTGTTCCTACAAGATGTGTTTGTTATGCCAGGCCCGCAAACTACCTGACACCCCAAACTCATTGTGTTAAAGAGGTCCATTTCCTGAATGAATTTGTCTAGACTATTGAAAGAATGATATTTAAAGAATACTTAATGCAAAAGAACGAGTGAGGTACTGTATTAGCACTTGATATTTTGCCATCTTCTGTTTGAACAAAGCTGAATTCAAACTGGACACCTGGACAGGCAAAAGGAAATGTTATTAGAAATCAGTGTATTGGGTTGAAGGGGTGGGAGGAAGATACCAGGGGAAGGGATTTAAATAAATCCTTTACTTGTGGAAAATAGGGAAAGGAATGTAAGACTAGAAGACTCTGGTCTGTTTGTCCAGGTCACTGTGCCACAATTTTGCTATAGATTCAGAGTGCCCATTCATAGGCAACACCAATTTTGACCTCCCTTTGCTTTTTGAATTTAAGCCCTAAAAATTTTCCATGAAGACTTGGACTCCTTTAGAAATGGCTGTGGATGCGTATGTGTATATAAACCTGGTTTTGTCACGTCCTATGGTCACTGCCCGAAGTTGACCAGAGAAAAATGTTCCCTAGGGTGTGAGAAGTGCTGTCCCACTGGATGGTCAAAAGGACCCTGGCAGATGAGGTGGAACCAGCCAGGAGGTCAAAAGCTCATTTCTTCTGGGACTATTGATCCAACTTTTGTTCTGGTATAGCCTGAAATGGAGATGTCTTCTGTGGTTTTTGAAGCAGAGTTTAATGCCTCTGACTTTGCACTGGAGCTGTTAGCAGACAGTCTGCTGGTTTTTCTTCAAGGGCTTAAGCAGCAGTGCCTCTGCACCGTGATTTCAGCAAGGGTCATCCTAATTATATCTGAAACTGCAGAGGTGCAGTGCATAGCAAGGAGCTTGGCACTGTTCCTGCATACTTCTCCAGGCAGAATGGAGATATAAATTGGCATTTTAAGTTCCCTCTGCAGGACAACCATGCACCTTGGGCAGTTTGGTCAGGATGCCTGAGTGTGGCATAACTCTGTTACCCTGCAGAACGCTGTCCTTCCTGCCTGGCCTGTTGGAAGAGAAGCAGCCTTCCTCCCTGTCCACAACACACTCTGCCTCTTACCTGTGACCCAGGATAAATTATCAGGGTATATGCAGTCAATTTTATAAACCCACCATCAATGTCTGGCCACTAATAACACATGGCTTGAGGTACCACCTCCTTTCCTCATACAGCTTCTGTTTGGGTTTGTATTAGTGAGCTCATCAACGTGATTTTGCCTTTTCCAATGAACTCTCTGTTGTTTGTGCCCTTTATGGCATTCAGGGTCTGGGGAGACTGTCTCCTTTTCTAGTATGCGGTGCTGTCTCGAAGTGGAGGAAATGTCATGCTGCAGTGATGAAATGTGCCTTGAGCTACGTTTGTTCTTCTCTTAGGTCTTGCAGCAAATACCAGGACTCCAGACTTGGTGACATTTTGACAAGAAATCTATGATGATACTTACCAGGAGTGTTTGGTATCTTTGAGTCTGCCACTGTAGCTGGTTTCCTTCTCTGAAGGAGAGAAGGGCAGAAAGAGGAGTCCAGAGTGTCCATGTGACAAATAGCTTGAATATTAGTTACTGCTGCACAGTCTAGTGGTGTCCCTGAGCACAGGAGAGCCTTTACTGCTGAACAGCCTTTAGTCTAGTGTCAGCTGCAGCCTGACTGCAGGGAGCTAGAACAGATTAAGACACTGGTAGTAGGAAATAGCAAGGTCAGCCTGTTGCTCATCAGTCTTAGCATACATTAATCCTAGGGTGTTATTGTGGCTGTGCTTTCCCATCAGTCATCCTGTCCCAGAGTTTTGATGTACAGCTTGTCCCTTTGTTTTCTCCAAGCTCAAGTTGCAGGTGCTGTACAGGTCATGTTTTTCAGGGCTGCAACCCTTCTGTTACGGCAAAGCCAGGATTTGTCAGTAGACTTGTTTGTGCCAAAGCAGAGCAGAGTTACTGCAGTATTATGATGGATCAGTGCATCTTGAGAAAGAGACAAGCAGAGATGCTGGGTTGTGGGTTTACCTTTGTGGCCATAAAAAACTGTGTTTCTTCACTACTGCCATCAGGACTGGACTAATTTGATGCTCTAGGCTGGTGTTAGTGCCTGGTGGTGTCCTCTTGGAGACTGTCTGGAAGTTGCAGGGAGATTTTGGAGATAAAATGGCATGACATTTTTTTGCCAGGGTATATATGCTGCGGAGGGAGCAAAGGGGAAACTTTATTTCATGCTATGATGGTGAAAAGTCAGCAAGGCAGACAGAAACGTCTGATTTACAGCTTCTGGGGTGGGCAATACATCACGCTAGTGCAGTATTTCTTGTACCTGTGGCTCTGGAGGCCTCTGGACCTAGCTAGTGCTGTGGTTGCTTTTCCCCTGAATCCTGGTATTGCTACCCAGATCTGGTGTTAGTTTTTTTAAGAATGAGTGAAACCAGCCTTGTTTTCTTTCTACTGGGATTATAATTCTTGAAATCAAAGCTGCATTTTCCACATATGTGTAATCCTTACTGCCACATCCGTTCAGGATACACCAGGCTGCTTATTCCCTTGAGTTCCTGATATTGTCATGTAGAATCAGTGCTGTGTTATTCTTTACCTTGAATATCCCAAGGCAGCAAGCAAGATCCAGGACTTCATTTTTCTATTACCCAGAAGATCCCAGAGGAAGCTGTACAGCAGCAGTGCTGCAATTATCTACTCTCTCAAGAATCTTTTCTTCCTCAGTGCTGCAGCCTAGAGTCAATGCGGCATTTGCTATAATCGGCAGTGACTTTTTGAGATCAGGCAGTGCACCATAGGCTGTACCACTCTCTAAATAATCCTCCACAGGAAAATGTAGAGTTCCAAACAAGAAAATCCCTCTACAGTTTTTACCTGCAAAAATACAAAGAGGAAATTGGCTCACAAGTGCTCTTGAGGTGTTGGAGTGCCCTGTTTTCCTTTCCCATCTGTGTTCTAAGTCCTCATGTATTCTAGGCCAACCCATCTGCAGGAAGATAGCAGGGAGAGATCTGGCAGATAAGTCAGCCCTCGAAATGGAGGCGAGAAAGGGTATTCCTGATTAATTCTCTCACAACAGAGATGAACTGAAGCAAATGACATCTCAGGTGAGACGGTTGGATTGTATGCCAGAGTACCTCTTGTTTCTCTTGCAAACTCTTGACCTACAGCTGTAGACACTTGCTTAAAATTTCTCAGCCTCAGCAGCTTGGGGCTGATGCACGGCAGTGAGGGATGCAGGAGCTGCGTGGACATCAAACTGTTTTGTTTCTATGGAAACAAGTAGATTTCACCATGTTGTAGGGAAGTAGGAGGGGAATTATCCCCCTGGGCCTGGTTCTGGCTCTCAGGTTGGATTGGTTGCTACACTGCAATTGTAGAGCAGCAGCCCATGAAGGGATTATCTATCTAGTCTGTGATTGCAGCTAGGAAGAGAAGCATGTGGATCCAATCTGCTTCCATTGCAGGCTTCCTCAGCAGGGACGACACAAGGTGCTGCTGTTGTGTACCAGGATTCCCAGGCTCCCAGCCCTCCATGGCACTTAGAAGCAGAGAATTAACCTTGGTCACTCATAGCCAGGAAGGAGCCCTGCATTACAGTACAGGCAGCTGTGATGGTGTATCCTGCCCAGACTTTTCAGTTAGGATGGCTAAGGTGATGAACTGTGCTCATGCTTGAGCACACCTTCTAGGTGAAAGTTGAGAACTATTTGTGGTGTCTGCAAGGTCTGAGGGAAGCTGAGATCTTTCAGATGGGCTTCAGGTGTTGTTTGCTGATGAAATTACTGTATGTCCTGTTATATTTGGTGTACTGCTTTCAGCAAGTGGCAGCACCTGAAGTCCTGTGACTAGGGGTGATTATTTTGAAACACTTTTTTCTAAAATGAAAGTTAATCTCATGAAACCAGAGAAGGAATCAAAGCATGACTATAAACAGGTTCAAATAAGAATGGTACTTACTAAACCCCATATATTTAGAGTGCTCTGTAGTACTGAGTCTGTTTGAATGGACCCTGTGTCTGTGTGCAAGATCTTAGAGCTGATTCTGAAAAAGGGGCTGACCAACACCTCTGTATTTCAGACTCTCGTGTCCTAAAGGTACTTGCCTATCTAGGCCCCAGCAATGACTCTGAGAGGGGAAAGCTTAGATTTCTAGATAGAAGGAAAGCAGACCATGGAAAACTGGCAAAAATAGTAATCCCTGTGTGTGTTTGAGCCTCTTCCCAAGGTATTCCTTTGTCTGTTCTTCCCCTCTTATAAATGTAGGGCAGGAGCTGTGTAACCTTCTCTGGTGGAAAGAAATTCCATTTGCTCAGCTTCTGTCTCCCCTCACTGTATGTAGGGACTCTAGTACTTGTTACATGAACTGTGTTAAGGATGGAGTGCAGCTCTATCAGAAATTCTTGCTTTATGCTTTGTAACGCAGCCAGTAAGTTGATTGGATGTGGAGCATCAAAAGAATGTAGTGACATCTCTGCCTTACTTTCAGGTCGTCTAAAAAATTATACATAGTGCACCTTGAAAGTCAGGCCAGATTGTCCTGTAAGGTCTACCAAGCATAAAGCTGGGGTATACTGGCTTCTTTGGAATTACTGTAGACATACAGCAGCAGAAACCCCTGGGGCGAACTCTTGGCTATGCCAGTTTACACTGTGGGCTGGCAGGCCCCCAGGCCACTGCATAGAAGTGTATTACCTAAAGTGTAAGAATGCTTCTGACCTCCTTGGATGTCTTTTGCCCTGTGGAAGCAGTACAGCCATGAAGCTCTGTAGTTCTGCATTAGATTAACTTGTGCACGGAGAATAGTGCAGCCATGACTTGGTGTAATGCATACAGCTGTATTCCTGATTTTAATGAAGCTAGTGGAGTGTGAAACAGAAAAATCAGCCCAAAGGATTAAAATAAAAATAAACAATAGAAAAACTTCTTATCTTATTCCACTGCTTCCAGAGACCTGCAGAGAGGGGCTGAGTGAGATAAAGAAGGGAGATGTGGAAAGAATGAATGAGAGAGGTGCTGACTGCAATGACTCTTGAGAACTGTTCTGTGCAGTCAGAGATAAACCAGAAAAACAGAATTTAGTGCAGTCTGGAAGAGATTTAGTGCCTTCTGGGAGGGGTAGGGGAGAGAGCTGTTTCTAAGCAAGCTTTCATGTAAAAATTGCTCTGCACTTCCCTTTCTGTTTCAGCAGTGTTTATAAAGGTGCTGAAGTCTGAACATGGACGCTACAGCTGAAGTATCAGTGATGTGAGAGAACATTGCACAGGCCCTATTCCCTCTATCCCCTCTCTACTTGTCTGAGCCCCCTCAGCCCACACTTGACTCGACAAATGTGTTCTGAGTGGGGGAAACACATTTTTTGTTAGTACTTTTGATGTTCAAGGCACGTGGGTCCTCCCAGAGACCCACAAGAGCACATAAATATGACAATGCATTTCAGTAACAAAAGGCTTTATCCTGTTGTGTAAGAAAGAAGATCTATGCTCTGCCAAAAATTACTAAGAAGGTGACACAGGGAACAGTACTGGAGACTGTCACCTCTGTATGTTTATATCAGCGGCCAAATAATTTTGCTGTGTCTCATGATGAGAAGACAAGCCCTGTGGCTGAGATGGAAGCTCATTCAGCTGTTGTCTCTCCATGGCACATCGTTTAGTCCCAAATGTCAGTGAAACTAACCTCACAGTTATACTTGTTCACGAGGAACTGGATTGGACTTGCTAAACTTACTTACTTTCAAACAGCCAGCCGTGCAGTTTTCTATGGAGGTGGATTGTCTTTCAGGGGGCAGTCTCCTGAAAGATTTCCTGTCTTTTTGGCAAAGCCTGTGATGTGAGGTCATTACAATTCTTGAAATGTTGCCTTTTGCAGTAAACGTAGGTTTCTTATGTGACTTCATTTACTTCATATGTTAACTCTATGAATACACTACTTTTTTTCTTACTTTGAATAAAGTGAGAGTACAGCATGGGAAAAAGATGCAGGAGAGCTCCAGAACATCACGTATCCTGGCCAGTTGTAAAAGGGGCAGAGAAAAGAAAACAAAGGTGATTCTTGTGTATGTTAGTTCTGGAGCAGGATGTGTGTGTGAATGTGTAATATAAGCTATTTCTACACTTTTTTTTCTTATAGTGAATTAGCATAGTTGCTGTCCTTTCATGCTTGAAGACAACAGTGCCTCAGTGCTGCGCAACACTTTAATGAAGGTATCTCAGACAGAATACTCCTCACTTTCTGGGGACCTGTGCTGGTATCAACTGCAATGCTGTGCAAAAGAATAGAGGAACTAAAGGCAGATACGGGAATAGGAGAAGGTGCAAACTTCAGAGTTTACTTTCTAGCTCATTATCTATCCCCTCTGACTCTTGTTTGCAAGGTATCCAGTAGTATGCCATAAATGGGTCTAGCTTATACTAGTATTTGTGCTTTGCTCTGCTTGGACAGCACCTATGAAGTTTGTAAGACAGTCTTTGGGGACTCACCTTATGTACAGCAAACTCGCAAACTTGAAAAGAGGTCTGTTTGGCATTTCTTGGTTAGTGATTTGGAGAGCTGTACTGGGGAGAAATGGATAGGTGTTGGAGATACTGCTTGAGTGCCAGAACTACTTAACAAAGCGATTATAAGTGTTCCAATTCGGCACAATAGTGTTAACCTCCCTTTGCGCTACTGTAAATAGGAACTGAAGGTACAAGGCAGTGGGAAGCCTTCTCTTTAATTTTTTTTGTTTCTGCTAACATGTATGTTATGATGACATTCATGAACTGTTGCCTGTCTTTATATTTCACAATTGTATTCTTGAATAATGAATCATTGTGTACAATAATATTGCCAGTATGATGGAATGTGGTGTACTTACATATAGAAATAAAGATCTGTTGTATCCATTGTGTGACCAGTACCAATTACACCCTAAGAAATTATATTATACCAAGTGCTTACAGAATTGCTCTCTTTCTCTGTGGGTCAAGGCTAGGCGCACTGTTGTGCTGTGGAGATTGGCAGATAAATAACACTCATGCGCCGGCGTAAATTTCTCTGAGTCTAAAAGTGCTAACCTTAATGAAAAAAAAGGTGGCTACCTAGGAATGAGACTTAACTATGTGATTATGAGTCTATAAGACTGATGTCCAAGTTCACCTGATGCTGCACGAAAGTAAGATGAAAGCCAAGGGCAGAGAAAAACAGAATAGCAGGTGGATGGGTGCTTTTGTTCACAATGCAACTGCTTTTAAGTGCTTGCTGTTCTTGTTGGCCTATCTGGCTTTTTTTTGTTTGAGGAGCACTTTGATTCAGGGAAGATCAGAGCTCATAGAAACCACAAAGTCATCAGGAAAGTCTAAACCTGTAATGCAGCCCTCCTGTTAACCTACTGAGTGGCAGAGGAAAGAACACATTTGTCCTTTTTTTTGACCCATGTCTGAGTTATGGAATTGCTTGTGAATGTACTTACATGTCGCTTGAAGAATCAGACCAGGAAGGTGCTCTAAAGGACAGTTCCTGCATCAGGCTTCTATGTTCTGGTAAATCTGGATGATGTCTGTTACCAAGGAGCACCAGGTTTGAGTTAGCGTCTAAGTGGAAAGCCACTACCATTTCTGAGGTGTTTGTTTTAGCAGTCAATAAGATTAATAGTAAATATTTGTAGCCTTTCAGATATTCTGTGGCTAATGTGTTGCATAGGTGTCAGCCTGTGTTTTAAGGAATCGAGACACATGGTAGAGTAAGAATATGTTTGAAAACATAGCTGTTGTGCTGTGAGATGAAGTGCTGTTCAGAGGGATTTATAAGCTGTTCATAGAATGCAGCCTGTATAAAGATGTGAATGTTGCCCTTCAGTACAATGATCAGAAGAGACATACGTCAAAGGTACTAATAGCCCTAGATTGTCTTGGGATTCTTGTAATGCATTGTTGCATGATCAGCTAATGAAGAACTCTTGATCTGGATGTGTGTGAATGATGAATGATCAACTATAAGACTTGACAGATGAAATGAAGATAGTTTTAAGCTTAAGCAGCAGCAGGTCTGAACTGTGTAAACAGATAGTAAAATCCATAGGGGCAGGAACTGTATTTCTTGCTGCATATTGGCATAGTGCTTTGTGCAGTTCTGATTGAATTGCTGTCCCTGGGCACCACCAGAACACAGGAAATAACAAATACCGGATTTAAAAAACAGAAACAGCCATGTGAAATCGTGGAGGCTGTGTGAATCTTAATTTTCTGAAACTAATATAATCCAAACTGGGGATTAATCACATCCCTTAATACCCCATTTGTCTGTAGATGTTTAATAAGAAATCAAATTGAAATTAAATGATCAGATGGCAGTGTTCACTCTTCTGTTCTTTGGAACTACTTTTATGTCTTCATAAACTGCTGCTCTGGCTTTTTAATTGAGGCTTTACCTTCTCTAGTGCATGCTAATCCAAGAATCTCAAAGGACTGACAATAAACTGCAAGGATGCTGTATTGGTCTATCTAGACTAGGCCTAGATTTGTATTTCAAAGCCCTCTACAAACAGCTTTGCAAGCCTTCGAGCTTCCCTGGAGTGTGGAAAAGTGGTGGTAGAAGTGTTTGGTCTGTCTTCCATTTAGAACAAGAGAGGGTAGCATGGACTCAGTTCTGTTGGTGACTGCCAGTGACTTTTCTTGCAACTTCAGTGAAGACTGAAATGATGCATGAAAAAGCTTTGACTCAAAGTCTTTTCAGAAATGCAGATTACTAGTGGGTGGAAAAGGTGCAAAACCACTTCAGTTCTGCGGTACAAAGAGTAACTTGTTCACAAGCCTGAATAAACCAGGGGCAAAATTAATTTTATAGTCCAGGGGTCTTAACTGCCTGTCCTATGAACTGACAAATGTTTGTGGGTGTCTGTGTTACCTTCTAATCCTCTATGCTGTGCAAGTCATTAAATGAACTGTTAAACTTGTTTATAAGGCGAACATGCTTTTTTTGTCATAGCACCTTTTTGTTCTGTAGGATTCCAAGATACCTAATGCAATGGAGATTTTTCATACAGTGTCTGGCTTTAATTTAAAAAACCAGTAGGGAAACCCCAAGTCCCTGGTGTCTCCATTAGAAATGTATTGTTGCATGACATCAAGATTGCCTTAATATGTTTCTGGTGTGTTTAGATTTTGTTCGAATGTTGCTCTACAGTAACTGCTATGTTGTTTTCCATCCCTCAAATATATTTTTTAATGTTGCATTACTAATGCAGCTTTCAGCCCAAATCTGTACTTCAATGCAGCTCTGCATACTAAAATAGAAATGAGACTGGAGGGGATGATGTGATTGGGTTTGCCCTGAGGTAGCAAGTTGAGACCATGTGTAAGCACTTCAGAAGTGAGCAACGCAAAATGTAACAATAAATGCCTGCTCAGCTCAGTTCCATGACTGAATTTTTTCAGCCTGAGACCCGTCAGGATTTGCACCCTTCGTTCTTTTTGTTATCTTGATTTAGAAGAGGAGATCTATCACTGGTCAGACCAAGAACTTACCTAGCTGAATATCCTCTCTAACAGTAGTTAATAAAAGATGAGTGTAAAATATGTGTAAATAATTCTTCAAATAACTGGTGGTTGGGGGAATGTAGCTGTTCTGAGCCTAGTTTTCAAACTCTGATAAAAATGCTTGGAATTGCATTGCTAGAACTGATACCTCAATATCTTGGTAGGGAATTTTGAGTCAATAGCTAAGCAAAAAAGATACAAGCAAATTAAGTATTTATATTCCCTGAATACAGCTCCCCTCTCTGTTTTAGCTGCTCCTTTGTTGTGTTTTCTGATGAAGCTTAGCCTGAGGAAGTGGCACGGTGTGGTATTCTTGCTTAAAAGCATAGGAAATCAAATGTTGTCATGCCATTTTTGCATGTTACAAACAAAGCAACAAAAAAAGTAATTTTCAGTTCTTAAGATAGACAGTAAAGGAGGAAAACAGGGCCGGTGCCCTCAACCTAATTGAATAACATATTTCAGGCACAAAGTCTTGTATAGTGATGTAACGAGGCTGCTTTTGATGTCATGCTAGAGGCTACCTTGCCTTACATGTGGAATCTCTGCTGCCCTCGTTGTTCCGGCACTTAGAGCATTATAGCATGTTATCTCTGAAGACTTATCCCATGTTTCTGTTTCCTCCTCCAGCCTTGCTACTGTACGTCTCCTGTGCTGGAATTGAATAAGCCAGTTTATCTAACCCTTCTGCTCTTGTCTGTCCAAGTCATCTGGTGTGTGGTTGTTCTTATCTCGTGTATTGTTTCCCTGATTCTGACTTAATGTCATCGCTTTGTGCTGCTCTTTTTTGAGCAATAGGGGTGTGGGTATGTGTAGATCTTTCCTTGGGCTCCTAAGTGGACTCAAACTGTGCTGGGCATGTTGTCCATGCCACACATGCTATGTTGTTGTAGTTTATTTACAGAAGCAATTTCTTATGCCTACTGCAAGAGGGCAGGTAAGACTCCCATACACTGCATTCTCCTTGGTGCCCAGCTAGCTTGCTGCAGAAATTAGTAATCTGTGCTTTTTAGTGTCTATGATTTGAAAAACTTAGCTGGAGCAGGAGGAGGAAGGATTTCGTCCAAGAGACTGTAGTGATTCTAACTAGACTTTCTCTCTAGAAAGGAAGACAAGAAGAATAGGAAATAATATTGACACAATGGGGTGATATTGCATCAATTGAGGGCTTTTTGTAAAGCTTTTTGGTTGTAACTCCTGATAGGAGTCAAGTGTAGAGAAAACTTAGAAGTTGAACTGCATGTACCTCCCAGTAGTTTGTGGATAAGAACACACGTTAATTTTCTGATATTAGGGATCAGATTGCACATATTTTCACTCAGAACTAAAGCAGCACTAAGATTGTTGATTTAGGTGACTAAATTTGGCTAATGGATTTGTCATCTTGTCCTCTATGAGGACTTAGTGGTTTTTTTTCCCGTTGGAATAGCCTCAGAGCTAGTTAGTTAACGCAGTAAATTGGATGATTTTTTTTATAATGCTGGAACCCAGAGGCCACATAGGTTTTCCATCTACCTTTGTTCTGAGTTTTTGCCTTTATAGTTGTGACAAGGAGAGCAAAGAAATCAGGATCTTGGCCAAAGCAGAAAGCTTCAGGAAAACATGGAGCACAACGTGAGTGGAATCTTAATTCCTAGAGGGCTCATTCTTGTAAATGCAAGTGTTACTTTTCCTACAGTAAAGCAGGATTTGATACTGCAAGCTGGAGATCAAGAGCTAGAGTATTGTCTCAGTGTGCTAGAAAGGAAATCTATAGTAATAGGATAACTTTTCTTAGGTACAGTGAGTTCAAAATAAGTCAGTGCAGCTCAGATGGATTTGTTGTGCTATGAACTGATGCTAGGGTAGGACTTTTTCACATATTGACCGCAGACATCTATAGGAATGGAGCTGAGACAGCAGAAAGGTGCTAGAATGATGCAATGCCTGAAAGATTCCAGGGCTAATCCCACTGGAATGTAAAAACTAAAGCTGTATTGGAAAAACAAATTAAAGACAAACCTTGGTTAACTCTTTAGACTTCTCACAAGTCTGAAATACTGAGAATGGGTGACAGTCTTACTAGAATTATAGAATCACAGTACCGTTTAGGTTGGAAAAGACCTTTAAAGTTATCAAGTCCAACCGTTAACCTCGCACTGCCAAGTCCACCACTAAACCGTGTCCCTAATCACCACATCTACATGTCTTTTAAATACCTCCAGGGATGGTGACTCAACCACTGCCCTGGGCAGCCTGTTCCAGTGGTGGACAACCCTTTCAGTGAAGAAATGTTTCCTAATATCCAATCTAAACCTCCCCTGGTGCAACTTGAAGCCATTTTCTCTTCGCCTATTGCTTCTTACTTGGGAGAAGACCAACACCCACCTCACTACAACCTCCTTTCAGGTAGTTAGAGAGTCATAAGGTCTCCCCTCAGCCTCCTTTTCTCCAGACTAAGCAATCCCAGTTCCCTCAGCTGCTTCTCATAAGACTTGTGCTTCAGACCCTTCACCAGCTTTGTTGCCCTTCTTTGGGCATGCTCCAGCACCTCAGTGTCTGTCTTTTAGTGAGGGGCCCAAAACCAAACACAGCGTTTGAGGTGCAGCCTCACCAGTGCTGAGTACAGGGGGACAATCGCTGCCTAGTCCTGCTGCCCACACTAGTTCTGATAGAAGCCAGGATGCTGTTGGTCACCTTGGCCAACTGGAAACACTGCTGGCTTATATTCAGCTGGCTGTCGACTGATACTCCCAGGTCCTTTTCCACCGGGCAACTTTCTAGCCACTTTTCTGCCAGCCCGTAGCATTGCATGGGGTTGTTGTGACTCAAATGCAGGACCTGACACTTAGCCTTGTTAAATCTCATCAGTTGGCCTTGGTCCATCGATCCAGCCTGTCCGGGTGCATCTGTAGAGCCTTCCTACCCTCAAGCAGATCAATACCCCCGCCCAACTTGGTGTTGCCTGCCAACTTACTGAGAGTGCACTTGATCCCCTTGTCCATGTGATTGATAAAAATATTAAAGAGAACTGGGCCCTGGGGAGCACCACTGGTGACTGACTACCAACTGGGTATAACTCCATTCACCACTCTTTGGACCTGGCCATCCAGCCATTTTTTTTACCCAGAGAAGTGTATGCCTGTCCAAGCCATGAGCAACCGCTTCCCCAGGAGAATGCTGTGGGAAACTGTGTCAGGGGCTTTACTGAAGTCTAGATAGGCAACATCCACAGCCTTTCCCTCATCCATTAAGCAGGTCACCTTGTTATAGAAGGACATCAGGTTAGTCAAGCAGGATCTGCCTTTCATAAACCCACGCTGACTGGACTTGACCACCTGGTTGTCCTGTACGTGCTATGTGATGGCATTCAAGATCTGCTCCATAACCTTCCCCAGCACTGAGGTCAGGCTGATAGACCTGTAGTTCCCCGGATCCTCCTTCCGGCCCTTCTTGTAGATGGATGTCATGTTTCCAAACCTCCAGTCAACTGGGACCTCCCCAGTTGGCCAGGCCTGCTGATAAATGATGGTAAGTGGCTTGCTGAGTACTTCCAGCTCCCTCAGTACCCTTGGGCAGATCCTGTCCAGGCCCATAGACTTACAGTAGTAATGGTAGAGTTGTACCAGAGATCCCATTACTCCAGACTTAGTAACTTACAGGAGATATTTTATTTGAGGTGTTAGAGATTGTGGGATGCCTCTTTACTGTCCCTTCACTTGAAACTACTCTGCAGTTTTTAAGTTGCTCTGACAGCCCACAGATGAGGAGTTACTTTTATAGCTAAGGAAAGAGAAATAGAAGAACTTGCATCGAATTACATAGGAAATCAGTGGCCAAACCAGGAGCTGAAACAAAACTGCTCAAGTCCTTGTCTGATGTGTTAAAACAAAAGCTCATTCCTCGTCTTCACTTCCTTTAAGCTTGTGCAGGACTAAGAGCAAAATGCTAAAAATGGAGGGCCCTGGATTTCTCATTCACCGGAGTAGTTAGAATTACTACCGAATTAGCAAAGTTATTCATTGCCACAGCTATCAAAGGAGGGAGGATTGTGTGCCAGAATTCAGGCAACGTAGGTAGGGCTTCTTTTGATAAAGAAAACTATATTCATGTTGAAGGAACCATGTTTTGAAGACCAGGCAAGGACACAAATGATAATATTTTCAGAAATGCTCAGTGGCTCTTGAGGAGCCACATGAACTGCTGAGTGTACTTGAAAACCAGACCACAAACTAGCAAAGTCATTGGCATATGCAATGACCATGCCTAGCTTTGCTCAAAGCACTTGGATTTGGGGAGGAAAAAAAAGCAAAGGAGAATTTATGGGCTGTGGCTGCAAAGCCAGCATTTGGAGAACGATAGTGAAAGCTGCTTTCTTTTGAAATGTTTTGAAGTACCAAAAATTCAGGATTCTTGTGAATATAGAAGGAAGCTGCTGCTTTTGCGTTGGCAATACTTATGTCTTGAGTAGTTAGCCAGCAGAAACCCTGGGTGGAAGCAAGCCTTGGCTGCTGTTTATTCTTTCAGACATACCATAATGGTGTTTGCATGCTGGAACAATGTGGTGTCTTCTCAAGCCCCAAAGTGCAGGGTGTGAGTGATTTTATTGTAGTTTGGGTAAGTGTATTTTGTCAAAAGGAGGCATGCTAGCTTTTAGTCTCTGCTTCAACTTCTCTTTTCTTTCTGATGAAAGAGGTTAATTTTTTCCAAAGTGCAGACAGCTGTATTAAGTGGGCTTGTTAGTTAGCTTCAAACATGCGCTGAAGGAGCTGTAGCTGTTACAGAGAGGATTAGAGGGGATGTGCTGCGACTATAGGATAAGAGCTTGTTGTTCTGAAGAAGCCTTCTTGAAGAGGAGCATTTGGTTTTTAGTGCCTTAAACTTTTTTTTGTGCCCGTGGCTGAGACTCCTTGTTACAATGCATGAATGCCTGTAGAAGCAGAAAAGCTGTGAAAAGGGAAGGAAACAATCATTCACTCATCTGAAACTTCTGCTTCATTTCAGGGACTTTCTGCCACGTGGATCTGGCATCGTAACCAGACGCCCACTGGTCCTGCAGCTGGTAAACTCCAGCACAGGTATGTGAGCTACCTTCCCTGTGTGTCCGGATGGTTCACTGTCTTAGTTAAGAAAGTGGCACTGCTCAGTGTGGAAAAAATAGGAATTTTCACCAGTAAAAATGACTTGCAGTTGGTTTTCACTTCTACCTGTTTAATATCTGATACGTTGTGTTCAGAAGCAAAATGCTTCTTAGTTATTTTAGTTTAATTTATTAAGCAAGGCTCCATGCATATGCTTGTCACAATTTTCCTTTGCCTATGCAGCTGTGACTCTTACAAGTAGGAAATACCTAAAAGCCAGATGACCCTGCTGATAATCTGCTGAAATAAGGTGTCAAGATCATTTATTGTACTGAAAACCCACTGTGAGAACACTAAGATCTGGAGAAGAAAGACTACAGACTTCTGTGGCTGGTCTTTTGGGCAGTTCACTGGTTTTGTTACTTACTTGCAGGATATTTTAATTAGCATTCTCCTTAGCGTAAGTTAAGATCTCATGCAGGAGTTGGCAAGTGGATGTTTCAAGGTACTCTTCCTCTCTTGTCAGGTGAACTTGATCTGTCCATGGCAGCCCTCTTGTCTGCAGTAAGAGACAACATGACTTTATGAGGCTTTTAAAGTTGAAACAGAGTTCTTGGATTGGTTAGCCTATTCAAGGACTGACGCACAAAAAAATCCCAGCCACCAGCCAACTCCAAATGATGTCAAGAGATGACTCTCTTGAGTCTTTTCTTATTAGCACTTTAATACAGAGTCCGAGTTCTCCTGAGTACCAAGATATCTCCCAGTGCAGCTGTGGAAGTCATGTACCTGCCTGCAGCAGGAGTGCTAAGTTTGCTTAGAAAGTCCTGGATCATTGCTTGAATGAAGACAAGTGAGGATGCCACTTCTGCTGAGACAAAAGCTGGATTGTGAAGATGTTTGGCTCAACTGAATTCTCTCAGACCTTGATCAGATAGTGTGACTGCAGTAACTTCTATGCCAACTGGCCAGGTCCTAGTGGGAAAGACCCTTGCCAGACTTCGTCTCTTCAACTGTTTTCTGTTTTGTTTTGCTTCGGGACATGATGTTTTCATTACACATTCATTCATTGAGTGTTTCTCTGATTTCCGCAGCTATTTCTGACTCTCTGCTTCTGTTTAAATAGAATATGGTGAGTTCCTACACTGCAAAGGAAAGAAATTCACTGATTTTGAGGAGGTCCGTTTGGAGATTGAGGCTGAAACGGATCGTGTTACTGGCTCCAACAAAGGGATTTCCCCTGTGCCCATCAATCTTCGAGTCTATTCTCCCCATGGTGAGTCCAAATGCAGCATCTGAGTCAGGAGATAGATGGGACAGGTTGCTGCTTTCTCATGAAGTAAAGGCAGAAAGAACAGAGATGAAATGGGGAGTGCATTTGGTTTTGACTTCAGTCTCCATGTGCCTGGGCCATGCTGTATCAAACTGCCAGCCTTAGCCATACTGCTAAAATGGATTTGTTAGCCAGATGACGTATCTGACTGCTTGCAGAACTCCTTGAAACAACTAATGTCAGTGCAGAAACTTGTTCCTTTCCATCAGTGTGGGCCTTACATTGAAGAGCTTCTGTCTCTCCCTACATTCTAATACTGTTTTACTGGGCAAACAAATGCAACAAAAAAAAATGGAGTGGCTTTCTTGAAGAGTGCTTGCCTTCTGTTTGTGTGTAAATATGTACTTTGTATAGGCCTCATGAGGAGAGAACTGTGTCATATGCTACAGATCTCAGTGGAAGAACTGCACTTAAACAAGGGAGCTACATGTCCCAAACTTGCCAGCTCTTTAAATGTGAACAACTGTATGGGCATTTTTTGGAAAGCAGCAGCTCAGTGCTACATAGTATTTGGCAGGGTAGAACTTGTACTTGATTTTTAGTTTTTATTTTTTCTCTTAGCAAGACAATTAAGCAGTTACAGGGCTGCATATTGTAGTTATTCAGGAGAAGGCCCAGCTGACTTTGACAGGAGCCTCTCTTGAATAAGGGTGGCAGGACTGCGCCCTTCAATACCAGAGAAAACTCTTAATGAGTAGAACCCAGTCTTCTGACTATCCAGTATTTGTTATGGAGTGAAAAATATACCATAATCGCTCCCTATCAGTGTAGTATATGTGGAAAGATTTTGAGGGCACAGTTCCCCTGATCAGTGTGAAAACCAGTAATTTAAAGTGATTTAAAGGGAAAGGTAGTGAGATAATTGACAATCATGACTAGTTATAACTAGCAACTAGTTCTTACCAAGCAGTAACAGGGACTAGAAAGCTTTGTGTGCATCTGTTATGCCTGTTATATATTGGAGACACTAAAGCTACAGGTACTTCTTATAGACCAGAACATTCCTACCTCAATGCTGCTTTGTTCTATCTCCTGTTTCCTATGTCTAGTCCTGAATCTGACCTTGGTGGATCTACCTGGTATGACAAAAGTCCCAGTAGGGGACCAGCCCCCTGATATTGAGTTTCAGATCCGAGATATGCTCATGCAGTTTGTCACCAAAGAGAATTGCCTCATCCTAGCAGTATCGCCAGCCAACTCTGATTTGGCCAACTCTGATGCCCTGAAGATTGCGAAGGAGGTGGATCCTCAAGGTAAATATCTCGTAATTTAGCATGACATTACTAGGCAGTGGCCTGATTTTACCTTCTGGGTGTGATTATTCCAGTAGCTGTGGGCTCCTGTTGTTTCGGGTTATATCTTCACCAATACACATTCTTCTGAGAGGTGTTTGTGTTAACAGCTTCTGTAACGATTTTTGTTATTCCCCTTTTCCTTTGTCAGAGCTCCATTTCTAAAGAGGTGTAGGATTTCCTTTCATTTAGTTATCTGCATTCTGCCTGGAGAAAAGTAGAAAAATTGGCACTAAAATCCCTCTTTGCTGTGGCAGAGCATGTATGTTTCAGTAGGATATAACTGAGAACTCAGCTTGATTATTGTCTGTTTTGCTCTTGTGGCCTCTTGGACATGATGGGAAGTGTAATGTTTGAGTTCAAGAGCCCTTAAGTAGCGAAGTTGGGCAATCTGTAAGCTCTGTGAACAGAGGAAAAATACTATATGAGTTGTTTGCTTGATCAAGTATGTTTGTGGTTTTTTTCCATAGGGCAACGCACTATTGGAGTCATCACTAAGCTGGATCTTATGGATGAAGGAACTGATGCACGAGATGTATTAGAAAATAAATTGCTTCCTCTTCGTAGAGGTATGTTTCCTCATGTTTTTTCCATGATGTCCTGTTTTCCCTGTGTGAGGTGTCCTGGCCTCATCCCCTTAGTCTGGTGCATACCCTTCCTGCGACATGTGTTACAGCTTGTGGTTAAGCCATCTCTGTTCCAAGCTGGAACTGAGAAAGGCTGGGGAACAGGGACATCAGTCATGCTGTTAATAGGAACTTTTTAGGTATTTGTACCTTGATTTGTAGTTCTAGCAGAAGCATAGCCTTATGCTCTTATCTTTACTTTCTGTTTCCTTACTTCTTTTGATAAGGCAAGCTGCAAAAATGGAACTTGTGTCTAAAAGACTCCCCTCATCTTTTATCTAGATTGCTGTAGTATATCAGATGAAATGATTTTGGACTGTGATACGTGCTGTGTGTAACCATAGCAAAGTACCTATCCTAAGGTCTTTAACAGAAGAGTCTCAAATGAATGAGACTAGGGAATGCTTTGTGATTGGGGGAACAGTAATAAATAAGTTAATTCTCAGTTATATAGTCATTTTTGTCTGCATTCCAAAATATCAGAACCTGGGCCATTCAGAGGAAATTCTAGTTTTGAACTCTTCCAACCGGTTCCTAATGTGTTGCCACTAGAATTCTCCTTTTGCGGTGCTGCCAGCCGGGTAACTTCCTTCTCAGTCTGAATCCCGTTTATATTCTTATCCTTGCAACCACCTGATCTCTAACACCACTCTTACAGGTTACATTGGTGTAGTCAACAGAAGTCAGAAGGACATTGATGGCAAGAAGGACATTCAGGCAGCTCTGGCTGCAGAGAGGAAATTTTTTCTCTCCCACCCAGCCTACAGACACATGGCTGATCGCATGGGAACCCCCTACCTGCAGAAAGTATTGAACCAGGTACTATCATCAGTTAAGAACTGCTGCCCACTATGACAAAAGAATGGCTAGGCTGGCCATCAGGACTCTTCTGAGATGGAAGAATACAGGAAAAGCTAAAACTTGTGGTCAACCAATTGTTAAGTACTCTAAATTGTTTTGCTGTAATGAGATTTGTGAAGATTGGCTAACTCTTCCTCCTCTGCATCATAAAAGGCGTTTAGGTGCCAAGTCCTGTGAAATGCACCTGACTAGCATAATACTGATACAGTGAAACATATTAAAGCCTATCACAGAGCTTACACACTGAAGGCAGAGCACTGCTTTATCCTCTCAGTGACACTGGTACAAAATCAATAGTTGGTTCATTGCATTTACACTATCAGAATGCAGAATCTTTCTGGTTAAGTTAAAAGATGCCTTCTAAATTTCTAGTGGTCTCGGTACCTAACATTCAGCTGCAAAGATCAATTTACATGTGATACTGGTGGTCATTTTCCCATCTATTAGGGCTGTATGGTCTCATACAATAGCAGCTCATTGTTTCTTCCCTCTCTGTCCCCTTGAAATACTCCCTTAAGTGAAGAATTACTTTGTCCTTTTTCCTCCTTATTTAAATATTCATCTTTAAACTGGAGTTTTCCGCAGCTGTGCTCTTTGGAAACCCTCTTATTAGAGCCTCATCGGTGGTTTTGGCTCCTTCCACCTTACCTTGTCACTCTATTGTTGAAAAACTGCTTAACCACCACTCTGAGTATCAGTGGTGTGCTAATCTGAAGACAGAATAGCCTTTATCCTGATCTAAATAGCAAATGCCTAATACTTGTATGTGAAGCTTATTCTTGGATTGGAGACAGCAGGCTTGTATGAATGGGAATTTTGTACCAGACTAGGAGGTAAATGAAGGTCAAGAATAGAGGGGTGCAATAGGTAGGAGCTGGGGGGTCAGGATACATCCAGCTCATAACTGGTATCTGTCCTGGGATAGACTTAGTAGGACCACTCAGAAGGACTGAAGACAAGAGAGGATCATTCCTTTTTATTTTGTGGTGCAGAGGTAGCAAACTCTTCCCAGTAACTGCCTAGAGGTTTATTATTGTCTTAAACCTTTTTTTGCAGCAATTGACCAACCACATCCGTGACACCCTGCCAGGGCTGCGCAACAAGCTCCAAAGCCAGCTTCTCTCCATTGAGAAAGAGGTGGAAGAGTACAAGAACTTTCGCCCTGATGACCCTGCTCGCAAGACCAAAGCTCTGCTTCAGTAAGTGGCCTCAGCTGCACGTCCCTCTCTGGCGATGACTGCTCAGCCATCACTTCTACTTCATGCTTTTTGTTTTCTTTCAGAATGGTCCAGCAGTTTGCTGTGGACTTTGAGAAACACATCGAAGGCTCTGGAGACCAAATTGATACCTATGAGCTGTCAGGAGGAGCTAGGATTAACCGCATCTTCCATGAGCGTTTCCCCTTTGAACTGGTGAAGGTACTGCTTCCCTGTACTGCTGAGATCCACTTTGTTTCCTTGCCTTTTGTCTATTACCTCTTCTGTCTGCCTCTTTACTCCTCTTGGTATCTTTCATCATCTGTCTTTCCCTTTGACTACTTTGTTTCAAGTTTTTTTTCTTTTATCACCTTTTTTACTTATTTTATCTTCTTTATTGGAGCCTTCCCGTAGTACTGACCTTTCCCTCAGTCGCTGTCCTTGTGACAGAACTTGACTGTCTCTTAGTTAAATGACAGTATTTCTTTGGCTTAATTCCTAAATGCTGAATTAAGTGTCCAAAATAACTTCCTTTAACACAAACAATTGTAAATCAATGACAGAATATCCTTGCAGATGTGCTGTCAAAGCTACTTTGACTGAATTTCACATAGTAGAAATGGTGCTGAAACTTGTACTTCCTCGATCCTGAGCACCAGACTAGACCTAAAGTTGCCCTAATAAATATGCAAGAAGCAGAGAAGAGGGTGTAGATGTACCTGGGATTACTTCTGTCTGTCCCTTGTCAATGGCTTAGAGGTGGGAACAGTGTAGAAACTGTTCTACTGTCATAACAGTTGAAGAGGATTTTTATTGAATGATAGTTTTTTTGGATGGCAAAGTACACTAACCTGATGAGAAGTGGTACAGAAAAACTTTTTTTTTGTCAGTTGGAACAGACTCAAGAGCCAAATCATTCCACTCCTGGATTTTCTGCATTTTACTACTTTTTTTTTGCATTTGAATAAGTTGAGTCCTTTTTAGTGAAATACAAGACCCTGCCTAGTATTAGATAATACATTTTGGTATGCAAATTATAAACCTATTTATGGTGTTTGAAAAAACAGCTGCCAAGACCTCATGCTAAATCTTGGGAGACAAAAGTTTGTTTTAGAAAGCAATCTAGCACTTCAGTCCTATTGCTTTATCTCAGAGAAGCTCGTTGGGAGCTGCTTGGGCTTGGCATCTGTAAATGTGGGCCCTTAGCTATTGATATTGGTTCAAGATGTCTGCGTTGGCAATAGAATCTTTATGGCTGGACTCTGTATCCAACACTTGGCCTAATACCTCATCTGTCACATGATAGTGCTGGCATGGGACCTCTTCTCTGTAAAGCATGCTGTTGTGTATCCCAGGGTTGCGCAAATAAGCATCAGACAGTTTCTGATAAAATTATCTCTTGGTGCAGATGGAGTTTGATGAGAAGGAGCTGCGGCGGGAGATCAGCTATGCCATCAAGAACATCCATGGTATCAGGCACGTATCACGCACTAGGCAGACCATTGACTGCATAGCCTTGTAAATACCTCTAGACCTTCCGAATGGAGTTCGAAGACTTCAGAGGTATGGTAGGTCAGCCAAAGGTGAGGGATGGCCTTCTTGGACCACCTCACTGGCTTGAATCAGGGAGTAGGGACAATTATCCAAGCCAGTTTGCTTTCTCTTCCTATGTGAGAGTCACAGAAGCCTAAAAGGTAAAACTGCGTTGGTGACTAGACATTTTCTCCCTCCTTCCTGTGTCTTAACAAAGGACAGAAAGAGGGATGCAAGCCCATACTACTCCTTCATTTAGTTAGAACTACAATGTTGGTTTTCACTTTCTGCCTCTGTTCTAACCAACAGTTAGTTGTTCAAAACAGGTGTTGGTACTGAGCACCTCCTCCCCTAGAGATCTGAGGGAGCATTGAGAGGCCCATCACCAGGATCCCAATGGCCCCAGGACATAGTTAGCAAACATGTTTGTGTTCCCCTCAGCAGAGGTTAGCTGTCAGAGAGCATGGCCCTGAGACCGTGAGTCGTGCTGCTCCTGGGAAGGTGAGCAGGGCCTGGTGCCTGCCAGACTCCTTCCTGCATGCTAGGATGTGAACAAATACTGACCTAGACTTATTTTAATTCCTTTCTTTTGCTCAGTCACTAGCTCAGCTTGATAGAGGATATCAAACTTGTTAGTCTCCTAATCATTAGGAGGCCTTTTCTGAAAGATTTTCTGATCTGCTGCACGACTGAGGTCAGATATGCTGCAGAGGGCTCAGCCCCTGACACTCTTAGTTCTGGTGGTTGAGGTGAAATGGTGGCCTGGCTGTGGCTGTCCTGCTGGGATCCATTTTACCCCAGCACCTCCTTCTTGGGAGATGCCACACATCTTCTATTCTCCAAGGACTCCAGTCAGGGCTTGTCTCAGAGACATGACACTCCCCAGCCCTGCATGATGGGTTTCAGTGATGGCGGTGCCTGCTCCAAGATGTGTGTGTAACGCTGTGACATTCTCCTTGCCCCTTCTCCCCTCCTGCCTTGTCTTGTCCCCACCCTGGGTGTTTAGAACCGGTCTCTTCACACCCGACATGGCCTTTGAGACCATTGTGAAAAAGCAGGTGAAGAAGATTAAAGAACCTTGCCTGAAATGCGTGGACATGGTCATTTCGGAGTTAATCAATACTGTTAGACAGTGCACCAAGAAGGTAACCAGAGGCAGCATGGAGCTGGCACCTTCCACCCGCTCGCTGGCTGCAGCACAGCATTGTGACCTGGGCAGGGACTTGCCTGCAGCCACACTCAGTGTTTCTAACCACCTCCTCAGCATGACTAGACCTGAGCGGTACCAGCCTGGGGCGATCCAGCCAACAAGCCAAACAGGAAGGGAAGTGCTGTGGAACGTGGGCCCATAACCCTGCTCCCTGAATGTTTTAGAGCTGGGGGGTGCTGGACATGTCCCCGCCACCCCTCTGTCTGTAGCATGACTCCTGATTCCTTCTAAAACCAAGGGTATTTCTTATGTGGTCACATTTGACTTGAAATTTAGTATCTGGGTTTATTTTCCAAGCCAGAAACTGGGGTTTAAATTTTGTCCCCTCTGTTCTTGTAGAAGTGAGAGGGTTAATCCCAAACTAGCCTTTGGGTGGTGCTGGGAGGGAGGGTGTATGAAGCTGAACTTCAGAGGCTGCAGCAGTTATAGTTGTGGGCTGCATCGCAGGGAAATGTTCCTGTGGTGTTTGGCTTGGTTTATGGTTGGCTTGGTCCATATCCTGTTCTGGAAGAGCAGTGCATGGCTGAGAAGCAGAAAGTTAGAAATGTTCATCAACCTCTGGGGTGGTCCTGCTCTCTCTGAGAGAGAGAGGGCTTCAGGTTTTGCCCTTTGGGAGCCATACTGGTATTTGTTGGGGCTGAGGGAGGGAACCTGCCTTGATTCTGCCTTTGGGATATGGCAGCTTTTGTTTCTGAGGTTGGGGATGAAAAGCAGCAAGATAAAATGACTTGTGCCATTCCTCTCAGCCATGGCTTGCTGCTTCAGGCAGGGCTAGGTACTGGTGAAAAGGCACCTTGGTTAGGATGGTGGTATGGGCACTGGAGACTGGAATCGACACTGGCTATTCGGGTGCAGGTAAATGGGCCTTGCAGGAGGTGTCTTGGAGAGTCTGACAGCCAGTATCTACAAGGGTGGGGAAAGGTGCCCAAGTGGTGACACTTGCCATTGCTTGCAGAAATGCCTAGACCTTAGGGCCAAGAGCCTCTATAGAAGGGATCAGGCATGCAGGCACATGCTTTGCCCCCCAGGGTAGACTGGGAAAGCAAAGTGGATGCAGTGAGTGATTGCTCAGGTTTCTAGAGTGCTGGAGGAGCTTCCTTTTTCTGTCCTGCTGTCCTCTCTTGGGGTATGTGACTGTGGGGAGCACCCAGAAAATTGCCATTAGAGCCTGGCGACAGGTAAGCACAGGCCCTCGGGCTGCCAAGTATCCAGAGTTGCTTGCTAACTGGATCAGAAGGGCCCTCCTTTTTCATGCCCTCTGAAGCTTCTCTTGATTTGTTCCCCATCCATCAGTTGCTATTCAAAAATCTCCCATTCATTCTTTCTCTTTGCATCCTTCCCTCCATTTCCCACTTCTTTGTTCATGGTTTCTTTTTGTTTCTTCTTTTACTGACAATTTCAGAATAGATCATGTGTTCTAACAGTGACAGATTCCTCAAGTGATCAGGTGGTGAGTACAGCAGGGTGGGAAATAAGGGAGGAGAAGAGACCACAGAGATGGGGGAAAATATCACAGATTCAGGATTAAAGCATTCCATTTTAGCTTAGATCCTATAGCTAAGATTCAGTGCTAATTGCTCTGTGTGCGCTCTAGTTAGCCATGGTTACAATTTTGTATCTGAAGAAACAATACTGTCATTCAGGTGATGCTGGGGTACTGGAAGGGACTGTTTTTTTTCAAAATACTGGTTTTGTGCAAGGTCCCCCAAGGCTGGTGGGGGAAACTGTATATTGAGCTTAGCAGGGCAACTGGATTAGGAGGAAACTGCTGCTGACTCAGAGGATATGAACTTAACTCTGGAAATGCCCTTGCTTTGCTCAAAAGGCGCATTGTTGGCACCTTGAGAGAGGCCCTTGGGTGAAGCTGAATCCTGTAACATATTCCAACTCTTTGCTGCTTAGAAGACAGATAAGTTGTAGGTCCTATAATATGTGTTGAAGAGTGTTTTAATGCTGGTGTTGCTTGGGGTCTTGCAGGTGTTATCCACAGAGATATGAAATATGAGGTGAAGGGGGAAATGCCTGATTTAAATGAGGTGGTGGTTATTTATAGCTAGCTCTGGACTGGTTGTTAGCTGTATGTGCCCCAGGTTTGACTACTAACTGTCCCGTTAGAAAGGCAGCATGTCCTTCCTATGTCAAGGGGACATGTCCCCTTGACAGTACTTGCAAAGCAGAAATGTCCCATGCTAAAACAACTAACTTGATTGTGTAACAAAGAGTATCCTGGTAGAAGCTTTAAAGTGTTAAAGATGGGCCAAAAAAACTTCTTTGGGTGCAGCAGTCTTGAATTGGATTAATCTTGGCCATATTTTAGTAACTTTAGTTTCTGTGGATTTTCTGTTCTTCCATAGCAGAGCCACTTAGAAGTATCAGTGGAAATTAGTACTTCCTTTTAAACCTCAACAGGCCTGTCTTGGATCTAATGCTACAGGTTAGCTGGGGCGGAACGGATGCTTTGTATAGCTGCGGATGCCCTGTGGCGTGTTTGCATTTTCCTAAATACTGGGTATATCTGTTTTTACTGAGGAAGTTAATGTTGCAGGGGAGGTGAATGAGGTGAAATAAACTCGGTAAGTGGTGCAGTTTGTCTGAATCCCTGAAACCCGAGAGACATCAATTCAGTTAAGTTCTGCCAAAACAAGATGCAAGTGACAGACCTTTGCAGGTCTTAGCTTGGCTCTTGTTCAGGATTCCTGCAGTTGGAATAAGGAAAACATGAAGGGGAGATAACTGGTGAGAAGGAAAGGGGAATGCCTGAGACAAAGGGAAATGAGACATGGTGAGCCTCTAGGAAGAGGCAGTGACTTACTGTGGCAAGCAGCTTTATCTTAAAATCCAAAGAAGCTTTCCTTCAGGAGGAGATCACTTGATCCTTGGGGGGTTCCATACATTCATTTTGTACTTGACAGCTAACCATTTCACTGTCCCAGCTGCTTTTACCACATTCCCCTTTGCCAATTCCATTTGCCTGTAGACTCTCCTGATACTTGGCAGTGCACAGGCCCCATAGCAATGCTCACCTGGTTCAGTAAACTAATGGAATGAACCAAAATCTCACTTCTCATTTTGCCTTGTGTTTTCTCTCTTTTCCCTTTTCTTTCCTGCTCTTTCCTGCTCTTTCTCTGCTTTGCTTTCTTCTTCCTCGTTGCTTCCTCCCACCCTACCCCTGCCATGCAGAACGGGTCTCTTCACGCCTGACCTCGCTTTTGAAGCCATAGTGAAAAAGCAGGTGCAGAAGTTGAAGGAGCCGAGTCTGAAGTGTGTGGATATGGTAGTGAGTGAGCTCACATCCACCATCAGAAAGTGTAGCGAAAAGGTAAAGAAACAAAAAATACAAAGAAAGGTCAATGCCCATGCCCTTCCCACATACTTCCATGCAGTTTCTCCACACACACCCCAGGAACTCCAGCAAACCTAGTGAGAGAAAATGGAAATAAAGATACATCTAAAGGAGAGCAGCAACCTGCAGGTTTAAGAGCAGTTTAAAAGCAGGCCAAGAAAAGTGGGTGTCAGCTATTTGGCTCGTGAGCTGGGATCCAGCAGATGACTCTAGCATACCCTTTTCCTGTGGCTCAGTAGCATTCACCTCAGTGTGGATCAAATCCTTTGCAAGCCCCCTTTGCTGTGCCACAGCCTGTGCATTTGGAATTTCTTACTTGTTTTTTCTGAGACCCCCTAAAGAAATCTAGATACCTTAGAAAAAGATAAAAAGCCAGAAAAAGACCTCACATCCCCACAGCGTGAGAGGTTTCATCTCATCTGCAGGGCTATGTTGAGCAGTAGCATGTACAAAACGATTAAAAGTTTGAGGTGCAGGATGTTCTGCAAGAGATATTCAGAGTCAACGAAAGATTGTCCCAAAAGGCTTGGGGGAAAGCTTTTCTAGGCAATACACCCTCTGCATCATTCTCCTGCTGATCTCTCACTCTGTGGACTATGTTCAGTGGGAGGTAGTGTGGATATTTTTCCTTGTATATTGTGAACCACAGGGGATGAAGCCTTGGGCTTGCAGAGAGCAGCAGCAGGTGGAGAGGAAAACTGCCCTGAGAGACAGAGGGTGTCAAATACTGCTCAGAGGCTGGGGCAGGAGTGGTTTTGTTTCCCAGGCTGGCTTCCTCCAGGAGAGGGCACCACATGCCTCCTTAAAAAAAAAAGGGGGCAGCCGTGGCAATTAGTGTTAAAACATACAAGTGAGGGGCCAGAAACGTCTGTGGCACAACAGCAGTATGTTCTGGGAACCGAATTGGAAAGGGCTGTTTCATGGGTTATTTTAGGACTTGAAAATTACAATTCCCTTCTTCAACAGTTAGAGCCAGACTCACCAACATACACACCTACATTGGGAAGGAGGGGAAGATAAGAATTTGTATGAGTTCAGAGTGAAGGCAAGAGCTGAGCTAATAAGGTCTGGCTGTACTTAGGAATACAGAGCTCACCTCTGCCTCTGTTAAGGAGATGTCTTTGACATGCCCTGAGCTCAGCCCAGTCTATTTCTTGTATAGTCCTGCTGTTGCCAGATTGTGGGGGCTGATGTGGTGAGGCAGAGTAACTCCTTTCCAGCCTATTTCTCATGTGGGTTTTGTATTTTCATGGGTTTACTTACACTGTTTTCTGTATCTGGCTGGAGATGTCTGCTCTGGGTGGGGAGGGAGAAGGATCATGAAAACCCCAAGGGTGTTGAATTCCAGTTTTTCTAATGGACCATGTCATCAGAGTGGCTGGATACCCATTCGTTCTGTGGATTTTAATCTGTGATATGGTGGAGGACCCTGTGAGGATGTTCCAAGGTGACGTGGCCAAGATAGTCCTGCAAGGAAGGTGATAGTATCAGCGACACTGTAGGAGACTAATGACTGTAGTAAAAGCTGGAGAGGCCAGGGAGACAGATGTTAGAGATGCAAAATAACTGCCTGAATGAAAATATGTAGCAATAGTACTGGAAAATAAAAAGAAGGCTTTAGTAATGCTTAAAGTCAAATGTCTAGATGTAGTGAGAAGGTTAATCTTGTCTGTACCTCCTGAGAGAGGGGAAAGTAACTGCCATAGACCACTTTAGGATAGCAACCAGCCCAATATGGGTTCTGATGGCATAAGGTAGTAACAACACAGGGGCATTAGTTAATTTGCAATATTTATTTTGCATGGTATAGCCCTAACTGCTTGACGTGGACGAGAGCATGTGCTATTAGGGGAGGCATATGGAAAAGGCTACCTTAGAACTGATGTTAATTGTAAGGTAATACCCAGCCTGCTGTGTTGTGGACTGATGCTGCCTTTCAGATGACAAAACCAAATCTTTAAACTCACTAGAAGTCCTGCAAGGCTTCTTGAAAGGAAGGCTGCTTGGGCTAATGCCTCTTGAATTAGCTTAACAGTCCTGTAGCCTTAGTTTATTGCTGTCCTGAACTATTGTGTGTTATTGTTTGTGTGCTGTCAAATTATTTCATTTCACCCCAGATGGTGAAGAAATCTTTGTATGTGCAGTTGATGAAGCTGCATAGGTGCAATAATATGAGACTATCATAAAGAACACAGAATGCAGCAAACCCATCTGTTGTCTACAGAAGTACAGCTTTCCTGTATGAAAAGAGATTTGCAGTTGACTATCTTGTGACTATTGGACAAAGTTGAGGGCTGAAGAGAAGGTAGCCGTTAACAGCTGTTGTCTGACTGGCCTGATTCTGAGCTACTTCCAGTTGGTTAAATGGAGAGTAGCTCCAAAATCAACGGAAAGCTGATGTAAGCGTGTAAGCCCTTATATTGAGGAGGATAATGTTCTAGCTAGTGTTTTTCCAAAAGTAGGAACCTTCTGTGCCAGACTGCACTGCAGCATCTCACAAGTGTAGGAAGGTCTTGCAAGTCAGCAACCCTTTAGCTAAAGGTTGATCTTTGGTGTGCTGGCAAGGACTTCTGGAATATGCAAAGAGGGGAACTAAGGAACATTGGGACAAATTGGTTTTCAAAGAGGGGTGTGAGCTTGTATTTTGATTAAACAGACAAATGCAGCTAAAACAGGATTGAAAACCCACTTGAGCTGGGACGTGATCCCAGGCTGACAGACATAATACCTTGAAGGGTCACCTGCTCTCCTGTCTTTCAGAGTCATGGCATTTCTGGGTGCTGTTTGAACTGCTGATAACTCCTTGCCCCTCTATGCCCTACTGCATGTTCTCTGGTGGTGTGACATCCTGTGGCTTGTCCGTGTCCTCTTTCCTTGCCCACCCGTGCTTCTCCTGTGCATGCTTGGGGTTGGAAGCTCCTGCATGGGGACTCTTGCTGTTAATTTATTTTTGCATATGAATGTTGCTGGATGACCTGGGTTCTGAATAAACCACAACTTGTTTTGCACTTTGCGTGCATTTGTACTGGTTGGGAGTGGGGTGGTGGTGGTAGGTTTGATATGTGGTTTTTTGTTTGACTGTTTTGGTTTTTTTAATTTGAAGCAAAGAAGCTGAGACTTGCTTAGAGGTTTTCCAACTTCCTGTTTTTCCATTTG